>BSBK01004290.1:1107500-1475000 GCA_027943335.1 Chamaecyparis obtusa | reverse complement strand
ACATAAGTGGCATGCTTTGTGTGCAAACAATTAAACATTTTCACAAGGTAAAAATTATATTACAAACATATAAATCAACATTATCAACCATACACATTCAGTCATCACATTCACAAAAGAAAATATGATACAACGAGGTCGCACTCTCTCACTAGAGTCAACCTTGGCTTTTGACTGATTGCACATTGATCCTATCTCTGTTTTCCCCGACTTACAACCATGACCATGTTCCTGCACACTCAATTTCAATGTCAGTACCTTATAAAATATTGCATTAATAATCATCTCAAAGTAGAATAGTAAAAATTAAACTTGACAGTCTACATTCATAAACATTACATAATCCAGATGAGCATGTAACCCTGATGCTTATCATAGAACCATGATTTCACCAACATTCATCATACTGAGAGATGACATAACAAATGCAGAATTGCTGAATTCTTTTATCATAGATAATCATGGAAATAAAACAAGCATTTATAAAAGTGTGACTATCGTGATCATCATAAGAATCTATAACAACTCTCTCATAATATCCAATGATAGCATATGAATTCCAAAATAGATGGCATAACAATTACAGAATCAAAGATAAGCATGGAGCCATGATGAACATAAAACAAGTACGACTAACATCATCATTTATACCTTAATTCTATAAGCATCGCAATATCAATTCAATTTTCACATACACATGTAATCCTTCATCATTACTTTCAAATGAGCTTATGTAATTTGAATCTGAGAACATAATCTCATTAACTCATATGTCACACTAATCGTTCCAGATCATGATGCAGTTTTATTCAATTTACAAAGCATTAATTTTGTCAATTAAAAATCAATTATATGGCATAAAATCAAGTAATCCATTCATCAAGCAATTCTCATAATCACGTCCCAAAATTCATCAATATATTTCATCGCCTAACCTTTAGCCTTCATAAAATTTCACATCGCAATAATAATTCGAATAGAGATTAATCATTTTCCTAAATGACTCAACATGTTTGTACCCAATTTGTAACATCTCAGTGTTCATCTAAATCATTATATTAATGTCAGTTATAATGTATTATAAGGTTAACAAATTAACATCTAGTGTAAAGAAAGCATCTAACAAAATTTAGTCTCATCGCCTACTGCAACCAAATTCCTGCCAAATGATTAAAATCATATTAATTTATTAAAACCTTAGGACAATTACTAGGTCTATCATACTAATAATGAAAAAGGCTTTGATGGGTCTAGGGTGAGGCCTCACATAGCATACATGTGTACGGATGAATTATAGTATGTGCCCTAAGATTTAAGTTTGTTAGACTATAATTATGCTTAGTCTAAGAGCGCATAAGTAGATATGCAAAGATGTGAAAGTTACAATCAGTTGAAGTTGCACAGTCAGAGTGTGCCAGTAGAGAACAGAGTATAGAGCCGACAGTTAGCATTTTGGTTTGCGATTATAATGTAATGTTGTAAAGGCCATGCACCCATTGTATTTAGGTTGCCAACATGTTTACATGTATGATTGTAAGCACGCTTAAGCCAATTCATTTGGAAGCATTGTTTGTAATTAGTTATAGGGATGACCTAATTATTTTGATTGTATGAGCATATAAATATAAGATGCACCCATTATATTCGATATGGAAGTTGAAATAGAGTTGTGATAAGTAGAGAAGAGGTATGTGAAGAGAGCATAAGATGTAATAGAGCTTTGCAAGAGGTCAAAGCATCATTACATCAAAGGAACTGATCTGACAAGCAGTGTCATAGTGACAGTTCACCTACATATATAGTGTGTATTTGAATTCAGAGGGTTGTAGCCTTCATCATTTGAGAAGTGAGCTCTAGGATAGTGAGTCCACTCCCCTAATAGGGATCATTGTAAAAGACTCCTAATAGGGTCCAACCCTTAACAAGGTCTATTGTACTTAAAGCATTGTAAAGCTACTCCTAACAAGGTAAAGGATCTTCTAGCAAGGATCACAAAACACTAGTACATAATATTAGTGGGTGTCAATTCCCACCGGGGTTTTTACCTATTTGGGTTTCCTCGTAACCATATTAGTGTCATGTGTCGATTTCATGTTTCATGTTTAATTTAGTACTTAAGCATTTAAGTTCAACATTAAGATTAAAGTGAAAAGTTAAAATATAGTGAACATTGATTCACCCCCCCTCTTAGTGTTGCCATTCCTAACAATTGGTATCAGAGCTCTTGTCCTCAGAATATAATTTTAACCACTTGAGGAGATCATGGAAAAAGTAGAAATGAAACATTTGAAGAAGAATCTTGAAGCCGATCTTGAAGACCTGGACAATTCAGAAATAGAAATTGAAGAACTAAAAGAAAAAGTCAGTGATGCTCAATTAGTTATCAAAAGATTAAGAAAGGATTTGAAATGACACTCTAACAGTGATCTTGAAGAAAAATTCAAGAAGTTGAATGAAGAAAATGCATCCTCATTAAGTCAGTTTGAAGAATTCGATGACAAATTGATGAACAATCAAGATGTCTATAATGAACAGGTTAAGGAGAACCTTCAACTCAATGATGAATTGAGGGAAGCCAATTTGGAAATATTGGATCTAAGGAATTACAAAGAAAGATTGGAGTTTGAATTAAATGAAGCAATGAATCACATTGACAAATTTCACACCAGTTTTGATTTGATAAAATCTTAGTTGTATGCAAGAAGAGTCAAAGGAGACACTAGCTGTATTGGATACAATGAAGCACAAAATTAGATTGATAATATGTGAGCAAGAAAGGAGACACAAAAAGACTCTACTGATACTAAGAAGACTAAAGATCAAACTAAAGACAATGGTGGTCCTCCTAAGAATGAGCACAAGCCTGTAGAACACACCTATTTTGCATGTAACAAACATGGACATATTGCAAGGAACTGTAGAGAGGTAAGACCTTTTAATGGTTACTGTAGTTCATGTAATAAATTTGGTTATAAAGCTATGAATTGAAAGACTAGTAAGAAGAATGAGACTCAACATAATCAGAGGAATCAGAATCAGACAAATGTAAGAAGTTCTCAGAATGTTACATGTCAGATATGTAACTATAATGGTCACTTAGCCAGAATATGTAAAATGGTGACTAATGTCAATGTGCTAAGGAATAATAGACCTCCAATTATTTTTCACTCCTATAACAAGGCTGTTCATATCTCAAAGTTCTGTAGATCAAGGACGCAAGGTCAGGAAAGCCCTAAAAAGACCGAAGAACTAGTTTTGGATCCTGAAGGAGAAGTCAAGTTTGTGAAAGCCTCAAAGGATGCAAGCTTGATTTGGTCAAAGAAGAAGGAAAAGACTGATGAGAATGTATTAGATGCATCCCTAGTGGATGCACCCTCTACATATACATGAATGGCCCTCAGGGTCATAGGGGGAGCTAATTTAGCTCTAGACCCCTGCATGGCTGGTATACTCATCCTCAGAGTATGCACCTTTGGACTTAAGCTTTTGGAGTGTATAGGAACCTTTGTGCAAGAGCGCACATGTTTATTGTTAGCAAAGCTCGAGTTTGAAATTTTGAGGTGACAACCTGGTTTATGCGACTTGCATTAATGGTGGATTTATCACTTTAAGTACATAAAAAGTTGTTTCTTCACTCATTGCATTCAAATTCAGAGTGATTAGAGAGTAGATTGAGCCTTTGAAGTTGTTGTGAAGATTTGGAGATTGAACTATCAATATTTGCAGTGCATTTGATCAGTTGCAGAAACCCTAGCTCATTGCACCGATTTGGAAGCCGTTAGATTATCTCTAAGTTTAGTTGGAAAGCGATTAACAAGTAAGTCATGGCCACTCCCATTGTTTATGATGTCGCTAAGAAGAAAAGATATGTTTTCAAGAGGCACCCATTTAAGTCAACCCTAGATGATTTAGAGGGAGCTTTCTCTCGTACACCTATGGGTGTTATGCATGTGGAAGACATAAGGGCTTACATCTACTGTAAGAAAGAACCTATTGGGCTAGATAGGTTAAGGGCGCACATGGATACCATGTTGAAATAGGATAAAACATTCATGGATAAATACACCAAATGGAATGATCACCCTATTATTGAGTATGCTATGATATGAATTCTATGAGACTGAATGGATAAAGATCTTATTAAGCAAAATCCATGATGATCTATTTTGGATTGGAGATGTTCCAGTAAGAATCACAAGTGATCTGATTCATGAGATGACAGGCCTTTCTAGGATAGGTGCCATCCTTCCTATGGGAAAGGATGTTAGGAAAATGGTGGAGCAAGTGTGTAAGTCAAGAAGTGATAGGTGCGGCATGACTATTGAGCTGATTGAGCAAGAAGACATCAAATTGATGTCAATGATACTGGGTTATAGATTTCATCACACCAGTAGGGTGAATAGTATATTTGTGGGCACTATTCTAGAAGCCATCCAAATTGTAAAGGAAGATGGAGAGTTTAACTTGTGTGAGATCTTGCACGCATAGTTGATAGACAACATCAAAGCTATCAAACATGACAAGACTAAGATATTTAGGTTTGGGTCCCTAATCATCTATATGTACCTTCATATAGTTGGAAGAGTTTCATATTTATATTTGGACAATTTCATTCCTACCATGCCTCAAAAATCCAACAAAGCATCCACATAAAGCACACTAAGAGACTATATCACATTGGAAATGAAGACATTTAGAGCTAAAATGTAGATGAGGTATAGGATTCTAGAAAACATTATAGAGAAATATAAAGATATAATATACTTTATGGTGGAGATTGATACTACTTGTATGAAATCTATGGAACCAAGAACTAAGTGGATTAATCCACTTGGCTATGAGGTAGAGGAATAGGTCCTTGAAGCATATGCACAGGTACTTCTGTCAGCCCCTAAAGATCCTAATGAACCTAGGTGGGGAACATATGAGGAAAAAACCAGGGAAGTTGATGCTAAACTAAATAGTGTTGCAACTAAAAGAAAAGTTGCTAAGGTCACATCTGAGATCTTGAGAATTCATGGTGTATCTCAAGTAGAACTTGATAAAGCAAGGGATGAAAAGATTTCATTAGAATTGAAAGGCACAACAACTGTAGAAGAACATGAAGATCCTAAGCTGAAAAAGATAAAAATTGAAAAATATGACAAACAAAAGGGTAAGGAAGATAATATTCCTTCTGTGCCCATAGATACTATTGACCTTACCACTCCTCTGGAGTATAAGCCAACAGTCAAGAGGAAGAAAGAATCTAGCACTGATCATCCATCCTCACAAGCAACAAGGAGCAAGAAAAACATTCAAGCACCTCCTAAGGTAGGATTCAGACCAAGCCTTAAAGTTCTGAGCACTAGAATTATTGATGAGGGCATAATTGATCAAGTAGGGAAGCACTATGAATCATTCAGTGAAATTGATAAATCATTAATACATAGCATGATTATCAAACATATGATCAAGTTTAAGAAGACAATCATTGAATTGAAAACCTCCATTCCAGATAAAGTATGGGATATTTTAGAATACCAAAAGAAAAAAGCAAATGAAGAGGATCTAAGGATCAGAGAAAAAGTATTACAAGATACTCTGCCAGTATGTTCCAAAGAAGAAGAGTCACTGATATTAAATTTGGTGAAGCCACACTTAAGAACAAAGATGAGGACTCTACACATTATGAACAAAGACTATGAGCTGATAATGAAGGAAATAGAGAAGGCATTTGAAAAGGTGTTATTAGAACAACACATAAAACAACCTACTACACCCATCACTCATTCATCTAATAAGAAAGACAAAGTAGCAGAGACCTCCAATATACCAATGACAGGTCCTTAGGACTCAGCGCCCATAGCAGAAACTCAAACAGAAGTAGATAAGTTTGTGCCCATCTCAGAATCACATAAAGATAGTACTATTGTCATTAACAATGTAGAGATAGCCATGGTGGCCACTGACATAGAATTGGATAAGTTTGAGGAAGCTCTTGTGAGCACACAAGAATCCAAAATCTTATGTAGTAGCTCGCCTCCCACTCATCAAGATGAAATACACATTGAAGACATATCTGATGAGAAAGAAGAAGAAAAGAAATATGAAGTAGAGGAAGAAAAGAAAGGAGAAGAAAATGAAAAAGAAAGTAAAGATGAAACTTCTGTTGAATTGATCAAGGTGAAACAAGAAATGATGGATAGCAATCCCATCACTCCCTCCTTAGCATTGTTGTCAAGTTTGACACCTAACACAAGAAGTTTGGACTCTTGGAAAGAAGAAGACCTGATTAAGTTCAACATCCTAACTATGGAGAAGGCAAAGGAGAAGGAAGTCATGATAAATCCTCTCCTTGTGGAATCAGTAAATATTTTGAATAGTTTTCTGCCAGAAGATAAGAAAGTGCAAAAAGTACATTCGGTTGATGATGTGAGTACAATCATCTCACAATTCAAAAGCAATTTTTCTAGCCTAGAAGAATTTGCATCCAAAGTGGTAGAAGATAAATATTTAAAGAAGAGATTCAATGAAATAATGAGCAACTTTTCACTAGACTTGAATTCTCTTAAGTCTGGTCTAGCATCACTGAAAGAATTTGCTGATGAAGGAAGAAGGATCATTGTAGCATGCATGGACCAAGATAAACTCACCGATATTCATTTCAAGAAGATAAAAGGGGTAGAAGAAATGATTGAGTAGGTAAAGAACTCAATGAAAAATACTTCCACTAATGTGAACATGTGCAACAATGTCTACCAAGGACAGATAGACAAGATTGAGAAGGAAGAAAAAGAGATATCAAGGATAAGATTCAGACAAACTCAGTTGAGGAATGGTCTTGAGCCCTCTTTAGACATCCTCAATCAGAACATAAAGGAGATTGATGCCACCATGGTAACTTATGATCATGGTCCCATCAATGACTTGGAGAAGATGGAGAAGCTTCAATATGCATTATGCGCCCATCTCCAGATAGTTAACTCTCTGATAAGCTTTTGGAAGAAGGAGATCCAGAACCTCAAGGTAGCATGTCCAGATGTTTTCGCTCAATGAGTATAAATAGAAATAGTTTTTTGTAGCACCTTTTTCATTAATTTCAAAGGGGAAGTTGTATAGAATATGGAGTATATATATGTATAGGGAGATATAAGTTTATGTAAAAATGTATAGAAGACAAAAAGATTTTTGTGTTAAGGATAGTTAGAGACTTGGCCATATTCCTTTGTTGCCATCAATGACAAAGGGGGAGATTGTTGGAAAGTTGTCTATAGTGAAGTATATGACTAGATATAGTGTTTTCATTATGGCAAAAAAGTCATATAGTAGTTTGGACTCAGTGCACTTAGTGTAAAGATCAGAATTTAGTTAAATGTTGAAGACTAGACAGAATATAGAGTTCCTACAGCTCAGAGTATCAGTGCACATGTGTGTAGAGGAATTATGATATGTTCCCTAAGAGTTAAGTTTGTTAGAATATAATTATGCTTTGTCTAAGAGTGCATAAGTAGATATGAAAAGATGTGAAAGTTACAGTTAGTTGAAGTTGCATAGCTAGAGTGTGCCAACAGAGAACAAAGCATAGAGCCGACAGTTAGCATTTTGGTTTGCAATTATAATGTAATGTTGTAAAGGCCATGAGCCAATTGTATTTAGGTTGCCAACATGTTTATATGTATGATTTTAAGAATGCTTAAGCCAATTCATTTGGAAGCATTGTTTGTAATTAGTTATAGAGCTGACCTAATTGTTTTGATTGTATGAGCGTATAAATATAAGATGCGCCCATTGTATTTGATATGGAAGTTGAAATAGAGTTGGGATAAGAAGAGTAGAGGTATGTGAAGAGAGCATAAGATGTAATAGAGCTTTGCAAGAGGTCAAAGCATTAGTGCATCAAAGGAACTGATCTGACAAGCAATATCACAGTGACAGTTCACCTACATATATAGTGTGTATTTGAATTCAGAAGGTTGTAGCCTTCATCATTTGAGCAGTGAGCTCTAGGAAAGTGAGTCCACTCCCCTAACAGGGATCATTGTAAAAGAATCCTAACAGGGTCTGACCTTTAACAAGGTCTACTGTACTTAAAGCATTGTAAAGCTACTCCTAATAGGGTAAAGGATCTTCTAGCAAGGATCACAAAACACTATACAGAATATTAGTGGGAGTCAATTCCCACTGGGGTTTTTACCTATTTGGGTTTCCCCGTAACCATATTGGTGTCATGTGTTGATTTAATGTTTCATGTTTATGTGAATGTTTAATTCAATACTTAAGCATTTAAGTTCAACATTAAGATTAAAGTGAAAAGTTAAAATACAATGAACATTGATTCACCCCCCCTCTCAGTGTTCCCATTCCTAACATAATAACCTTAAGGATTTCCCCCAAATGGGTTTGATCTTGTCAACATCATAGAAACTAGAATGACTTTTCACTAAGAACTCCATTTTCCTCATCATTTTAGGAAAAATATTAGCATCCCTATTCAAGACTAAGAATTTTGATATTACTCTAATACCATGTAAGAATTTTCCCAAGTAAAATAACTAAATGCCAAGATCTAGAAGCTCAATTGATAGCACAAGAGAGATAAATATGATATGATTAATTGAATGATTGAATATTAATTAGTAATGAAATAGATACAAAATCAATTGAATTGAATATAAAGTAGATGTTCCTGAATATATAGGAAATGTATGATAATTAGGAGACATGCAAATGATAACCTATCAACTAAACAAGGTGTAATGACATGTACACCAAAGGTGGGTCATCCTCTATTTTACATTAAAGTATGTGAAACAATGAGAAGATCATAATGTGATAAGAGAACTAAAGGTGGATCTCACACATAAAGAGGTATGAGATGACAACTATCACCACCTGAAGTGGAGTTTCTTATACACCATGTGCTAAAATGAAATGCAAACTCCTAGGTGTCTCAATGATAACTAATATGCAAATGCATTATCCTAAGTAAAATTAACTAAAGTATAATTAGTGAATGCTTAATTACACCAACACCCCCCTTTAAGTGCAACTTAGGTGAATTTACTTAAGCTCACAATGATAGATGATAATGCATGATGGGTCCCGACTATGAGGCCATGTTTGGTACCATGTATAATATAAAAGTGCAAAAGATATGCAATGCAATCTCTCATAAAGTGGAGAAAGAGGGAAAACCTCATGGGAAAAACCTTCCCCAAATAAGAGAGATGAATACAAGATTCATGGATGGATGGAATAATCAAGACCCCCCATTATGACATACATCATGCATATACGATCAGGAATCCCCCCATAGGAAGTAAATAAGGATACATGAATCCCCCCCATAATGAATAATATCCTCCAAGGATGGTGAGTGCTTGAAGGAAAAACATAGATATCTACTTGGGAAGAAGATACACCAAGTATAGATGCAAGAAGGCTTCTGATTGTGGATAGGAAGAAGGAAGGGGAATCCAAATGAAGTATGAATTATCTAAAGTATTCCCATGTGTCACCATGTTCTCGGATGACAAAGATACCATGAACCAATCAAGATCAAGACCAATAGAAGGTGAAAAAGAAGGAACCATTTGGTAATTGATCCATGTAATAGTTTGGATCAAAATCCAAAGACAAAGATGCCTCCTTGAATGTAGATGTAGGAAGAGAAGTAAAGAAGCCCCCCTTCAATGTAGAAGGTACACCCATGATAGATGCTCCAGGATCAATGTAGAAGTTGCACCAAGAAAATTGAATAATGTTCTTCCCTTTAGGAAGAAATGGTGCCATAGGTGTATCAAATAATTCTCCCCAATCTCTAGGAAGAATCCTTAAGAAATATGATGTCTCAAGAAATTGAATAGGAATCTCTAACATGTGAATATGATCAACCCGATCCATGTAATGTGACATCTCAAGTGAAGTTTGAGACTCATGAAAACCAATCTCCAAATACTCAAATATCTTCTCTAAAGTTAAAGAGACCTCCTCCAAATGTTATCTCAAAGGATCCACAATAATGTCAAACTTGAAAGAAGGATAAATTGTAGAATGAAGATGAGGGTCAACATTTTCCCTTGCAACAACTAAAGAAGGATCATCCCCAGGAAAGAGAAGATGGATGTCATCAATGAGGTCTCCCAAATCCTCAATGTAGGACTCTATAAATAAACCTGCAATATTTTTCAAGTAGTCATCCCATGGAACTATAACTTGAAGAAAAGGAATATAATGCTACACTAAATCACTTGAACCCATGGATATATGATTGAAAGCATCATCAAGAACAAAAATAGATGTGATCTCAATAGGAGAAGTAGGAGCTGCAACTGGAGGTTCTAAACCTTTTGGGAGTAGAGGAACATGAGGATCTCCATAGATTTCCCGAAGAGTAGTCCAAAGATTAGGAGTATTCTTTGTCTAATCTTAATAGTCATCAAGGGAATCCATACCATCCATATCCATATTCCAATAGATAACATTAAGAACTTTTGAGTAAGAGTTTCAATCAAAAGAAGGACTTTTAGGTCTATACTCATACAAATAGGGCAACATGTTATGCTTCCTAAGATGAGAAAGAACTAATTCACTCCATTTATTATAGTTTCCTCTTGTCAACCTAATTAAACCATCCATGATGCACTTCTCACATTAAACAATGAGATCAAAAAATCAATGCACCCCCCAAAATGCAATGAATCAAAGAACCCCCAAAAATAAATGATTTTGGGACTTTATATATAGTGTGTTTACAATTTCCACTTGACAAAATGAACCAAAGTGGACTTCTTATTTTGATGTTTACAACAAAGAATATGAAGCTATAAAGACTCAACAAAATAAGACACAAGATCTCTCAAGGATCTAACAAATTACAAGTGCCAAATATAGGCCAAAATAGACAAAATGCTAAAAGTAATATGTATACTAAAAAATTTCCAAAATTGATACCAGATCTAGAAATTAGACAAAAAATCATGCAGTTTCAAAAAAAATATCACCTAAAAATGTGCCCATATGAGCCTGAACGAAGCCTTTGAAAGTTGTAAAAATTAAGATTTATGATTTTAAGAAAATATCAAGAATAGAGATCAACAACCACCTATTCCATTGTGTAGATCATGAAATTCTACCCCCCAAAAAAAAACTTGTTTGAAAAAAGGAGTTTGGATGACTTAAGATATCGTTATTTGAAAATTAGCTCTAAAATTATTTTTTCTGAATCGTCATCGCCGCACTTTCAAAATTCAAATGGCTCTAGATTTGGCCTTAGATGCCCAATTTGGATGAAGAAAAATTTAGTTTAGGGGTTTTTGGACCTCTTCAATGTGATGCCAACCTTTTATTTGCACCACCAAGCTCCAATTTTGGCTTTCAATAAAATTCTCTCAAAATAGGCTATACAATGACACTTCTATGACTCTAATACCATGGAAGAATTTTGATATTGCTCTGATACCATGTAAGAATTTATCTAAGGAAAAGAAAGAAATTCCAAGATCTAGAAGCTCAATTGATAGCACGAGAGAGACAAATATGATATGGTCAATTGAATGATTGAATATTGATCAGTAATGAAATAGATACAAAATCAATTGAATTAAATACAAAGTAGATGTGCCTGAATATATAGGCAATGCATGATAACTAGGAGATATGCAAATGATAACCTATCAGCCAGACAAGGTGTAATCACATTTACACCAAATGTGGATCATCCTCCATTATACATCAAAGTATGTGCAACATGTGCAATAATGAGAGGATCATAATGTGATAAGAGCACTAAAGGAAGATCTCACACATAAAGAGGTATGATATGACAACTATCACCACCTAAAGTGGAGTTTATCCTAAACCATGTGCTAAAATGAAATGCAAACTCCTAGGTATGTCAATGAAAACTAATATGCAAATGCATTATCCTAAGTAAACTTAAATAAAGTGTAATTAGTGAATACTTAATTACACCAACATAGACCTTCCTATCTTTGTAAAAAATCATACCAGTAAGTAAAAGACCTATAATTTATGCAATGACATTAATAGTTAGGTTAATTTAATTACCACAAAGGATAGACATGTCATTATTCTATCCCTCTATGAATCTTTTTGTGATGTCCTTATCGAACTCATGTAGCTTCTCCAAATAGGTTGTAACCCCATCCTTCCTGAGTTCTTGCCATACCTTGTCTTCCTTCTTTCACTCACAAGTTTAGCCCTCTGAGTAAGTGGTCTGGGGAAATATCAAGCACCTTGAATAGGTATTTGTATGGATCTAGTTGTTTTCCCCTATTCTTCTTTCTCCATCATTTTCCAGCTTGTTTCTAGCACCTGGTCCTGTGAACTTGAGACCTGTGACCTCAAGTTCAAGGTTGACCTTTTGGGTCAAGGTCAACCTCAAGTCTAACCTAGGTCAAAGTTGACCTTGACTCTAAACTAGGGTAGAGTCAACCTTGACCTTGAGTCCGGGTCCAAATTTCATGTTCTAGAGGTTTCGGGATGCCAGGCTTTGGAAAAAGTTTATTTGCCACTTCTGGGTTAGCTGTTTCAGATTTCAAAATGGTAAACTCTCAAATTTAATTCCCCAATGTTGTCCCCTCTAGAAGTTTGTGCCCTAGATCACTATAAAAGGAAGCCTTCCTCTCTTATTTTCTCCATCTCATATCAAGAAATTTCATGATCAAGCTATCAAGTGTAAGCAAGTGAAATCAAGCATTCAAGAAAGCATTCAAGAAATCAAGTCCTCAAGCATTCAAGCATCCATCAAGGAGATCCATTGTTAGCCATTAAAGGATTCAATCTCTTTGGAGCCCTCTTGTTGAAGATTTCTCCATCCACATTCATCCAAGCTTCTTCCTATTCAAAGATCCATTCAAGATTGGTGTTGAAGATCTAATAAAATTGATTATAGACATCCTACATTCAAATCTACATTCATTTGGAGCATCCGTACTTGTGGATTCAAGGATTAGAATCCTCTGCAAGGGTTTCAACATATGCAAGGTGAATAGTTCCATCTACTTTGTTTATATACATTTCTATTTAAATTACATTTCAAGGTTGATTCCAAATTGGGGTTTGAGAAAGAAAAACCCCTCATCCACACAACAAAACCATTTTTCTTGGAGGTGTAGGTGCAGGACGATGAATATCAGTGTAGATCTGAATAACCTTTTCAATGAACTTTCGAGGTCTGCAAACATAATTTTTGTCAGAGCTGTTTCAGGTCAGGGTTGAATTTTAGTGGGGGTTAAGATTGTGCCCTGGGGTAAGATCTTACCCCAATAAGGAGGTCAAAGTCGACCTTTCTCAGAAAGACAAAATTTTTTAGGGTTATCTATATCTCTTCATTTCTAGGCCGGAGCAGGTCACAAAATCCCCTGAAATTGTACACAGACATCAAAAAGAAGTCTTTTCCAGATTTATTCTATTTCAAGATTAGTATTCATCTTCAATCTATTTCAATACTTAAACAAATATTTTCTATAGAGGATTATATGGTTTCTCTCTCTTCTTCATATTCTCTATAGATTGATTCATTTGTGCATTGGTCACTTCCTTGTGATTAATTAATTTGGATCTATCCTTTGAGAATTTGGATTGAGGATAGATCCTATATTCCCCACACATTCAATACATTTTTGTGAACACCCCCATCATTCTTATACCTTACATTTTGGTGAACCCGACATACTTACCCCTTTTATTTTGTGGAATTGAATGCCCTATTGTGTTTTATGGTGTTAGATCTTGCATGTATTAGATTTATTTTATGTGTTTGGATCTCATATAAAATCAAAATATTTTATGTTAGTTTAGTCATTTGCATTGCATTGGTAAATGGGATTTACTACCTTTAGTCCTACTTATAACATTCCAGTTAGACAAAGTTGTAGAATCATGGGTGCCTTTGATCTTGAGTCTTCTTCTCCTTTCCTTAGGATATCGGATGATAATTTGATTCTTCATGATTCTAATTCTACTATGGAGAAAAGCTCTTCTCACTCATCTCATGATGAGGATGATGCTTTAAGAGTTCCTCCTAAACAAGTCCAAGAACTTTCAATCAAACTTGATAAAATGGGTAATTGGCTTATTCAAGAAAATCATAACTAAGATTCTATTCAAGCTATAAAGGCTCTTAAGAAAGTTATTGATGATAGTGATCAAGATGTTAATCTTTTGCATAGTATTACTCATCTTATGCATTAAAATGTTAAACCTTTAGCTCAAGAAGCTCAAGATTTAGGATTCACTTCTCCTACCACTAGTGTGGAACCTTATTCCATTCCTTTCCCTAGTATTACTACCTATACTCCTCCTTTGGTGACTATGATGGTTCCCTCTATTCCTATGAGTGTTCCTCATGTGTCCCTTCCTACATCATAACCTTCCTATCATAGTGTTCCTTTTTCTTATTCCAATCCTCTTCCAACTATGGTTCCAAGTGTTCCTCCAGTGGTGTCTTCCATTCTTTCTACTTCATACACTTTACCTAGTGTTTCAAATGTTGCAATGCCTCCTATTTCCTCTAATAATTCAACAATTATCAGTTTGGCTCAAACAGTGTCATCTTTACAACAACAACTTGCATCCTTGACTCAAAACAATTTTAGCATTCCTACATGTGACATGGGAAGTCCTTTGTCCCTAGATATCATTCAAATTCTCATGCCTCAGCAAGCTGATATGCCTCATCTTGATACTTACAATGGTAAGGGAGACCCTGTTACTCATGTTAAAACATTTCAAATCCTTTGTCCTGATTATGCTCATGACCATAGGATTTTAGCTAAGTAGGCATTACAATGGTATTTTTCCTTGCCTCCTTATTCTATTGACTCTTTTCCAAAACTTGCTAATGCTTTTATTCAAAAAATTTAAGATAACATTGGTCCGCAAGTCTCTTTGACATCTTCCCATCTAATGGGATTGTGTATCTTTCAACCATCAAGTATGGTTATGTGGTTTTCATGCGTAAAACCAACTGTAATTATTTCTATTTTCTTGCATGTATACAACTATGACTCTGGGGTTTCTTCCTAATTCTTCCATAGACGAGTCCTTGAATTAGTTATATAAATATAAATATGGTGGGTCTCCCACTTTGGCTTAAAAAAAAAACCAATTTCAAAATAACATTGGTCCGCAAGTGTCTTTGATTGATTTGATGCATTGTAAATAAAATGCTAAGAAAAAATTGACTGAATTCATTGGTAGATTTAAGCATTTGCATGCTTAGATTTCTTATCCTATTCTTGATATGGATATTCAATGTATGTTTATTTCAAATTTATAAAAGGATATTAGAGATAAGATTCTACCTACTGAATTTACCTCTTTTCAACAACTTTGTGCAGTGCTTCATCATTATCAATTACAAGTGAGTCAATTTGAGAGAAACACTCTAATGGATTCTGTTCCAGTTGATAAGAGTGATGCTGCTCCTAATCCTAATAGATTTAAAAATTCAACAACTATGTCAAGATCAATAAACAAGAGAATGAAGTTGCTAATCAAGTTGTTGTTGCATCCCACAATGCCACTTCTACATCCACCGCTTTTCAGTTAAATCATACATTTACTCCTCTCTCTGAATCTTTACATTCTATTATGAATATGTTGCTAACTACTAATATGATTACTTTACCTCCTATTCGACCTCTTTTACCTACTACAGTAGCATCCAAATCTTTTGATCCTAAAGCTTTTTGTCAATATCATTGTTAGAATGGTCATGATATTGAGAAGTGTTATTCTTTAAAACATAAGGTTCAAGACTTAATTGATTCTAATACCTTATCTATTGATAATCTTGATGGTAGTGGGAACAAATCTATCTCTCCTCCTAATCAAAATCTTAAAATCTATACGAATCCTTTAACTACTTGCGTGTGTGAATTTTGTACCTAGCTGTAGACACAACACTTTAGTAAAACATTAGAGGTTAGCAAAAATCAAAATCATGCAATGAAATGGAAACTAAACTAACCAGGCGATTTACTACCTTCTAGTAGGTGCAATTATGATATTCTCAGATTAGACCGAGATCAGTGACATTGATGACACCTAAACGAAGGATTTGAATGCAAAAGATGGATATGGAATGAATGCAAATTACTCTATATTTTTGTATTTTCTATGCAATTAGGATGAAAGCAAACTGATATGAATCTAATCTATATGAACTTAATATGATATGCAATTGATCTAAGAATTGATATGCTAAATAATATGAATGCTCAAAAATAATGAAAATCTCACAACAGCTTTGATTCGCAAAGATGAATTCTTCGATCACCAATTCGCTAGCATGAGGATGCAATTTCGTGGATGGATCAATATGAAGAGTTGAAGCCTTGATTTTATAGAAATCTAGGGCTTTGGAGGTGCATGGGAAAAGTCATAAATCACTCTTGATGAACTCAAGTTGATTTTTGAGTCAACAAGAAATCAAAGATGATTAACTCACATAATCATGCAAAATCATGCAGGAACAACTTTTTAACTCAAATCAGAAGTTTAGATCAGCATTGAACTCAAAATAGATGTTGAGTTTCCAAAAGTTAACAACTTACATGGATTTCCTGATTTTGAGTTTAACTGCTCTTTGAATGTGCACAATTAATTATGAATTAATTAAATAAATAAAGTGATTTATCCTCAACTTAACTGATTTTTGAATTAAAATAATTGATTTATGGGTTAGTCAATTATTAAATCAAACTTTATTTGAAAACTATATTATTAAATTTGACAATTGACATTAATTAATTAAATAAGAATTTAATCAATTAATCATAAGATTTTTGATTTATTGTCAGAATTAAATAATACCGTTTAGGATTATATGTAATTAAATTTAATTAAATAATTAAGTGGCAGAATTAAATCTAATTAATTAAATATTTAGAATATTCAATTAATCAAACTTTAGGATAAATAAGATTTATCACCAAATAATCATTAAATTAAAGATAATTAAGATAAATTAGGAATATTTCAAGGAATATTCCCCGATGCAGAATTTAAGATAATCAATTAGGATTCGATAATGTTCAGATGTGCCTTAGGTTAGGATTTCAATTTCAATTTCATTTGATTTAATGATGTAGGAGGTCAATGAACCTATAGCCCATTTTTGGGGTATTACATTTTGCCCCTCTTTGAATTATTGTGTGAAGTGTAGTGGTTCAAAGACAGTCTATGTATGATACTGATGTTTGAGATTGAAACTTATTTGAAAGATGAACCGATTTCAAAGCAGAAACTGATTGAAAGATTTTGAAGATATTAGGTCCTGAGTGACCAAAGATAATGTTCACTATAGCAACAATGAACCAATGATTATGAAAAAGTGTTAAAATGCTTGATTCTAAACTTTATGATTACGAAGACGTGAGTGACCGATTCCAGACCCAATTGTTAATAAGAATCACATTGGTATCACATCTAAACCCTTCAGTTATGAAGAACCAAGGAAATAACACTAATGAACTGATGGTTACGAAAAGCTAATATAGTTTACAATATAGATTAGGATACCAGATTGATATGGATTTTGATGAATCTGATATGCCCCAAGCGATGATAGATTTGCCCCAAGCAATGAGGACTTTAGATGAGTCAACAACTAGATGTGGTTGTTGTCTTAATTACTAAGGAAAGATTGATTATAGATTTAGATTTACAGACTTGAATGATGTGCAATACCATGCCCCCTTCGGGATTAAAATTGAAATTTGAGAAGAAAAGTCAGTGTTATAGTTTAGAAGCATGTTAATTAATTTGAGAAGTGGTTATACACGTCTGAGAATGCATTTTGCATCATTTAGAGGTCTTGGAGACCAAGTTTGACTAGGTTAAACCATGAGTTGACCATAGTTGACCAAGTTGAAATTTCAATAGTTTGATGTTAGATAATCAGTTAAGTTGAATTCTCGATTTCTATGATGATTGAAGGTCGATTAGGCAAGTAGTCGACCGTCCTGGGTTTGAAAATTTTAAATCATGATTTGGACATAGTAAATGATCTCAAATTTCAATTTTGATCCTGAAAATAGATTCAGAACATTGAAATTAACCAGGGGTGCAATTTTTGTGAAAAATGGAGCACTTTTGAAAATTAGGTCAAAAGCTATATAAAGGCCGGAAGGGTCATTTTCATTTCATTATTCACTGATTGACTTTTGAAACCTTGTGGAGCCCTTTGAGAAAGAAAATGGTGGAAATGAAGGTACCTGTCAGTTCACATTGATTTAAGTTTAGCCAGAGATATTAGAGACCTCGACAGTATGGACATTCGGTAGGTGGACCTCTGTGCCTCTCTGAAAATTCAATTTTTCCTTGTTTATAGCATTTTTAGAATGTTTTCGTATGTTTTCAATTTTTCTTTTCTCGTATGCATGGAAACTCGTATGACTCTCCTTCGAAACTCGTATGACTTTTCAATTCTAGGTAGATTGTCATTTCAATACCCCCAAGACTCATATGAGAGGGGCCCAAATGTTGTATGACATTTCATGGGGCCCTCCTCTATTGTACGGGAAACCTTATAATGTCGTGCCACTATGATTTGTTGTATGGTACCATGCAGAAACTCGTACGAGTTTCTATTCTAGTCTAAAGTGTCATATGGGAAACAGTGAGCTCAAAACTCTATTTTAGGTCAAAATTTTTGAATTTCTGATTCCTTAGGCTGATTGCTGAGCTTTTAGCCTACCTTCTGAGATAATGAACTATTCAATTTCTGCACTTGTAGCCTGTATTTCAACCAAATTATTGATAGGTTTCCCTATTTTGATGTTGTGTAGGTCATATATCCTGGTGTCCATGTGCAGATCTCTCATCCTGCCACTCAGAGACTCTATATTTCATTGCCTGACCCCATGAGGGTGCATCTTGCTACCTGTGGATTTGAGTACTTGATTCAGTTATCCAAGATTAGGGTAAACCATGGGCTATTGAATACTCTAATAGAGAGATTCTATTTGGAGACCCAGAATTTTCACTTGCCGACTAGGGAGATCACTATTACACCTGAGGATGTGTACCATATACTGCACATTCCTTTCCATAGTGGTCATTGTTTAGAGTATGTGAGTTTGAGGAACTCAGGTCTACTAGCATTTAGATGTCTTTTCAGAGATGATACATAGATGACTACTTCTATTTCTTGGGAGACATTGGTACAATGTTATGGACAGTCCCATAGGCTGAAGTGTATCATAGCTAGGATGTTAGGAGGTATTATCATGTTTGACCATCAGTAGAATGGTCTCTTGATGGGCCGGGCCTCGGTGGTTACACATTTGATGGTGACTCCTTCTGAGCTAGCTTGGCGTCAGTGTATGCTAGCGCACATGTTCTCTGAGATGCATGAGATAATGTATCAGGAGAGCAAGTCTTTTGCTTCTGGTGCTCTAGCTCTTTAGATTTGGGCCTGGGAGCACATCCCAGTTTGTAGACTAGTGTATCAGTCACAGTGGCAGCCATAGGAGCCGGTTATATATACTTATTTAGGTTACATTACATAGGTCGGCATGGGCCACATAGAGTACTAGAGGTGATGTCTTGATGACATAACATTTGTAGCGTGGAGACCATATTTGTGGATAGAGGCTTGACCTACTACTAGAGAGCAGTTCAATTATTTCTACCAGAGCCATGTATTGATTGGGAGATCCACATCTATGATTGAGCGGTTTTTGATTACTAGGGTATGGAGACAGTATGGAATCATCCGGGATGCACCATAGGATCTTGCTGCCTATGCATGGATTTTGAGAGAGCTCGGATTAGGATGGGGTCCTCAGTTATAATATGCTATCTGCACATAGGAGTACAATGGTATTGTCAGTAGAGATTGGGATTATAGAGCAGATGTTCCTGATGCTAGTGTTATAGATGGGTTCATTGCATGGCTTGTAGAGAACCCAATATATAGGTTCTCATATCCAACAGAGTTGATTCCTTCCATGGAGGAGGCCATGGATATTATAGGTGCCCCAACAGGTAGAGGAAAGAGATGCACATCAGATAGATGCCCCAGCCTCCACCTCCTACGCTGAGAGTAGGGGTGACACCACAGAGACGTGCTAGACCACCTCCTCATCCTACTAGTTCTTCAATAGGTAGACCTATAGGTACTTCAAGGAGACATAATAGAGGAGAGAGTGGCACTCTGGGTAGTGTGGGCACAATAGATGATGTACTTGTAGCTGAGAAGGTTGTAGGTGGTGGTCTTGATCCATTATAGGGTGATATAGATTTTGATTTAGGTGCCGAGGTCAGACATCATAAGGTGCATAGAGAAGAGACCACTGAGTAGGTAGCCCCAGATACTAAGATGCCAATAGCTGATGTTGATCCTAGTGTTCCACTTACTCCATAGGAGACTATAAGATGGCTCAGATTATAGGTCAGGGACTTTATGTAGTTCTCAATGGGAGGAGAGTTTTTTGGAGGCAAATAGATAGTGTGTAGAGCTTCATGATGAGGGTCATAGATTACAGACATAGGTGATTCATTAGACCTCATGAGCTGCCTATTATTTGTCTGCATATTATGCTATTGTTCCTACTGGATAGAGAGTCCCTACATATTCTTAGTATATGATAGCATCAGAGGGAGCTAGGGCACTCAGAGTAGAGGTAGTACCAGATGCACCACCACCTCCTCCACCAAATGTAGAGGATCAGGCTGATAGCTGATCTATCTTCTCATTCAGATACTTTTGATCTTTTGATTTTGATGTTGTTCTGACTTTGATAGCTCACATGAGCTCATTCTTTTGTATACTGTGCTAGTAGTGCACCCCTGACTAGTTTGAGTTTGATGATATATATATGAGATCAAGATTTTGGTTGTGACTTCATTTTTACTTGTCATGTTTTGATTTATGATGATATCATGTGATGCTTATGCTATGGGTAGTGTAGAATGTATGTATGGATTTATGCAATATGATGATTTCTTTCACATGTATGGATGTTATGCATATGTATTTGATTATGGAAAGATGTATGTATGATTTATGCTTATGCACATGGATGCAACATAATGCAACAGATGGGTATGATATGAAATGTAAATGCAATGATACACATGATATGTTTTGTAGGTTTTGATGAGGACAAGTACTCAGTCTCATATAAAAAAAGGATGTTTAACCTAGGAGGGTAACTGCTTGCGGTTTTGTGAAGAGACCTTCGTGTTAGATTTCAACTCTTGTTAGATTATAAGAGGTGATTGAAGAATCGTTTAAGCATTGAAAGTTTATTTAGCCATTGTGAGACCATGCAAACATGCAAAATGCAAAGAAACATGTAGAATGAAATGCATCCTAAGACCTAGGATCTAGTCACTGATCAGGTGTTGGTCATTTTCATCATTAAATTTTTAGGTAACTAGATAAATCAATACAATGTCCAATAGGTATGAAACCATAGACATATGAATATTGATTTGTATATGCATGAATCAATACAACATCCACTAGTTAAGCAACCATGGACATGAATATTGATTTTATGTTCGGAATGTCAGATTAGATATAAGCACCAAGGCACAAATGCCAGGATGACCTGAATATCATGTCCATTTTGATATAGCAATTTGTATAAGCATCAAAACATAGACATCGTGATGACCTGAATATGCCTTGCATTCAAACACATCAAACAGTCAAGAGATCATTCTAAATCTAGTGTGAATTACCCATAGTGACCCTTTATCATTCACCTCCTTAGGCAAGATCATGTTTCATAGTAGGAGAAAGAACTCACTCAAAAAGACAATAGTTAGATCAAACTTCCTTGAATTTTCTAGGTATCAATGGTCTAGGTACTCATGGCCATCTAATTTGAGATGGAGGATCTTACAGACAGACACCGTTTCAATCCAAAATTTCCAAAGTTATTAGATTTTCACATACAAGAAGAAAACAAAGAAAAGATTTTTCCCCCAGTCATCACTCCCTAAATCTGATAAAGGACATCATTGAAGAGCTCGAGGGAAAAAAATATGCAGAAATCTCAATGCGAATCAGTAAGCATACAAGGAGATAAAAGCATGTAAAAAGCATAGATTTTTTTCAGTTTGTGTTTGATTGTGTTGTTGTAGATGCAAAATCCTTTCTAGAGAGGAGACTGACTGAATGAATTGGATAAAGCTTCAAAAAACTCTGACTGGATATGACTTGTCTAAAGAATACTGGAGGCCATAGGATATGACATTGATTGCCCCCAAGTTTTAAGCATTGATAGGATACAAACGCTTGAGCTGATTGGTGTACAGACCGACTTATTGAAAACATGAATGTTGAAACAAACCAGGAGATATATACAAACTAAAGTAGGACTGAAAGTTGGGAAAGACCAAGATTGCACTAATAGATGGAGCATTTTGAATTGATAGGTTTTCACCATCTTGGCAGAGATTCTATTTTTGCTACCAAGGTGCCTGTTTCCAGGTTTTCACCAAGGCACTTTTTCTTTTTCTCATTTTTTTGTATTTTTCATTTTTCCAATTTCTTTTGCTTTTTGATATTTTTTGATTTTTTTTGCAAATCATCAAGGTGCCTATTGCTAGGTTTTCACCAAGATGTTCATTTTTTCAGGACATTTTACCATAGATTGAATGCCTTAGGCATAGAATTTCTTCAGATGGAGAATGTTGATTGGTTCTTGAAGCTGTTCTCCTTCATTCGTTGAGAGTTGATAGGCACTAGAGCCAAAAGTAGCAGTGATTACAAAGGGACCCAGCCAGTTGGGTTCAAACTTCCCCTTGAATTCTCGATGTGATTAATTTTTAGGATTCTCTCTCAAGACTAGATTGCCAACCTGAAATTCTCTGTGTCTGACTTTCTTGTTGTAGCCTCTAGACATTCTTTTCTAATACACTCTTAGATGATCATACGCTACTTGTCTGCACTCATCTAGTAGTTCAAGTTCATGCAACCTAGACACTCTGTAGTCATCATTAGTTACTAGACCATGCATTCTAATTCTTAGTGATGGGATTTCAACCTCAATAGGTAGTACCACTTTAGACTCATAAACTAAAGTGAAATGTGTAGCCCCAATGGGCATTCTGATACTTGTTTTATAGGCCTAGAGAGTTGGATTGATCATGAGATGCCAATCTCTTCCTATTTTATTAACTATACGGTGCAAGATTTTTAATAGATTCTTGTTAGAAGCCTCTTCTTGTCCATTCCCTTTAGGATAGTAAATAGATGACCAATGTTGTGTAATCTTGAATTTAGCACATAAATCATCTAGGTCTTTGTTTTTGAATTGTCCTCCATTATTTGTCACTATGGAGTGAGGGATCCCGTATCTGCATATGATATAGTTCAAGATGAACGTAGATATTTACTTTGCAATTTCTTGTGTTAAGGGAACTACTTCTACCCATTTTGTAAAATAATCTGTAGCTATGATTATATGGGTATGTCCATTAGAAGAATGTAGATGTATGGATCCTATAAGATCAAATGCCCATTGGTGAAAAGGCCATTGTGCAGTAAAGGGAATTAGATCTCTCCCTGGAGCATGAATTAAGTTACCATGTACTTGGCACGTTTGACAATTCTTAGCAAATTTGATTGCATCTTTCTCCATTTCATGCCAATAGTACCTAGCCCTAATAATTTTTTGAGCTAGTGTTAAACCATTCGAGTGTGACCCACATATACCTTTGTGGACTTCCTCTAGTGGACATTGAGACTCTTCCCATTCTAAACATCTAAGGAGTGTACCATCTAGATCTCATTTGTACAGATCATTACCAATGATGACATACTAGGATGCATTGCGGATAAGGTATCATTTCTCATGGTGATTGAAGGTATCGAGAATGATTTGGTCTTGGAGATAGGAGAAAAGGTTTTTGTATTAGGATGAATCATGACCAACAATAGTGTAGATCATGCAGGTTTCAGGGGAGTCATATGTAGGATAAGATAGTGCTTCCACCAGGAACTCATAGCATAGCTCATGTTCAGGTTGTTGTAATAGAGTAGATAGCATTGCCATTGCATCGGCAGCCTTGTTCTCTATTCTAGGAACTTTCTCAAATGTGATAGATATGAAATACTTCTTTAGACCATCTACCATTATTTTGTATGGAATGAGCTTTTCATCTTTAGTTTGGTACACATCATTGACTTGATGGATAACAAGTTGTGAGTCTCCATGAATGTGTATCTCTGTCACTCTCCACTCAATTGCTATTTTCATGCCATTAAGAAGGGCTTCATATTCAACAATATTGTTTGTGCAAGGAAACTTTAATTTGAATGCTTTAGGAATAGAGTATCCTTGAGGTGTGATGAATAATATGCCTACTCCAGATCCATTATGTATATAGGAGCCATCAAATAATAGTTTCCATTCTCTAGAAGAAAGATGCATGATAGAGGAATCTGGGAACTCCATTTTCATTGGTGTATCATCAAACATAGGTGCATCTACCAATTGATCAACAATAACTTGGCCTTTAATAGCTTTCCTTTGAACATATTCAATGTCAAATTCACTTAAGAGCATGACCCATTTGGCTAATCTACCCGTGAGGGAAACCTTACTTAGTAGGTACTTTAGTGGATCAATCTTAGCTACCAAATGTGTGGTATGAGCTAACATATAATGTCTCAGTTTCTATGATGCAAAGATCACACCTAGACAAGCCTTTTCAATCATCGAATAGTTCTTCTCATATGCAACCAAAGTTCTACTGATATAGTATATAGCTCTTTCCTTTTTATTCTCATCATGTTGTGCTAACAATGCCCCTAGTGATGTATCTGTCATGGAGACATACAGGATCAATGACTTCCCTTGAATAGGAGGCATCAAGATTGGAGGATTTGATAGATATTTCTTGATATGGTCAAAGTTCTTCTCACATTCTTCATTCCATGCAAAAGTCACACCTTTATGTAATGTTTTTGTAAAAGGCTGTGAGATATCCGCAAGATGTGATATGAAACACCTAATAGATTGTACCCTCCCTTGTAATGTTCTCATTTGACTGATGTTTTTCAGGGGTTGCATCTCCATTATAGCCTTTACTTTAGTTGGATCAACTTCAATGCCCTTATTTGAAACTATGTATCCTAAGAGCTTTCGAGAAGTGACACCAAAGGCACACTTCTTAGGATTTAGTCTAAGACTAAATTTTTCCATTCTGTCTAGTATCTTTCTCAAGTCATTTAGATTTTTAGCTGTTATCATAGATTTTGCTAAAGTTTCATCAACATAATCCTCCATGGTTCGATGCATCATGTCATAAAAAATAGATGTCATAGCTCTCTAATATGTAGCACCAACATTTTTAAGCCCAAATGGCATGACATCCCAATAGAAGGTACCCCATGCACATGTGAAAGTAGTTTTCTCTTGATCCTCTGGAGAAATTTTTATTTGATTATATCTAGAAAAACCATCCATTAAGGAATACATCTCAAAACCCACAGTCATGTCCACTATCATATCAATGTTAGGTAGTGGAAAATCATCCTTAGGGCATGCTTTGTTCACATCTCTAAAGTCTATGCACACTCTAATTGATTTATCTGGTTTAGAAATAGGTACAATATTTGAGAGCCATTCAGCATAGTCAATAACATAGATGAATCTAGCTTTTAGTAGCTTCTCTAATTTAGCTTTGACCAAGAGTGAAACATGAGGATGCATCTTTCTCAATTTTTGCTTAACAGGTTTTACTCTAGGAGCAATAGATAAATGGTGCATTATAAGATCAGGATCCAACCCTGGCATATCTGAATATTTCCAGGAAAAGTTGATCTTTTTCTCTGTTAGGAATGTAGTAAATTTTTTCTTTTCTTCTTCTGATAAGGATTGAGCTACATGAATCAACTATGGTTCCTCTGTTGTTCCCAATTGATAGATTGAGTGGGCTCAATTAGAAATGGAGATCTATCCTATAAATGACTTAGAAGGACACCAAATATCTCATCCTTAGGTGCCTCAAAGAGGTTTTCACCTTCAGATACATCTTTTATTTTTACTTTTGTAGGTTTTGAGACTGCCACAAAGTGGTTTTCACCCTTAGAACTCTTTTTATTTTTCTTTTTACTCTTATTCTTTTGACTAAGATACTTGATGTTCATCTCCATCATGCTGATGATTGGTTCACTAATGGAAGTACTCATAGGCTCAATTGCATTGAGGTAGCAAGCAAGGGCATAGTCATTTGGAAGGTATACATACCTTGGCTCGAATTTGTGGAGGTTTCGTCAAGAAGGTCAGGATGTTGGATAGTCAAGGTGGGAAAAGATTGGGAGATGGTGTTTACAAATATGGATCTATCATCATTGGTACTGACCTGATGCTCAAGTTTGAAGGTGATATTACAACTTAAGACATTCAGTTTGTGAATAGGCTCAATGTCATTATGGGAGTCCACTTTAGCCATTGGTAGATCAAACTTGTCAAGTTCATTACTTTTCTCTAGAGTTACGTTGGGTTTAGATACATATTGGTGAATAACATCAACATGTTTCTTTGTAATAAGCTCATCATCCTTAGGAATGACTCCCCATTCATAGTCATTAGATTCATCTTCTGATTCAGGACTTCTAGGAAATCTTAGAACATGAGTAAAGTCAGGGTGAATACCCCAAAAAGGGTTACCCTCACTTTCAGATTTGAATTCATACTCATGGGAATCTATTTCAAAATAACTACCACCTTCCTCTTGGTCTACTTGATTAGCTTCAAGATTAGTTGGTTCTTGTGTTGCAACTATCTCTTGTTCTATAGCAGGTTCTCGTGTATTGACTACATTAATCCTATTGATTGGATCATCTTCTGCATCAAGAAGGTCTTTGATTTCTTTAGCAAAATGCTCATAAGGAATGAGCTCTGAGCTATTTGAATCACTATCTGATGGTCCAGTTTCTTCCTTCTTAAGAAGGGCTTTGCCTAGTGCAATTTTCTCTATGACATGAGAGAAATTGCCTTTGAGGTAAAAGGGTTTCTTCTTAAAGCCCAAGCCAACAATATCCTTGTTTTCCCTACCAGTATGTGAAATAGGTGTCATGAGACCTTTTCCTCTAACTCCTAAAGGTCCTTTACCTAGATATCCCATCTTAGCTATCAATTTATCTCCTGGGCCATATGACTTAGAAGGGATTTTTGGTACTTTAGAGTCACTAGTTTGAACAACTTGGGATTCAGGTTCATCTTTGTATAGCCATACAAGCACAACTTCATCTTCTTCAAACTCTTTCTTGGAAACTTGTTCTACTACAAAATTTCTTTTATACACCTCAAGACGGTCTTTAGATTTTGGTTTAGACTATTTCAAAGATTGTCCATAAGACTTAGGTGAGATAGGGAGAGATTTCAAAGATAGGACTGGCTCTATAATATATTCTCCCATACCATTTTCTCTGATATTGACCTCTTTTGTAATGTCTTCCATTTTAGATGTGGATGCTACTTCTATTTGCTTAGTGGAAGATTCTTTGTTATTAGGAACAAGTTTATCCACACTTTCCTTCAATGCATTTCAAGTGGTGGATATGTCCATTGGAATAGTGACCTCTACTCCTTCACAGGGAAACTTCAAACATTGATGGTATGTAGAAGGAATAGCTTTCATGTCATGTATCCAGGGTCTCCCTAGAAGGATGTTGTAAGCCAAAGGTAGATAAAGAACTTGACATGTAGTATCTCTGATTACTAGACCTGCTCTGATGGGTAAGACAATGGTGCCTTTAGAAGATCTCTCTTGTTCATTGTAGGCTTTTATAGTTATCTTCTTTCTAGGATCAATAGCCAACTCTAAAAATCCCAATTGTGTGATCAAGCTATAAGAAGAAATGTTTATGCTAGTGCCCCCATCTATCAACATGTGTTTCACTCTATGATTCTAGATCAAGACTTCTATATTAAAGGGCTGGTTATGTGGGTGACTCAAGGAGTTTTCATCTTCCTCTAAAAAGGAAATATATTGCAGAGATGTAAGATTTCCAACCATAGTCTAGAACTTGTCTAAATCAAGGTTGTCAGGAACATTCGATCTGAGCAAAGCTTTGTCTAGAATGGCTCTATGAGCTGGAGATATTCGAAGCAACTCAAACATGGAGATTTTTGTATTAGTGTGTTGGAGTTGCTGAACAATACTATAAGATGTTGGCCTTGGATCTTTAGGATTGGAAGATTTAGAAGTAGCCTTCTATTTGGAAGTGGAAGAAAGATTGAAGGGCATCTTAGGGACATTTGATGAATCTAGGGTTTGTCCTTTCAGATGGGCCTGATCTTGTGATTGAGTAATTGTGTTAGCTAAATGATGATCTCTATCTCTTCGCACAATTGTGATGACATTACAATGCTCAGAGAGACAGGGTTCAACCATATTGATAACAACATTATTTCCAGGGTAAGCATACTTGACCTTTGCCCCCATATTAGGCTAAGAAGATGAATCTCCTTGACCATGTTTCAGAAATGGTTCTGTGAATGTTGTATGATCATTATTTCTTTTGTGATTATCAATTAGGATTTCTCCATTATCAATTTTATCTTGTATGGTATGTTTCAAGTGTAAGTAGTTATTAGTTTTATGACCCTTACTACGATGGAAGTCATAGAATTCATTCTCTTTCCACCACTTTGGTTTAGGTTCAGGATCAAATTGTCAGATCTCAGGTAGAGATATGATTTTGTTAGCTAACAAAGTTTTTGTGGCTGATTCCAAAGATTCTCCAAGAGGAGTGAACTTTCATTTATTATCAGCAGACCAAGGTTTGTACTCTGTCTTCTTTTGAGATGATTTTGGTACCTTTTGTTCTGAAGCTTTGATGGCTTGGGTACCGATAGTTAGATTAAAATCTGGTGCCTTAGATGGGGCATGGAGAGTGTCAACAATGCCATCTGTGAAGATGCCTTTGTTTTTGTTCCAATTTTTGTTCTTGTCTTTAGAACTAGATCCAGATTCATACTTGTCCTTTTGAAGTGTGATGTCTCCTTTTTTCACAAGTACTTTTTCAATTTTGATCACATTGTCTACCATCTTATCAAAAGATGTATGATTTTGCATTTGTAAAGGGTAGTTGATTTCTTGAACAAGATTATTGATGAAGATTTCTAGCTTCTCAGTTTCTGGAATATGGCTAGCATATAGAGAAAATTTGTTTCGCCATCTTTTGAGAAATGTTAGGAATGGTTCTCCTGGATATTGTTTGACATTGCAGATGTTGATCATGGTGACTGGATGCTAGATGTTGTAGGAGTATTGCTGATAGAACAATTTGATCAACTTCTCAAAGGTCTTGATTGTAGGAGGCATTCTAGAGAACCAATGAATGGTTGCTCATCTTAAAGATCTAGGAAAGAGATGCATCAGATAGGTTAGTTCGTGCATGAACTCCATAGGTTGTGTACAAAATTCTCTGACATGATCTTGAGGGTCAGAGTTTCCATCATACTTATCATATTTCAGCATTTCCACTCTCTTAGGGAATGGTGGCATATACAAGTCTTTATCGAATGGAAAAGGGCATAGGGCCTCAATGGAGAACTCCTTAGGTTCCTTTTCTTTTTCAATTTTGTTAAGTTTGACTTGCATGGCATGCATTTGTTTCATCATAGCCATGATAGGAGTTTCTTCCTCATGTGTTATGATATCTTCAATGTTAAAGTTGGGAGGAATTTTAGCTCCTTGATGAGCTAGCTCTAGAAAATATGCCTCTCTATCTTCTTTCAAGAAATGCTTCATCATTCTTTTGAATTCATCATCATTTTGATATCTAGAAATTTCATAAGGTGTAGGCTCTCGATCCTCACCATGTTGAGAGTGAGCTCTTTGAGACCCATGGTTCATCCTTGCTTGAGACATGTTATTACAAGATTTACTCAAGACAAATTGATGTGGGGTTGTCTAGTAACTTCCATGAATTGACACATGAGGTGTTGGTTGATTAACTATGTGGATTGATGTAGGAGGGGTGATGTAACCACCTTTCAAGAATAGATTTCCAAGAGCATCTTCTCCAAATTTTTTAGTGTCATAGGATTGATGCAAGGTCTAAGCAATCACAGAAGATTTCTCTAAAGAGATTGTGGGTTGTTCTTTATGTTTTCATGATGAAGCTCTAGTTTCCACCATTAACCTTAGGTGAAGCAAGAGAGTGAGATTAAGACAATTGAAAAATGAATTGATTCATGAAGATCAGATGATGCAACCTTGTCAAGATTAGATTGATTAAAGATTAGCTTAGATGTGAATGAAGGATACTGTGCCCTGGATGTATGGGTAGATGCCCAAAACATAGCGGACATGAGTTCACAACACTTGGTCATTTTGAAGATTGATTAGAGATTGATGATTTGACAAGGTTTCGACACAAGATGAAAAAGACTCAACTCGATTAAAAAGAAGGCTAAATCAGACTCAAAAGGATGCTTTAGGAAAATGATTAGATTCTTTCTGATTTCTGCTCTATTCCTGACATAGTGATTTGTTTGACAGATTCTAGAAATAGGTTGTAAAAGCTGAATATCTGGCAATTTTGACAACTTTCTGGCAAATTTTCAAAGAATTCTGAAATGACTTTTTGCAGGCTCATATGACAATGGGTATGCTCTCAAACAATAGTTGAAAAAACTTGTATGACAATTGCAAGACTCACACGAAAGTTGATTGTAGGGTTTTGACTTTTTGATTTGATTGGCAACAAAACTCGCACGACACTATACAAGCTGTCATACGACAATACAGAGGTTCTGAAATGACAATAGCCAAAAATTGTACAACTTTCTAACTTTTTGGGATGAATTTTGACTCTAGAAAGGAATTTTGCTTCAAATTTTGCAAATTTTAGGTTTTCAGTTTCGGATTGTTTGCAAAATTATCTGTCTAGATTTGAAGATTATACGAGGATCATTCATTTTCAATAACCAAATAGATAAACAAGCACACAAAATAGCAAGCAAGTGATTCCAAGCATGTCTAAAAATAATGAGTAGGGGACAAAGCAACCCTATGCATGAACAATCAAGTGACTGAATGTGCTAATCCTAGGAGTGCTAATTGTGTATGTTCCAAAAAGTTTTGCAATAATGCACATATTCCTAGAAAATGACAATTTGGCCTCACTAGGGTTTGTAGTAATGGTCTAACTCTGCAAATTTTGTGATCTCAAGAGGGAAAAATCCAATCCAGGTGCACCAAGGCTTTGACACAGTCTGAGAATTTAATACATCAGGAGCTGCTAGGGAGATCTGACAGCCCAACAAGAGATCACACTCATGAAGATTTCCTCCACAAGGACATTTATATAGCGGTTGTCACTACCATGGTGAAAATGACTATTATCGCTTGAGGTTCTATCCACATAGTTGACCTAATTAAGGGAATGTCCACTATGGTTAACCCTCTCTAAAGGTGACTCACAAAAGATACCACAGGGGGACTAGATCAGATTCAAGGATCTGGGTTTCTAGTACTATCCAAAAAGGTAGTAGAGCATAATCCCCTAGCCTCTTCACCTCACCAAGACAAATCAGAAAAATTAATCTGACACGCTAAGACTAAAGCAATCTCACCAAGATCTATGATGTCAACAACTCGTGATCTATCAACCTCTCAGGAGAGAGAATGCATCAATCAAAAGTTGAAAACTACAAATCTAGTAGAATGCAAGATGTTTTCAGTATCCTCCCTACCTACAAGGGGATCCTTCATTAAGAAGAGCTTCATATGCATGAACAAGTGAATGAAGTCCACTCTCTTGAGATCATCCACAAATAGTGTTCATAGGGCCTATTTACTATGTGTAACAGAGATGCAGAAAGCAAATTTATGTTCATTTTTATAGCCCAAAATGAAGTCTATGATATAAAAGAAATAAAAGTCACACAAGCTTGACACATGAGAATTCATTTTTAATCCCAAATTGAAGTGTTATCAGATTGAGAAGAATACCTAAATTCCTCGCAATGCACTTAGTAGATTTTTACCTATTTTTAGAAATTTTTCTCACGCTTTTCCTAATCAGAATCAACAGATACCAATCAGAACAGAAAATCTCAATTGTTAGGGGTTAGTTGTCAGTCCAAAATTTGAAATCAAATTTGGAAAACTATCTGCAAAGTTGAAACAACAATTAAAACCTGGTATCAAAACTTGTACGACAGTGGGTCATCTCCCGCATGATAATTGTAAACTCGTATGACAGTGGGTATCTTCTCATACGACAATAGAGCTTCCAAAAGACAACATGTAGCTTCTAATATGAGCCTCAATATACTCAAATGTCGTATGACAATGGGTACTTCTTGGTACGAGTTTCTGACAAAACTCATATGAAAAATGTACGGACAAAAAATAAAGATCGCAGTTTTAATCATAAAATAATAAGAAATTGATAGAAATTGAATGGAAACCCATTTCAGGGCCCCATGGTGGGCACTAGAAATGTGTGTGTGAATTTTGTACCTAGCTGTAGACACAACACTTTAGGAAAACATTAGAGGTTAGAAAAAATCAAAATCATGCAATGAAATGGAAACTAAACTAACCAAGTGATTTACTGCCTTCTAGTAGGTGCGAGTATGATATTCTCAGATTAGACCGAGATCAGTGACATTGATGACACCTAAATGAAGGATTTGAATGCAAAAGATGGATATGGAATGAATGCAAATTACTCTATATTTTTGTATTTTCTATGCAATTAGGATGAAAGCAAACTGATATGAATCTAATCTATATGAACTTAATATGATATGCAATTGATCTAAGAATTGATATGCTAAATAATATGAATGCTCAAAAATAATGAAAATCTCACAACAACTTTGATTCGCAAAGATGAATTCTTCGATCACCAATTCACCAGTGTGAGGATGCAATTTTGTGGATGGATCAATATGAATAGCTGAAGCCTTGATTTTATAGAAATCCAGGGCTTCAGAGGTGCATGGGAAAAGTCATAAATCACTCTTGATGAACTCATGTTGATTTTTGAGTCAACAAGAAATCAGAGATGATTAACTCACATAATCATGCAAAATCATACAGGAGCAACTTTTTAACTCAAATCAAAAGTTTAGATCATCTTTGAACTCAAAATAGATGTTGAGTTTCCAAAAGTTAACAACTTGCATCGATTTCCTGATTTTGAGTTTAACTACTCTCTGAATGTGCATAATTAATTATGAATTAATTAAATAAATAAAGTGATTTATCTTCAACTTAACTGATTTTGAATTAAAATAATTGATTTATGAGTTAGTCAATTATTAAATAAAACTTTATTCGAAAACTATATTATTAAATTTTACAATTGACATTAATTAATTAAATAAGAATTTAATTAATTAATAATAAGATTTTTTATTTATTGTCAGAATTAAATAATACCATTTAGGAATAGATGTAATTAAATTTAATTAAATAATTAAGTGGCAGAATTAAATCTACTTAATTAAATATTCAGAATATTCAATTAATCAAACTTTAGGATAAATAAGAGTTATCACCAAATAATCATTAAATTAAAGATAATTAAGATAAATTAGGAATATTTCAAGGAATATTCCCCGATGCAAAATTTAAGATAATCAATTAGGATTCGATAATGTTCAGATGTGCCTTAGGTTAGGACTTCAATGTCAATTTCATTCGATTTGATGATGTAGGAGGTCAATGAACCTATAGCCCATTTTTGGGGTATTACACTACTCATGATACCAATACCATTGAACAACCATCTTCTATGGATATTATTTATGATTCAAAGATGGATGATCTTAATCACATTGTTAATCAAGTGGAGCATGTTGTTCAATCTTTATCTTCCCCTCCACTTCAAATTCAACCTCAAGTTCCACCTCAACCTATACCAAAACCACAACCTAAATTGAAATATCAACCTAAACTTTGAAAACAACCTAAGAATAAAAGACCTTGGGAAATTTTGATTACCTTGTTAGAAAGTAAAGATCCCCAAGATAACTAAGAGGGGGGGGGGGTGAATCAGTTATCAGATAATTTATCCATTCAACTACTTTAAACAATATAATCAATGTACTGATCAACCATAGAAAGATAATCATACACAATTGCACAATAACACAAGATATGTTGACTAGGGAACCTCTTGAAAAGAGTAAACCCCGGTGGGAATGATGCCCACAAAATGATGCACTAATATGAAAGTTTCTTGTTAGAGGATGGACCCTATTAGGAGTCTTATGAAATACATTCAGTACATATAAATCCCTATTAGGAGATTTTGAATCCCTGTTAAAAGATTCTAACCCGGTTAAGAGTTTATGGAAGATAGAAGGACCCACTGCCCAAACAGCTTCAAGGCAAGATCTCTGAACCCACTGTCCAAAAGATCTTAGAATTATTCAACAAATAAATATGAAATATATTACCTCCTTCACACTGTGCCAAAACCGCACTCTCTGCTACACAAGATCACAATTCTAGATCTCTGTACTCACAAGTCTTCCTTGATCACTGAATTAGCTCTTTTCTTCACTTGATGCATATATTCACATCTCAATCTTCATAGTACACATTAAAAAAAGGAAAAAATTCCTTCTTATATACCAAACTCAAATAATTACAAATGAGTCGATCCTCAATTACAAAATAATAAATTCTACACGCTACACAGAATTCACATAAAATTGTCGACTTCCAGATACTGTAACTTTCTCCAAACATATCCTCGAAGTTTGTGCTATGAACCATGTCATCATTAATGAGTCTCCAACATCTCTTTAATTGTGCAAAATTAGATTCCATCCCAGCTAAGAGATATCCTCCGATTTCCGAACATCGCTTCACAAAAACACTGTCTAAACACTGCTTTCACCAAAATGTTCATAACTCTCACAAATGAATGAATTTCTTTTTGTGCTATTAACCATAGGTTAATAAAAAACCAAAAAGAACATACCATCAACTACACAAAATCCAATCTACAATACAACATGTGCACAAAACAAAACTGTGCCTGCTTTCCTGCTAATATCCAGAATATCACTGTGTTGACATCAATGACAATCCAAGTCATGAATGCAACAACAACTGCTACAGAATGAATGCCAAAATACTTTTCATACATTCCTAACAATCTCCCCCATTGGCATTGATGGAAACATAGATGAAAAACATCCAATGTTCCAAAAATCCAATATTGCAACATCACTGCAAAATATCAAATTAAATCTTGCTTCATTTTCCTATTCAGCTCTATCATACAATCCGCAATGTTCTTCATGTATATCTCTACCCCATTGACATCAATGACAGAAATTCCATCACTAAGTCAACAACAACTTAATGTCAAAAGACAAATTTCAGAAAAATACAATAACAAGAGTCCTCATGACTCAGCTCATAAACTCCCCCATAGAGGAAGTTCCAACATCCAATCCAGAAGAAAAATAGGGCTCATATACCACTGGACGGATGCAATCATCTGCATCAATTCTCAAAAATAGGTTGGGGCATAACCCCAAGCATACCTCTTAGATACACAAATGTATCCTTAGGTAAAGGCTTTGTAAATATATCTGCTATCTTCTCCTTTGTACTTATGTACTCCAATCTTCTTTTTCTGCAACTTTCTCTCTTACAACATGATACTTGATCTCAATATGTTTAGTCTTAGAATGTAAAACAAGATTTTTTGACATACTCACTGTACTGGTGTTATCACAATGTATAACAATAGGCTCATCAAACTTTATTCCAATATCCTTCAACATCTGCTTCATCCAAATAATCTAATTACAATTATTTGCTGCTGCAACATATTCTGCTTCTATTGTGCTTTGTGAAGTACAATTTTGCTTCTTACTTAGCCAAGAGACCAATTTTCCTCCAAGAAAAAAGGCTCCACCACTGGTGCTTTTATTGTCATCAATGCTGCCTCCCCAATCTACATCAGTATAGGCACATAAAGTAAAATCATCAGAATTCTCATACCATAATCCATAATCCATTGTTCCTTTCAGATATCTCAGTATCCTCTTTACTGCTGCATAATGTGATTCTCTAGGTTCTGCTTGAAATCTTGCTACAATCCCCACTGAATGTGCTATATCAGGTCTTGTATGTGTCAAGTACTACAATCCTCCAATCATAGTTTTGTACTTTTTCTACTCAACTGCTGGTGTCTCATCTTTGCTAGATAACTTATGTCCGATTACCATAGGTGTTCCAACAGGTTTAGAATCTTCCATTCCAAATATTTTCAATAAGTCATTCAAATACTTAGTCTAACTTACAAATATACCTTCCTTGCTTTGTTTTATCTGTAATCCCAAAAAATATTTCATTTCTCCAATCATGCTCATCTCAAATTCAGTCTTCATTTCATCTACAAATTTGTCACTAGCTTCATCTTCTCCTCCAAAGATAATATCATCAATAAATATAACTATAATCAAAAAACCATTCTCAATTTCTTTTGTCTATAAGTTAAGCTACCTTTATTGTTGTTCCTACTTCTGATTAATTTCAAGTTAAACTTTTTTTCCATGGTTAAATGCCATGCATGTTGTTGCCTCTCCTATCCATAAATGTCTTAAATTCATTCATGATGAAGAGGTGAAGATGATTAATCATAGTTTATATCAACATTCTAGGCCTAGGGATTATGCTACCATTGATTCCTTTTTGCCTTCATTACCTAATCCATGTCCTTCTCAATTCAATAATATTTTCCATTCATATCAAGCCTATATGCATTGTAAGATTCTTGAGTTAAGCATGCCTCCACTAGATCTTAATCATGGTCTTTTGCCTACACCTTCCATACCTCCTTTATCCATGGCTTCTATTTCTATTAATCAAGCTCCTAGTGTTGCTTGTCACTCTACTAAGAATCCTACTAATCCTCCTATAGAGACTATGAAGGATCTGATAGTTGTTCCTCCTAGTTCTCAACCTATTTCAAACAAGGAAAAATGTAATCGATCTGCTAATGAAAGTTGTAAGAAGCGTCATGCTTAAGAAAAGTCTCATGTTTCTATTATTCAAAGTTATTTACCTTCTTTTGACAAGCCTATGCATGATGTGCTAGAAGAAGTTACTGTTAATAATGATGTTAAAATGCAAGATTATGATGACTCTATTCATATCTTAGATCCTATTTTGATTGATCTAGATGAAGAAGATACTCTTGATGATACTAATGATGTTAATGATGAATATGAAACTATTAACATTGACATTGATTTACCTAATATGCTTTCATCACAATTAACACTTACACCTAGTATCGAACATTATGATTCTCAAGAGGATCCTTGTTTGGAATTGGCTATCATTCCTACTATATTGGATATAGTCCCTCTTGCAAGTTACCCACCTTCCCTAAATGATATAGAATGAGATGGGAAGATTAGGTGGTGCGCTTGATGGGCTTGTCCTTTATGGTAGCTTTTTGTGTGTTTTCCTTTCATATTGTGCTTCTCCCATGATGTGTTTGCTAAATGTTGTTAGATTCTTTTATACAACCCTTGTTACTAAGTTGGTGCAAGGTGATAAAGGAATCAAACCTATTGTATAATTCCTCTATATGTATCTCTATTCTTCTATATGTTGTTTCATGTTATGTTGTACCTATACTATTTTTGTAAATGTATCCTTGTGTAGTCCACTTGGTTTCATGACTTGGTAGCACTGATTCTTTTTGGCCTCCAGGTTATGGTCCAAAAAGACTCTTCTTCGTATCTCTTACGTGTTCTTTCCTCCATTGTGATTGTAGTTCTACTTTCTTTGGGGAATGATGTCAATTCATTTGCAATAATATCAAATATATATTATCTTATGATCATACTAACCCCATGGTAGGTAGATCCCTTCTATGTTCTCTATATATTTATGTGATATTTCCCTTGATTTATCTTCATTTGGGGCATCTTGTAGTGTAAACATAATCAGTGGAGTTGTTTATGTTTATGTTAAAACCATTGCTCCTATTAAAGTGTTAGCAACAACTTTAATGTAGGGGCATACACTCTACTCACCTATTGCACACATGCACTTTAAATATTCAAACATATTTTTTTCAAGGCACTTCTCTCCCTTTATGGATTAGTGAGTAATCCTTAAAGCATGGATTTTTATTTGGGATCTCTTGATCCCTCTAGTTTCAAATTTTTTATCTCTTAAGGTCAAAGGTGTCCTTAAGACTGGATCTCTTTTGCTTTTGGTTTTGCTCTTATGGAATAGAGTATTAATGAGGGTGAATCCTTTATGGGTTGACTAGTGAGTAGCCACATTCACTAGGTAGTTCAATTCCATCTTTCCAGTTGTGATGTTTCCTTGTGTGGTTCATAATGGGACATAAGCTCTCATTGGGTGAGGTAATCATACTCTTTTTCTCTCTCTATCTCTCTCTTTTTCTAGAGATGTCTCTCTTATTGTAATCTTGGAGTTGGTGAAGACTTGAGTCCCTAGAGGCTTGAGGTTTCCTTTGTCCCTTTTATTTTAATAAGATTATCTTTTCATTATGATCTCCTTTACCAAGAGTTTTCCTCGAGTCCATAGTCTTGCTAAAGTGTGGGCTAAATGCATCATCAGAAAATGGAAGCACTTCCATTTAGGACAGGTTTATCCCTTTGATTAAGTGGTATGGGGTCATGTCAAGCACCTTGAATAGGTCTTTGTATGGATCTAGCTATTTTCCCATGTTCTTCTTCTTTCTCCATCATTTTCTAGCTTATTTCTGGCACTTGATCTTGTGAACTTGAGACATGTGACCTCAGGGTCAAGGTCAACCTTCTAGGTCAAGGTAAACCTTGACTCTAACCTAGGTCAAAGTCAACCTTGACTCTAACCTAGGGTAGAGTCAACCTTGACCCTAACCCTAGGTCCAAATTTCATGTTCTAGAAGTTTCAGGATGTCGGGCTTTGGAAAAAGTTTATTTCCCGCTTCTAGGTCGGTTGTTTTGGATTTTGGAATGGTAAACTCCCAAATTATATTTAACCTAGGTCCATTTCTAAATGGTTAAGGCCTAGTTGGAATTTAATTCCCCAATTTTGGCCCCTCTAGAAGTTTGTGCCCTAGATCACTATAAAAGGAAGCCTTCCTCTCTCATTTTCTCCATGTCATATCAAGCAATTTAATGATCAAGCTCTCAAGTGCAAGAAAGTGAATTCAAGAATTCAAGAAAGCATTCAAGAAATCAAGTCCTCAAGCATTCAAGCATCCATCAAGGAGATCCATTGTTAGCCATTGAAGGATTCAATCTCTTTGGAGCCCTCTTGTTGAAGATTTCTCCATCCACATTCATCCAAGCTTCTTCCTATTCAAAGATCCATTCAAGATTGGTGTTGAAGATCTAATACAATTGATTAGAGACATCCTACATTCAAATCTACATTCATTTGGAGCATCCGTACTTGTGGATTCAAGGATTTGAATCCTCCGTAAGGGTTTCAACATATGCAAGGTGAATAGTTCCATCTACTTTGTTTATATACATTGCTATTTCAATTACATTTCAAGGTTGATTCCAAATTGGGGTTTGAGCAAGAAAAACCCCTCATCCACACAAAAAAAACCATTTTTCTTGCAAGTGCAGGTGTGGGATGACAAATATCAGTGCAGAACTAAATTCCCTTTTTGGTGAACTTCTGGGATCCGTGAACATAATTTTTGTCAGAGCTATTTTAGGTCAGGGTCGACTTTCAATGGGGGTCAAGATTATGCCCCGAGGTAAGATCTTACCCTGATAAGGAGGTCAAAGTTGACCTTTCTTAGAAAGATAGAAGTTTTCTGGGTTTTCTCTGTCTCTACATTTCCAGGTTGGAGCAAGTTGCAAAATCCCCCGAAACTGTACACAGACATCAGAAAGCAGTCTTTTCAAGATTTTTTCTATTTCAAGGTTAGTATTCATCTTCAATCTATTTCAATACTTAAACACATATTTTCTATAGCGGATTATAGGGTTTCTCTCTCTCTTCTTCATATTCTCTATAGATTGATTCATTTGTGCATTGGTCACCTCCTTGTGATTAATCATTTTGGATCTCTCCTTTGAGAATTTGGATTGAGGATAGATCCTATATTCCCCACACATTAAATACATTTTGGTGAACACCCCCATCATTCTTATGCCTTACACTTATTAATTATCTTCCATCCCTCTAGATGATTACACAATCTGTCTACAATTGAGAAAGCTATGTATTTTTTCCATCGTTACTTATGATCACAACAACTTTGTTATTTGTCTTTTCATATCTAATGAGGTTTAATATTTCCTCATTAATTCCTTTCACCTTTCCATTTAATAATTTCATTAATGTGGACACCATGATTAGCCAACCCATCAACCACCTTGTTGGTTTCATGGTAGGCATGAGATAAATAAAATTTATCAAAAATTTGAATTATGCCTTTTATTTCCTCAATTATATGTTGCTTAGTCCATGATGCTTTATGTTCACCTTTTATACATTTAATAATATTGTTTGAGTTGCCTTCTAGCCAGACTTTCTTATAGCAAAAATCATTAGCCAAAGATAGAGTATGAAGGTCACCCATAGCTTTAGCCACATGATTTGATTGAACATGTAATGGAGAGGCAATAACTCTAGTGAAATTACCATATTCATTCCTAAAAAATACCAACACATCCAAAAAGGCCAAGATTCCCTTTAGCAACTCCATCAAAGTTTAGTTTCACCCAGCCTTGAGGGGGAGAAGTCCAAACTAGGCCTTCCCTCGTCTTCTCCTTTTCACTTATTAGATCATAAATGTTCCCATTTTTAATCAACCTAAAATCATCACCAGAAGAGACCAACAAAGGAGAAACCTTGATAGAATGCAAGAGATTCTCATTCAGAGCTCTGAAATTTTTTTCTCTAGCCACATGAGGAGGTGACTGATTGATGCAAAGTGGCAAGCAGAAGCCTTCAAATAGTGAACAATTGGTGAGTTTCAAGGTCTCAACCACCCAAATAGGGATCCAAGTGCCCAATAATTATCACAAGTATGGTAAGGACTAGGGGAAAATGGTTATCACAACCCAAACACCCAAGACAATCTAATCACTAGGCTATACCAAGTCCAAAACACCAACAATTGAGAAGTTACTAAGAGGTCTCTTTAGCCCAATAGGTAACCAAACCCCATGAAATGAATTATAAGACCAGGGGTGGGCTAAAATCACTGATTTGGCCTATTTAAGTCCTATTCCTTTAGTTCTAATGGTTCTTTCATTGATAAGAAACCCATAGTACTAAGCTGCTACACAAACCAAGGATTTGGCTTGTAGCCCTTCCTAGAAGGAAATTTGAACATAAGTCAAAATGTTCCCAAATGAGATAATGGATTGGTTAGGGATTTTGATACCCTTTTTGGGTTTATAAAACATATCCAATTACCAAGGATTGGAGACAAGCAGAAGTCACTGATGTAGCAATGTTAGACCAGGCTAATAGGCCTAATTAGGTCTCCAAATGCACTACAAGTGCTCTTTCTCCTAAGCCAATGCACAAACTAAGTATGGATGCATGTTTTGATATAAAAAATACCTTATAATCCAAGTTTTGGAGTCTTGAAGAATCCCTAACCAAAATCTATAGTGACTGTCCTAAGTCATAAACTAGTGCACACATAGAGATGTACACCTAGGGATTTGTGGCAAAACCAACTCCCTACAAAACTCCACCTCTAACCTGCATATTGTGAAAGTGCATAAACAAAGGTCTAATTCCACCAAGGGGAATCAAATTCCCATGGTGGAATTGAGTCAAAAGATCAAAACCTATCGGAAATCCTACTGGAGACCTTCAATCTAGGCAAGCACACAAGAAACCCTGATATCTCTTAAAATAGGATGAATTAGAGCATGAATCCAATTGTATATGAAAGTAGATTGAATGAAAAATCTTTTGGTCTCACTAATTCATGCACATAGGTCTATACCCGTCTGTACTAGGGCATTGTTCCTGAGAATTGTAGAGAAATGGTTGTTTTTCTTATTGATTCAAATGCCAAGTTACACATCTTATCTTCCACCCACTTGAAAGGGATTATTGAAGGCTTCCCCCATTAGTTAAAACTTAAATTTAAACCATCTAACCATTGGGGGCATGATTACAACTTTTGGCAAGAAGTTGTTAAAATTGCTAAGCAACTTTTACAACATTTTTGCATCTTTTTCTTTCTAGGAGACCAAACTTGGTATAAACATGTCCTAGTGATCCAACATGGATCTAAAACATTAAAAACATGAAAATAAGTAAAATCCTATTATTTTAGGCCCATTGACCACTTTTGACCATAGTTAGCTAGGGGCTTATAATTGTGCCAAGCCTAGAACTAGGCCTCACAACTTGGTCTAGGTGCTTGACTAATGAATCTAATCTAAAGTATACGTGCTTGGGACTCTAAAGAGTTTTTTTTGTTGAGTCTAGAGTATGTTCTCTTGCACCATACTCCCCTTGAGTTTTAAAACTCAAGTCCCTAGTTGAGGATAGCTGCTCCATCAAAGTCCCATGTTGCTTGATTTGATCTTCATTCAGCCATGTAGCATCTATGTTGGGGAGTCCCTTCCATTTGACTAAGTACTGCATGTATTTCTTAGTTCTGGTCTACCTTAATATCTTTGTGTTCAAAATTTCTTCCAACTCTACTAGTTTTCTTTGGGGAAGATTTGTGACATAGTCTTCATCTTTGATGTTTGTGTCCTCACCTTGCTCATTCATTGAACCTGTTGTAGCTTTGTATGGTGTGAGGTCTACCACATTGAATATTGGAGAGATTTGCAAGGTTGGAGGAAGGGATATTTCATAGGCATTCTCACCTATTTTATTTAGTATGCTGCATGGACCTACTTTCTTTATTTGCAGTTTGGAATACCTACCCTTAGGTAGTCTCTCTTTCCTTAGGAATGCCCAAACCTTGTCTCCTACTTTGAAGTGGACCTCTCTTCTCCTTTTATCAACACTTTCTTTATACTTCAAACTTGACCTTTATAATGCTTCTTTTACCTACTGCTGTACCTTTGTGATGAGCTCTACTAGTTCTTGGCCTTGAGCACTGACTTTGAAGTTAGATGGTAGTTCAATCAGATCTAATGGTCCTTTGGGGTGAAGGCCATATACTGCTTGGAATAGAGTCTTACCAGTTGAATTGTTTATAGAGTCATTAAATGCAAAATCTACTTGGGGCAGGAGTGTATCCCAACTTTGAGAATATTTCTTGGTTAGGCATCTTAGGAGATTTCCTAGGGATCTATTTACCACCTCAGTTTGCCCATTTCTTTGTGGGTGATAGGTAGAGCTATAGGTGAGGTTTGTTCCCAACTTCTTGAAGAGTGTCATCCAAAAATGCCCTTGGAAATTTACATCCCTATTAGATACAATTGTCTGAGGTAAGCCATGAATTCTGACCACTTCTTTGAAGAAGAGATTGGCTATGTGAGATGCATCATTTGTGCTTTTGCATGGTATAAAGTGAACCATTTTGCTGAACCTATCCACTATGACAAAGACACTATCAAATCCTTGCTTGGTCTTACACAGTCCCATTACAAAATCCATTGAGATAGACTCCCAAGGTCTTGAAGGAATTGGTAAGGGTTGGTAGAGCCCTTGATTTTTAGTCATTCCTTTAGCTTGCTGGAAGATTGTGCAAGTCTCTATAAAATTTTTGACATCATTGTTCAACTTAGGCCAAAAATAGCTCATCTTCACCATGTCTACTATCTTATCAATGCCAAAGTGACCTCCTCGACCACCACAATGCTTCTCCCTCAGTATGTTTTTCCTCATTGAGAACTTTTCTATACATATTTGTGCTCCCTCAAATAGAAGTCCATTCTGAATCAGGTATTCTGAAAAATTAGTGTGATATCTGCCAACCATCTTTGTGCAATTCTGATATATCTCTGCAAATTTAGGGTCATCCAGGTACAAGTGTTTGAGGGACTCAATTCCCACAATTTGTAATTGAACTTCTTCAATTAGACCAATTCTCCTACTAAGGGCATCAACAACTTTGTTTGCTATACCCTTTTTATGCTTGATGTTGAATGTATAGGCCTACAATTGCTCCACCCATTTTAGATGTCTAACAGAGAGTTTCTCTTCAGAATTTAAGTAACTTAATGCATGGTTGTCAGTGTATACTACAAATTATTTGGGTATCAAATAGTGCCTCCATTTCTTGAGGGCTTGGACCATGGCATAGGGCTCTAGGTCATATGTAGAGTACTTTCTTTTAGCCTCATTCAATGTCTCTGAGAAGAAAGAAACTACCTTTCCTTCTTGGCTTAGGACTGCACCTATAGCCAAATTGCTTGCATCTATCTCCACAATGAAGACTTTGTTAAAATCAGGGAGGATAAATATAGGGTATTGGGAGACTCTATTCTTCAAGTATTGGAATGCATCATTGGCTTCCTTTGTCCACACAAATTTAGTCTTCTTTCCACCTTAAATAGTTTCAAGCATTGGTGCACACACATGATTAAATTTTTTTATAAACTTCCTATAGAATGTTACAAGGCCATGGAAGCTTCTTACATCACCTTGGTTCTTTAGTGGAGGCCAATTAATGATTGCTTCTACCTTCTTAGGATCCATCTTTAGAGTACCTTGTGAGATCACAAATCCTAGGAACACAAGTTCCTTCCTCATAAACATGCACTTTTCCAAGTTGATTACCAACTTGAGTTGATGGAGTCTTCTTAGTACCTATTCCACATGATCAAGACAGTCTTCCTTGCTATGAATGAATATTATTATGTCATCAAGGTAAACAACAACAAATTTGCCAATAAAATCAATGAATATCTCATTCATAAGCCTCATAAAAGTGCTAGGGGCATTGCTTAAGCCAAAGGGCATTACTAACCATTCAAACAAACCTTCAGTAGTCTTGAATGCTATTTTCCATTCATCTCCTAGTTTGATTCTAATTTGATGGTATCCAGACTTTAAGTCTATCTTGGTAGTAGTAAGCACCTCCTAGTTGATCTAATAGGTCCTCAATCCTTGGCATGGGGAAGCTATACCTTATGGTGATTTTGTTTAGGGCCCTACTGTCAGTGCATAACCTCCATTTTCCATCCTTTTTAGAGGCCATGACTAATGGTACTCCACATGGACTAAGACTCTTTTGAATGAGTCCTCTTTCCAACAATTCAATGACCTATTTTGCAATCTCTGCATGCTACAGGGGTGTCATTTTTTATGGTACCTTTTTAGGTAGGGATGAGCCTGGTATGAGGTCTATTTGATGACTGATATCCCTAATGGGAGGGAGGCTAGTGGGTAGGTCACTAACAGTGACATCCTTATACTTTTTCAGTAGTTCCATGACTTCCATTGGCATAGGCTCTTTTTGATTAGACCTGATGTTATCCTTGGGCTTTGAGATTAGGACAACGGGTTCAATATTAGGTTCCTTCAAGGTTTTCAACATCTCTTTCTCACCCATGATAATCACAATGGGTTCTTTTTTAGATTTGTTATCTGGCAGGGGCTTCATAGTAAAGGTCTTCCCATCTTTAGTGATGGAGTAGGTGTTCTTCCTACAATGGTGTATGGCATCTACATCAAATTTCTAGGGCCTACCTAGTAGGATGTGCAAGGCATCCATCTCAACCACATCACAAAGAACTTTGTCCCTAAAATCTGCAATTGAGAACTCTATCCATGCTTGTTCTGTTACTAGAGTTTGTTGGCCTTTGGTTAACCATGAAACATGATAGGGGCAAGGGTGTGGTTTTTTAGGGAGTTTCAAGTTTTGAACCATTTCACAAGATACAAGATTTTTAGTTGAACCAGAGTCTATAAGTAGATTGCATACCTTTCCATGACATTTGATCTTTGTCCTGAAGAGATTCTTCCTTTGTGGAGGTTCTTGGGTTTGTGGCACTTGAAGGAAGACCTGCCTCATCATCAGACATACTTCTTCCTTTGGTTCCAAGTCTCTAGCATTAGCATTGTCTTCTTGTTTATCTTCTTGGACAAGTTGTGCTCTCCTCTCACCTTGGTTATTATTGTTCCTCTTCTCAGGGCATCTTCCTACATGATGTCCCATCTGATTGCAATAAAAACATTTCAATGGTCCATTACCTCTTCCTAAATTTTTCCTTCCCCTATTGAAAGGCCTCCTTCCTCTATAGTTTCCTCTTGAGTTAGAGTCACTATTTTCCTTGTCTCCTTGGTCAGGGGTCTTGCTGCTACTGCCACTACTTTGTCCCTTATTCCAAGAGTTTCCTTTGCCTCTAAATTTCTTCCCACTATAATTACTCTTCCCTTTGCCAAAATCTTGTTTTCTCTTCCATTTTTCCTCTACTTTGAGTGCCATTTGATAGCACCTATTGAGTATGGTAGGGAAGTGTAGACTTAGTTCCTCTTGAATGGATACTTTCAAGCCATTCATGTATCTTGCTAGTTTTTCTTCCTCATCTTCAGCCATATTGGTCTTCATACATAATTTTAAGAACTCCTCCGTGCATGAGCCTACATCCATGTCTTTTTGTTTCAAAATTTTCTTCCTCCTATGGAGTTGTACCCCATAGTCCTCAGGCACATATGTCTCCCTAATCAATGCTATCATCTTGTTCCATGAATTGATCATGTTCTTTCCATTCTTCACCCTCTCTATTTGGATGAAGTTCCACCAAGTTAGAGCTGCTCCCTTTAACTTGGATCTTGCCACCTTTACCCTCTATTTTTTAGGGATGTCCTCACATTCAAAGAATGTTGTCAAAGCCTCTATCCAATCCAAGGCTAAATATGCATTCATCTTGCCATTATAGAATGACAAATCTATTTTCTCCTCCATGGTTCTCCTTCCCATGGATTTCAAGGCATCTATGAAAGGCCTTTGGTTTGCAGGGATGTGTTGGTCAAGATCATCATCCTCTTCTTCACTCCCCTCTTCATTTTCAGACCCCTTCTTTGTTCTTGTCAAGCTTCTTCTCAAGTTCTTGAAGCCTCTTAGTCAAGGCTGTGTTTGTAGCCCTTTTCTCTCTCACCATCTTTGCTAACTCACTATTTTTGACCCTTGTAGGGATCTCTTCATCCTTAGGAGAAGACATAGCTCTGATACCACTTGATGCAAAGTGGCAAGTGGAAGCCTTCAAACAGTGAGCAATTGGTGAGTTTCAAGGTCTCAACCACCCAAATAGGGATCCAAGTGCCCAATACTTATAAAAACTATGGTAAGGACTAGGAGAAAATGGTTATCACAACCCAAACACCCAAGGAAACCTAATCACTAGGCTATACCAAGTCCAAAACACCAACAATTGAGAAGTTACTAAGAGGTCTCTTTAGCCCAATAGGTAACCAAACCCCATGAAATGACTTATAAGACTAGGGGTGGCCTAAAATCATTGATCTACCCTATTTAGGTCCTATTCCTTTAGTTCCAATGGTTCTTTCATTTACAAGCAACCCATAGTACTAAGCTGCTGCACAAACCAAGGATTTGGCTTGTAGCCCTTCCTAGGAGGAAATCTGAACATAAGTCAAAATATTCCAAAATGAGATAATGGATTGGTTAGGTATTTTGATACCCTTTTGGGGTTTATAAAACATATCCAAGTACCAAGGAGTGGAGACAAGCAAAAGTCACTAATGTAGCAATGTTAGACCGGGCTAATAGGCCTAATTAGGTCTCCAAATGCACTATAAGTGCTCTTTCTCCTAAGACAATGAAAAAACTAAGTATGGAGGCATTTATGGATATATAAAAGACCTTAGAACCCAAGTTTTGGAGTCCTGAAGAATCCCCAACCAAAATCTATAGTGACTGTCCTAAGTTACAAACTAGTGCACACATAGAGATGTACACCTAGGGCTTTGTGGAAAAACCAACTCCCTACAAAAATCCACCTCTAACCTGCATATTGTGAAAGTACATAAACAAAGGTCTAATTAAACCAAGGGGAATCAGATTTCCATGGTGGAATTGGGTCAAAAGATCAAACCCTATCGAAAATCCTGTTGGAGACCTTCAATCTAGGCAAGAACACAAGAAACCTTGATATCTCTTAAAATAGGATGAATTAGAGCATGAATCCAATTGTAGATGAAAGTAGATTAGATGAAAAATCTTTTGGTCTCACTAATTCATGCACATAGGTCTATACCCATCTGTACTAGGGCACTCTTCCTGAGAATTGTAGAGAAATGGTTGTTTTTCTTATTGATTCAAATGCCAAGCTACACATCTTACCTTCCACCCTCTTGAAAAGGGATTATTTAAGGCTTCCCCCATTAATTAAAACTGAAATTTAAACCATATGACCATTGGGGACATGATTACAACTTTTGGAAAGAAGTTGTTAAAGTTACTAAGCAACTTTTACAACATTTTTGCATCTTTTGCTTTCTAGGAGACCAAACTTGGTCTAAACCTATCCTAGTGATCCAACATGGATCTAAAACATTAAAAATATGAAAATAAGTAAAATCCTATGATTTTAGGCCCATTGAACCCTTTTGAACATATTTAGCCAGGGGCTTATAATTGTGCCAATGCTAGAACTAGGCCTCACAACTTGGTCTAGGTACCTGACTAATGAATCTAATCTAAAGTATATGTGCTTGGGACTCTAAAGAGTTTTTTTTGTTGAGTCTAGAGTAGGTGCTTCTGCACCATGGATTATCTCTGAATATCCTATTTTTGTGTTCCTTCTAGATATTCTATATCATATGGGGTGCTACTAAGACAAAAAAATATTGACAGCCTTGTGAGAAACCAGAGAGTTCCATTAAAGAAAGAAATCCTGCAAAGAACCAGGAAGATTCCAATAGATATTCCATCTTTCGAAGAGTTTAGCCCACACTTAAAAGGAATAGGAATAGTGAAGAAGAATATGGGTAGTAGACTCAACATCTCCATGATAGAGGTAGCATCTATTAGAAAGACAAAGGCCTCTTTTAAAAAATTGTCAGTTGTAAGAACCTTATTTTATAGAAAGAGCCAATAGAAAATATTGATCTTAGGGATGATGGATTTCATCCAAGATCTGGCCCAGAAGGGTCGATCACAATCATTATATAAAATAGAGAAAGAAAAAGAAACAAAGTACCTTCCATTAAGATTATGGTCCCAAACAAGAGATTCAATAGAGCCAGTCCTAACATACCAAGCCTAAAGATCCACATTAATAGGTCCAAGAGTAGGATCCACATCCACAAGGTTAACCCAACATTGATTCCTCCAATAGTTTCTAACCATGATCTCCTAAGAGATTTTTCACATGTCCACTAAATGGTTGAAAGATGGAAAATTAGCCAAAGGTTTTTCTAGCAACTAGCAGTCATCCCAAAATTTAATTTTACTGCCATCACCCAACTTCCATCTCCTACCATGTGAAGAAAAATATTTAGCCATCTAGATATGGTTCCAAATATGGGAACCATTAATGGATACATGAGTTGAGAAAAAGTCCTCCAAAGTAGGGAAAACATAGAGGTACTTACTCCTCAATATCAAATTTCATTCCTTCTCCTCTCCATAGAGACACCAGATTTATTTTTCCAACAGTGCTTTATTGACCATTCTTATAGTCCCAATCCCAAGGCCTCCAAACTTATTAGGCTTGCAAACATTATCCCAGTCCACCAAGGGTAGACAATTATTTTCTTCCACCACTGACCAATTTTGAATTTTTTCAATAATCTCAACAAATTTTAATGGGATTCGAAAGAGGCTAATAGCATAGATTGGAAAATTTTGTAGAGTCAATTTTAGAAGTTGTCTTTTCCATCTTGGTTCAGTAGAGAACCTTTCTATCCAACAAGTTTCTTATTAAACCTATCAATTAAGGGATTCTATAAAGAATTAGATTATTTTGTGCCTAGAGGAAGACCCAAATAAGATGAAGGAAGGGCCACAAAGTTACATCCTATAATGAAAGAAATCTTGCATTATCTTTCAACCAAAGTGTTGATGATGAAGATGGAGCTTTTGTTTCAATTAAAAAGTTGACTAGTAGCTTTAGTGTAGGTGTTCAATGCTTACTTCATGTTTCTTTCTTCTTTAATTGTTGATGTACCCATCATAATGGTATCATCATTAAATTTTTCATGAGAGAAAGTGAGATTACCTGAAGATGGTTAAAGACCTTGGATCTTCCCATCTAAGATAATTTTATTAATATATCTCCCCAAACTTCTAGCAATGATAGAAAAAAGGATAGGGGATATAATATCTCTCTGCTATAGGCCTCTAGAAGGTTTGAAGAAATTAGAGGAGGCCCCATTGACAATAATAGAAGTGGGGGTAGTGATAAGTTAAAGAATCAAGTGCACCACATTCTCTCCAAATCCAAAAGTTTTCATAACCTTACACAAGAAATCCCAGTCCGCCAGATCATAGGATTTAGAAAGATATAGCTTCAGTAAGAAACCCTTCTTATTAGAATTTTCAAGAGAACATATGTCCTCATGAACTAAGATGATGGAGTCAAGAACCTTTCTACAAGGGATAAAATCATTCTACTGTGGAGAAATAATATAGGAGTGAAACAATAAGCTTATAGACGTGAGTACCTTAGAAAACATCTTATAAAAAGAATTGCATAATCTAATGGGTCTTAAGAATCCATAGTGTCCTCTCCTAGAATCCATATGGGCCTAGGGACTTCTTCCTTTCAAAAGAGAAAATAACCTCTTTAATTTCCTTAAGGGAAGGAATTGTTGATAGAAACTTATTTTGAGAATCATCCACCACAGAAGGGATAGCCAATGTAAGAGCACCATGGTCAACTAAAATCATTTCTAAATCAAAAGAGAGAAGGTTAGAGAAGTACCTGACCATTTCAAATCTAATATCATCTTCTTTATTAATTCTACCTTTTTTAGATTGAATATGATTAATTCAGTTAGCAGCCCTATGTTTTAGAAGACCTCTTCTTTGGATACAATATCATTATATTTAACTAAATTTCATTCTCTTTGACCATCAACTTAGCAGAATAACCTTCCTTCTAGAATTGGTCCTAGACTTCTTTGAGTTCTAATTGAGTTACTGATTTTGAAGAAAAAATGTCTCCAAAGATGTCTTTATTCCATTTTATAACCTTGTCCTCAATATATCTTAGTTTTTTAGAAACTCTAAATATTGTGGTTTCGTCAACTTTTATCTTCCACCAAACTTTAATTCTATTCTTTAAATATGGGTGAGACAACCACTTTTTTTCAAATCTAAGCAAAAAATTTCCCTTTCCAGAAAAGGGATCAATAACAAATGAGATAGGGAAGTGATTTGAATGAATCCTAGATAAAGAGGTTAAAGAATAAGAGTACCTAGCAAACCAGTCATGAGAAATAAGGGCTCTATCCAACAAAACTTGAATAAGATCATTACCAAGTCTCCTATTGGACCAAGTATAGTTTATACCTTGCAATTCAACATCCATAAGGGCTTGTTGACTAATAAAATCCACTAAGTCCAATCTTCCTTCCATATGAGAAAGAGAGTCTTTATAATTTTTATTTTCCTTAAGGGGATTTTTGAAAGCACCCATGATTAGCCAACTCAGATCCAGGAATAACTTCCTACTATCAGCTATTATTTTCTATATTTTTCCCCTACTAAACCTATTATTAGGCACATATATGTTTGAAACAACCTTGGATAAGATGATGAAATTTTATTGAGACTAGGTTATCTTCAACAAACAAAAGACCCCCTTCGATAAAACTTTGGTTCCAGAAGATAGTAGCACCACCTGAGGCCCCATAAGAGCTACAATCAACCACACCACAATTTTTAAAAATATTTATTTTTCCACTTTTTCTTTATTCATCTTAGTTTCCAAGATAACGATAATATCTAGTTTATGGTCTCCAACTATGTTTGTCAAAATATCCTTCTTATGTGGGCCATTAAGCCCTCTAATATTCCAAAATATGATCTTCATTATTTAGTAGGTGGGAAAACTTTTGGGATGGTCAGTTTCCTACCATCTATAATATTATAATTAATTTATTGTTCTCTTAGATACTTCATTGATCTCATCCCCTAGGGATTATTCAAATTTCCCACATCATCTTTCATTCTTCTAGTTACAACTCCATGCTGAGAGCCATAAGATGTCATGTTTTGGCTTTTGCCCCTTTTGGCCGAGTTTTGGCTCTCTCCATTTTTCTTCTTTTTGTGACCACCCTTCATCTAAGAATAATATTATAGTTCATCAAAATTTTATCCTATTCCATCAGTTAATCTCCCCATAAAAGACCAAGATTAGGGGTTTCTAGAATTTCTGAGCAATTGCCCTCTTGGGATCTATTTTTAGGGAGATTTGAAAAATCCCTCCTTCCAGTATCTTACATTCTTGCGAATCTTCAAAAGTCTTCTAGGACTAATATCCCCTTTCTTCCTTATAAGAATATTCAACTTGGGAAATATAAACAAGATTAGTTTCAGTGTTCTTGGGTGATCCCACACTCTCATTTATCTCCCCTTCTTCAAGTTGTTGTTCATAGGAGTTCTCTAATCCTATTGGTCCATCTTCCTGATCATTCTTCTTAGGTTCTGGCATGTTTTATGGCTCCTTAATACTGGATTTAGAAGTTTCCATCCTCTTAGATTCATTCTAGTTCTTAGGTTCTTCCCCTTCATGCATTATAGGTTGATTAGGAGCTTTAAGAGTCTTATCATTGTCCCCTCCAGCCTTCCTAATATTAGCATTACCCTCTCCCTCTTTGGGGTTTTTTTCCTTCCATACTTTTTTATGTTCCCTTTTCTACTCTAGAACATTTTATTTCTTTTATTTTTGGGTCATTTGGGGGAATTTTTTTATCCCAATGCCCTGTCTTCTTGCACACAAAGAAATAAAATGGAAAGGATTTAAACTCCAGTGGTTGCAGCTATTTTCCAAGTTTTGAAAGTATGTTTATGGTTTTAGGAATCTCTGAGAACTGGTGAATATTCACACAAATATTGGCATCAACCAGTCTATTTCTCATCACCATCATTGGGTCGATTGATAAAAGATCCCCTAAAGAGCCAATTGAGCCCTTAAAAACATCCTCATTCCAATATTCTAATGGGAAACTAGGAAGCCTCACCTAGGCTAGCACAGTAATGAAGAAAGAGTTATTCAGGTCCAAGTGAGGTGACCATTTTTGGAGAGACAAGGATGATTTTCCAAACATCCAAGGACCCCCACAAAGATAATTAGAGATGTCCTCTTCATTAGAAAATATGAATGAAAAGAAACCTTTCAACATTGTTGGAATGTCAACCTGGCCTTTAAGCTTCCATTTTCTCTTAACAAATGCCCTAACAACATCTATATTTGGTCTTGGACCCATAAATATTCTATCCAAATTTAAATACATCATTAATATAGAGTGATCAATCAAAGGGTCAGGAAAAAAAATTACGTACTCACCCTTAGAGGAATCTAAAATTTTGTTAATCTCTAGAAATAAATATTTTCCAGTCGGCCTCACCTCGAAGAGAGAAGAGCATTTCCTTTTCCCTGTTTAGACTCTTGCTTTTATTTCTTGTATCTTCACGTCTTTAAAAATCTTATCCAAATACGGCCCCCAAAACCCCTAGGGTCAATGGGAGGCACAACACCCCATGGGTCTCCATTATCTATTTATTTCTCTTTGTCCACGTCCTTCGTTGACTTCTCTCCTTTCTGTCTATTTTTTTGTGGAGAGACCAACAATCCACCCATGATAGTTGTAGAACCAACTAGAAGATTTCCATAACCATTGTTCCTGCTCTTTTTAGAATTCCGCTAACACCTACCATAATGTTGATATAGTTTAGTTATACCCATTAAGATCTCACTTTGGGACTTACTTCAAACAACCCTAGTTTACCAAATAATGCTCTAGGAAGCTCTTCAAAAAATCTTGTTTCCTTCTTCCATAAGACCAATAGATATTTTAGTATAGCCCAATGCACTATCATCTCTAACTTTCTCTAATAAAGGAATTGGATATATCATCTATTCAACTCTAGGAACTTAATTTGTGAGACACAAAATAATATCTTGCTATGTGGTAGAATGCAGACTAGAATATTGTGTCTCTATCTTATAAGATAAATTGTTATTGTCTTAGAAAATTTCTTTGAATATTGATGAGATATCACCAAAATGAAAATTTAAACAAATCTTCCACATGGTTAAACTAATGACAACACACTACTACCATATAAATAAAAATCTCCCACATTTTCCATATGTCTTGCAACAACCTCCCATATTAGCACATGACTAACATTAATTACAAGACACTAATCTACCATATTTGCAATAAGACACACACACGCACACACATCCCTCTTTTCATATATACACATACAGATGCACATACATATACACATGCACATACACATACACATACACATACACATACACATACACATACATATTGTATAAGTGTAATAAGACACACACACACACATAAATGAATTCATTAAAAGATTAAAAATGATTCTGATGCCCAAGGTAAGTACAAAGGTAAAAAGGGGGATGTTAAAAAGATTTTCAAGAATCAGTTATGGAAAAAACTAAAAGAAATCATCAGAGAGATAAATATGTGAAAGAATAATAGAGATGGGGGTTCATTTTTTACCTAAGAAAAAGGTTTTTGTGCTCCGCGGATAGGGGGAATATAATTTTCAGTTCTGCAATCAGAGATGGGGGAATTATTTTCCAAGCAATCATATTGTATAGAGATGGAAAGCTTTGAATTTCTATGTAGATGTGAATAAAAGGAAGATGATGTTGTCATGCCCATAATTTTACACACAAAAACAAACCAACTTTTTTTTTATTTTAAAAAAGGGATATATATTTAAGTTTAGGGTTTATAGTTGACTCAAGTTTAAACGGATCAAATACACATTCACTCTAAGGTGGTGTTAACTAGGTTTCATTGAGGATTCAAAAATGCATCAGAAACTAGAAGGCCTAGTATGAATATCTTAAGCAAGATGAGTGTAGCGTAATGAGGAATTAATTTTATACGTTAGTTAATTTAATCTACTAGGTCAAGTAAATGGTATTCCCATAAAACAAGTTACGTATTCATGGTATGCAATCTCAATTAAGTTTACTAGGTACATTAGCTTTACTTGACCACCTAAGTTAATCAATTTAAATACTTAGTAAATTTCATTACTAACCAGTAGTGGATTAACATAAAACTATCTACAATCAACTAAACTGATGGATTAAATTGGACTAACATAGTATTACTTAAAAGAATATATTAAAAAATTAATATATATAAAAATTATTAATTAATAAATGTATAAATTAATTAACATGATAACTAATCTATTCATACCTTAATTGATAATTACAAGTGGCATACAAATGTCAAATGTATTAATTTATTGGTATCCATATAACAAACTAAAATTACCAACTTAACTATTAGAAATAAATTTAATTAAACAAGAAATTTAATAAACTAACTATTAATTAATAACTATACCAATTAATAATTATTATTAACTAATACAATTATTAATTAATAATTAACAAAATAATCTAACTATTAATTAATTATCATATTAATTAATAATTATTATTAACAAGTATAATTAATAATTAATAATAATAAAATGAATATTAAATAATAATTATTTTAACTAATATTAATTATTAATGAATATAATTTATAATTAATAACTATTAATTAACAATTTTCTTTAAAAAAAATATGGTGCGTGGCCTTTTTATTTGAGTGTTCGTGGAGACTGAGCACCTCTGTCGCGGCAGAGGGTACTCTACCGTGACAGAGTACTCTCTATCATAGCCTGCTATGGCATATAGTATTCTGTTGTGGCAGGGGTACTCCCTGTCACGGCAGGGTCCGACATCATGGGGTAAGGAGGGGGTGTGGGGACCACGACCCCCCCCCATATAAAATTTTTAATTATTTTTTTTTAAAATACTTTTAATATTATATATATATATATATATATACATACATACATACATACATACATACATAGACATATATATAGACATATATATAGACATATATATATATATATATATATATATATATATATATATATATATATATATATATATATATATATATATATATATATATATATATATATATACATATATATATATATATATATATATATAGAATTTCACTTTATAAGCCCTTCAAGGGCTTTAGAAAAAAAACTCTCATTTTTTTTAATATAAAATTAATAATCAGATGGAACTTATTAAGATATTTTATGTTGTTTTTAAATATAATAATAAATTTTTATTTTTTTTAACCCTTTTGGGGTGACCACCTAGGTGGGGCCCCCAAGAGGCTAATTTTTCTTTGATGGGTAGAATAGGCTTTTTTTTTGTCATAGCATTTTAAAATTATCTTTTATTGCCAAGTAGATATAGGAAATAATTGTTTATTGACTGTGTGTTTGGAAAATGTATGGGAATTTTTCCATACATTTTCTAGAGACCTATAGGTCTCTTTTTATCACTTTTCTTTGTGTTTTTCTTCACTTGTTTCTTTATTTGATTTCTTTCCACACTCTCAATTAACTTTACACTAGATTTTATTATTTGTTGTTTCTTTTCTCTATTGGCAATAGAGTTAGATTTCTTTATTGATTTATTTCTAACACTCTAATTTTCACAGATATGTCTAAAAGATCAAGGATTAAAAATTTACAGAACTAAGATGTCAACTTTTCTCTAAGTCTACTTTTTAACAAGATACTAATATCTAAATAACAAGAAAACTTGCATTGCAAAAGAGGAAGAGAGAAAGAGTTTGGAAATCATTCCTTTCCTATGACTAACATTTTTATTCAAATGAATCTATGAAATGATCTATGAGTGATTACAATAACTCTTCTCCTATTTAGTTACAACATGAATGCCATTACAATTACCATTGAGAGAATACTATACACCTAATAAGACTAATCCAACAAGATCTTTACATTGGAATGAAAGAAACATATTTCTCATTACACCATTGAGACCATAATGCAATAACAAGATCATTACTTTCCTACAACTTGATATGGAAGAAAAACATAAGTTCAATACAAAAGTTCATTTCAAGTTTCAACATCACAATATTGAACAAGATGAACTATTACAAGGAGACATAAGTTCTCCCATTCAAGACTCAAAAAAGAATTTAATACAAAGTTACAATTATACAATTCTTGGAGTGGTATCAAGTTTTCAATCCACACAATGCTATTGCTTCAATATGACATCAAGAAGTCCTCTCCAAGAAATATTTTTTTTCACATGAACATAGCCTCAATAATCCTTCAAATAAAATTTATGAAGAGACCATGGGAAGCTCACCTCCCATCCTAGGCTTCTAAGAAGCCACCCCCAAGCTTGGGGAACCATCACATAGACAAGGTTTCACACTCAAACAAACCACAATCACAATAACATAAAAACCACATTGAAACTCCCATCCAAGGCAAAAAAAAGAGTCTCCAAATGACTCATAAATTGGGGTGAAGGTGGAACCAAAAATCAAGGGGAGAAATCACATTTCATAGAAATAAAAGACAAGCCTACTCCTGGCTTTCGCAACACACACTTGCTAGAAAACCTCAACACAATAAAAATCCTTATGACCCCCAAAAGAAATGTCTACATGGAGCCCATACATCCATGTTTCTTCCTTCTCCATTCCAAGGAGAGACTCTACACCCATGGTTGTCCCAAAATTCACTTCACTCCCAAGGCTACTCTTCCCTCTCAAGGGTGAGTGTGGCCTTGAGAAAACTCCCTTAACAAAAAACAATACAAATCAACAATAATTCTTCAAGAGCTCAAAACTTCACATTTACAATACAAGGAATACATGCACTACAACAAGCTCAAGAATTCACAACTACTCACATACAATAACAAGATTTACAAATAATAAGCACATACTAACACAAATACTAGTTTCTCCATGCAAGAATGAAAATATTCCTAAGAGCTCATTCACATGAAAACATAACAAGTATAATGAAGAATGCCACCAACCTAGATCCAATCTTATGGAAGAAATTTGATGAAGAGCCTCCTCTTTTTCCTAAGTCTTCCTTCTCCAAACTAGCAAAGTCTCCAAATCTAGAGAGTCGGTGTCAAACTCTTCCAAAAGAAGAGCCCCCTCTAAAAAGGCCTCCACACAATCTCCTAGGGATAGGATCTCATTCTCATTGGATGGTCTTCCCAAGTTTCTTACATAGTTTACAAATATGGATTCCTAAAAAGGTTAGCCAAAAAGGTGGACCAAAGACTTGTAACTTAATTGGATGGAACTCTAACCAAGACCTTGCTTCAAAAGTGGATTTTAGGTCATTTTGAAAATCCAACTTTTGGAGGGGTCTTTTGGTCAACTATGGGTTGTCCTATGGTTAAAAATTCCCCTTACCCATAGGCATGTCAAGTGGGCTTACTAAAAATAACCTAAATACACTCCTAGGCACCTTTTAAGCCCCCCAAAAACCCATGTAAAGCTCATATTCGAAATTCATGAAATGATTCCACCTCAAGATCCATAACTAAGGGATCCTCATGGGGATCCTCATGGGTACTATCTTAGGTTGATGGGAATCCAATCCCCAAGTGGACATGTCATGGCCACAAGTACACACACAAGTGTCAAGTGACACAAACAAAAATGACACATCACAAGCCATGTGGCATATCCACTTGGGCATTCTCAACATAAATCACATTTATAATTACATAACAATAAAATACATTCAAGCACATTACTTTTATGAATTAAATACAATACAACATAGTTTTTTCTTCTCACTAGAAGCAACCTTGGCTCGAACTGATTTACACAAAAGTCTATGCTCTGGTTCCCTGAATTTACCATGGTCTAATTCCCTGCACACTAAAGTCCAACATCAATAGTCCAAGGAAATAAAAACATGTAAATTCATAACATTAATAATCAAGATAATTCATCTGACATTTCATAATTCACATGACAATATTCATTCATCTATAACATACATACAACTCATCATGAAATACATAATTCATCACTAAATTAAACTTATAACATAATCATTGCATATATAACTCAATTGCAATTAAATATCCTCATGACATCATAATCATTCATAAAATCCACTTAATCTCACATAAAGGTTCCAAATAGATATCATAGTTTCAAAAAAATAACTTAACTGAATGAGCAACTAAACTCTAAGGTGCTAAAACCATAACATAAAGTATCAATAAATCCATAGAGCATCAAAATATAATCATCAAATATGTCTTTCTCAAATGTAGAACTGAATGGCTATGACAAGCTCAGGGTGAGGCCTTATATCCTCCCCCCTTAGGCATGAACTTCCTCTTGGAGTTCATCAAAAAGATGGGTATACTATGCTCTGATCTACACTGCATCCTCCCATGATGTCATAACCTCATCATAGTAATCCCATTGGACCCTAACCCGGTCTAGCTCTTAGCCTCAAAGTGCTAGCATCTGACAAGAAAAAATGCGGATGGGCTCCAAAGTCAACTGACCATCTGACTCCACCTGCAAGACATCCCAATCTATGATATGAGTCTCATAAAAAATATACTTCTTCAACACTAACACATGAAAAGCATCGTGGATGCATGATAGGCTAGGTGGCAAAGCAAGATGATAGGCGACAGGACCTATCTTCTCAAGTATCTCAAAAGGGCCAAAAAATTTTGGTGCAAGCTTAGAGCCTTTTCCAAATTGGATTGGACTCTTATGAGGTTGCACTCTTAGAAAGACCCTATCTCCAACCTGATAACTACGATCTTACCTCTTGGCATCTGCATACTTCTTCTGCCTATCTTGTACCTCCTTCAGACACTGTCTGATCAATGTCACTTGCTACTCCAACTCTTGCACTAACTCAGGACCTAAAGCAACTCTATCGTCAATGCAATCCCAACTCAATGGTGTTCTGCATGGTCTATCATATAATGCCTGATAGGGAGGCATACCTAGAGAAGTGTGATGCCCATTATTGTAGGCAAAATCAACCAAATGAAGGTACTCCTCCCACCTAGTCTGATGATTCATGACATACATGTGGAGCATATCCTCCAATATTTGATTTACCCTCTTTGTCTAACCATTGGTCTTTGGGTAATAAGTGGTGCTCAAATGGAGCTTAGTGCCCAAAGTTGTCTGTAATCCTCTCCAAAAAGATGATGTGAAGAGAGAGTCTCGATTAGAAATAATCTTATGAGGTATGCCATGAAGTCTGATAATATCCCACAAGAAAACTTGTGCTACTGCTGGGGCTGTAAAAGTGGTCCGAACGGGTGAAAAGTGGGCCACTTTGGTTAGCTTGTCAACTATTACCATGGTGTCAAGATGACATAGGGAGACCAATGATGAAATCCATGGAAATAACATCCCACTTCCACTCTGGTATCTCATGAGGCTGAAGAAAACTACCAAGGTGATGATGCTCTGCCTTAACCCTCTGACACTCAAGACATCATGCCACTATCTCAGCTATGTTCTATCTCATCCCTAGCCAATGATATAACTACCTCAAATCTGCATGCATTTTCTTGACTTTGGGATATTGCACTACATAACGGGCCCTATGTGCCTCTAGCATGATGAAAACTCACAAATCTCCAGAGGATGGGACATAGAAGCATCCTCTATTTCCTAAAAGCCCATCAGAATCTAGGCAATATCATGAATACTTACCCTCAAGGGTACTCTGAGAGCAAATGACCTGACTAACCTTTGTATACCAAACATCCTCATGCAAGTGATGTAATATCTAATCTCTCAATTTTGTACCTACTATCATAGAGTAGGCCCCATGGCATCTCCTACTCAAGGCATCAACAACCACATTCTCTTTCCCCTTGATGTAGTGGACATCAAAATCATACTCACATAGGAATTCCATCCACCTACATTGATGTGCATTCAGGTTCAGCTGGGAGAAGATATACTGTAAGCTCTATGATCTAAATGGAGCTCAAACTGATGACCCAAAAGGAAATGCTGCCATCCCACTAAAGCATGAACCACTACAGCTAACTCAAGGTCATGAGTGGGATAATTTAGTTCACGAGTCTTAAGTTTCCTAGACTCATATGCAATGGCTCACCCATTCTACATAAGAACTGCTCCCAAACCATCTAAGGAAGCATCTATGCATACAACAAAATCTGCTAAAGGATTAGACACTCCTAGAATAGGAGCACTAGTGAGTGCCTTATTGAGTTCTTGAAAGGCCCTTTTGCACTTCTTAGTCTACTCAAATTTCTTTCCCTTATGCTGAAGAGAAGTGATGGGATGTGCCACTCTAGAAAAACCCTCTACAAAATGCCTATAGTATCCTACCAATCCCATAAAACTCCTGACCTTAGTCACTGAACTAGGTGTAGGAAAATCCATGATGGCTCTAATCTTAGATGGATCTACTGAGATTCCATCTCCTAAAATAACATGCCCAAGGTAATGAATCTCTTTCCTATAGAAAGAACATTTGGACAAACTACCATACAACTGATTGTCTCTAAGACACTGCAATACCTTTCTCAAGTGCTCTTCATGCTCCTATTCATTTTGAGACTATATCAATATATAATCAAGGAACACTATTACAAACTTATCAAGGAAAGTGAAGAATACCCCATTCATAAGGCTCATGAAAAATGCTAGAGCATTGGTGAGTTTGAAAGGTACAACTGTGAACTCATAATGCCCATATCTGGTATGGAATGCAGTCTTAAGGATATCACTATCAACAATCCATAACTAGTGGTATCCTAACTTAAGATAAATCTTGGAAAACACTTTAGCACCCTTAAGCTGATCAAATAAATCATCAATCTTAGTGAGTGGATACCGATTCTTGATGGTAATCTTATTAAGTTGTTGGTAATCCATACATAACCTCAAGGACCCATCCTTCTTCTTAATGAAGATAATAGGTGTGCCCCAAGGTGAAACAATAGGATGAATGTGACCCTTCTCCAAAAGTTCCTCTAACTAGATCTTGAGCTCATTAAGCTCATTAGTGATCATCTTGTAAGGTGCCCTCAAAACTGGAGCAGCTCCTAGCACAAGATCTATATGGAAATCTAATACTCTACGAGGAGGCATGCCTGGAAGCTTAGTAGGAAACACATCTGCAAATTCCTAAAGTATAGGATAATCATCAAGAGATGGTTCCCTTTCCTCCTCATCCTCTCTATCACTAATGGTAATAGAAAAAATCTGACATCCCTTCCGCATGCTCTGCTTAAGCTGCATGGCTGAGATCATATGAAGAGAGATGCCTCTCTAAATCTTGCAAATCACAATAGGTGTACCATGACCATCAAGGCACTCAATCCTCTTCTATCAAAAATCTAACTTAGCTCTATGGGCATAAAGCCAATCCATACCAAGTACTTTGTCATAAGAACCAAGAGGTGTGATACGAAGATCCACAGTTATGATGAAATCACCAATCTGCACCTGGCTATCCTTCACTAAAGAATTGACTGACACTCTAGACCCTGATGCTAACTCCACTTCCCAACCAACTTCTTGTCTTGCTGCCACAAGCCTGCAATGCTCCATAACAAATGGAGATATAAAAGAATTAGTAGCACCATAATCAAACAATACAGTAACACTAATATCACTGATCATACCTATAGCCTCTATCACTATGGCTTGGTGCTTAGCCTGGTGGTTATCTACCACTGCAAAAACCATGTGAGACTTTCCAAAGTCTCCAACTATAGGCTTTGATGCTACCATATGCTGACTGCCTAACATTTGACCCTATGGGAAATCATGAGCTAAGTGCCCCATGGAACCACATGCATAGCAAGGACCATGAGTGTGAGTCTGAATTCCCTATGGCCTAGAGAACTATTGTCCTCTGGTCCTACTAGAACCACTGAAACTACTCCAAGAGGACTAATGAGTTCATGTTGGGGATGCATCTGTATACTGCTATCACTGATCCTTCCTTGATCATTATGTCTACCACTGTTTGGGCTTAGAGCCCTGTTGTCCCTGTGGTGGCTTCTATTTCTAGTTTTTTTTGGTCTGCTACTATGGGTTCTTATTAAAAGATAGTGAAGAATGCTTTTTATTACCCTTCCAGTGACTCTTTTGATTCCCCTATGACTGTGATGTGGAATTATAGTTCTGAGACATATCACGAGCATCTCTAGACTTACTTCAAATTTCTTCTGCAACCAAAGCCATCTCAACTACCTCACAAAGGGTCCTTGGAGAGGTCATGTGAACCTGTCCTAATATCCAATTATTGAGTCCCTTAACAAAATGGTTGACTCATAGCTTTTCATCCTTCATGTAGTCTACATAAGGTAACAACTCAAGGAATCAAGCCTCATACTGTAGCACTATGAGTCCCCTCTACTAGAGCTCATGGAACTCATCAATACACCACTTCCTATAGTGCTTTGATAGGTATCTATCTCTAAACCTTTCTAAGAAGGTTTCCCAAGTCATAGTGTCCATAGTGGTGTTGTTCTTAAATTCTTCCTGTTTCCACCATGTTGAAGCACCTCCTCTCAAAAGGAGTACTACAAAATGAGCCTTGACATTGCTATCATACTGACACAACCCAAAGCTCCTATCTAAGCTCAAAATCCATGCCTCAACATATATACCCTCTATAGAACCATAATAAAAAGGTGGTTGTAACCATAGAAGATCTCTAATATGGTCCCCAGCATCACGGGGTGCGCTCTAAACTAAATCGAGTGGTGGTGTTTCTGGCATAAGAATTGATTCCACCTCATGTGCCCCTTGCCCTTCCTCATGATCTTGTAGAGGGATACTAGTCCTCTCTATCCTCTAGATAGTTGGTGCTCTGAGTGAGGAATAATTAGAGGCAACCTCTCCTGTATAAATCTGATGAGATTCTGTAAGGCTAACAAGACCTCCTGATTAGGATCTAGTGGTGGTGGTGGTGGTTGATTAACTAATAATATCTTAGCCCTTTTTTCAACTTTCTCATGAACCAAGGGATACCACCTAGCTCCTCATCCTTTAATATATCTTCAATCTTGATGCGTAAGGGGAGGCATCCTAACAATTACAAAAGGGTTAAGGTTAGCTAAGAAACTGATGGGGAAATTGGGATAGACTAGCTAGTCTATGCTCCCTGATCCTTGAATAGGATCACTGGTGTGCTTCACCCACACCTTAAGGTCTCTTCACAATAGGATCCCCTAACCTAACCCAATCTAACCACCAATAGTGAACTCTACTTCTTCCTAGCTTGCTTCCACACTTCCTAGCTCCATTCTCGTACATAGACCTATAAGGGCTCCTTAGCTTTCTCATCTCCTCAGGATTTTACAAGGGTAGAGATGACTACTAAGGTGTTTTTACATTCAATAAAGTGACCCAAAGGTATTGGTGAAGTTTTCTCCTTTATTGATTCCACACTTTCTTCCCAAAATAGGGCTACTTGAAAAGAGCCCCAATTAGGCCTCCTCTTTGGGTTTATAGGACTTTTGGTCCATTCCCTTCACATAACCATGGCTAGTCTTCCATAGAGACCACTATTAAAATTCTCAACCCTCAAGTATTTTTAGGTTTTTAGGTCCCCAACTGTCTATACAACACCTCAACTACAAATGAGGGTTTCTAGGGCTTTTTAGGCTTATCAGAGTCATAGGGTTTTTTTGGTTGAATAAACACCTCAAATCAATTTTTGGGGATCTCTCCTTCACACTAGTTAACCTTTAATCATCCCTCTTTAACTCCTCAAAATGGTTTTCCTTGAAGCTTTCTCCCTTGTCCTCTAGAGCTTCTTCACTACTGACCACACCTAGTCAGGCACTACTTAGTCTCACCTAGGGCTTGGTCCCATAATTTCTTGTGCTCACTTTCCTAGGCCCTTCTTGCATATATGTATAGGTTAGGGTCTTTACTACCATATCCCAAAGACCCATGGTGTTTCCACAATGGGGATAGGAGCTACAGGCCCTACATTACAAGCCTATCCAAACTGGGCAGAGGACTGGCAGTTTCAAAACAAAAACAAAAACACACACCAGACAACAAAGAAACTAATCTAATCACATAGAAATGAAATTATATACACTAATACAAATCTACAATTCCAAAGATTTCATGTTCTTTCCATTAACTCCTTCCAATCATGCCAATAGCACTGACTGACACACACAACTACAGTCACAGTCTGGTTCTTCAATTCAAAACCATACACAATGATTGCCAACCCTTGAATTAGGGTTTTTTAGGTCATAAATAGTCCCTTTCTTGGGGTTTGATCTAGGTTAGGGATTAGAGCCACTTGGGTGAGGTTTAGACTCACAATGAGAAAAGTTGCTAAGCAACTTTGCAAAGTTGCTAGCAACTTTTTAAGAAGCTTTTTCTTGCTCAAGAAACTTTTTCTCATGTCACATCCTAGGACCTTTCTTAGGTCTATTACAAAGCACACATGTGCTAAAACCCTCAAAACCCCTATTCTAAGACTTAGACCTATCTAAGGATGAAGTGACCTCAGGATGACATCATTCCTTGAGTCACTATACAATTAGTATGAAAGATCAAACTATGACTCTAGGACCTCAACTAGACCCTACACACACCAAGTGAGCTTAAAGCTCTTATTCTAGTTACAAGCCTTCATTAGGAATTTCAAAAAAACAAAAATTATGATTTGTGGGAGCCCTTAGAAGGGTGCTCCTACACCATACTCCCCCTCAACACAAACTAAGGCACTTTGGGGTCAAGAAGGGCTAGGTCTATGCCTAGCTTCTGGAACTGGCTTTCCTCTATCCAAGTGGCTTTAGACTTAGGTTGTCCTACCGACTTGATTAATTGTTCCATGTATAGTTGATGCCTGGTTGACTTCTTCACCCTGGATTCCAAGACCTATTCTACTATGGGTTGCTTCCTCTTTGGCATGGCATTGCTATCTATGTCCTACAATACCCTTGATTGATCCTCACCTTGCTGTGTGATGTCTCCTTTGAATAAGATTATGTCAACAACATTAAACATTGGTGAGATATCTAAATCTAAGGGTAAGTCCACCTTATATGCATTTTCTCCATACTTGGCCCAAATTTTACAAGGCCCTACTCTTCTCATTTGTAGCTTAGTAGGCATGCCTTTTTGCATCCTTGCTTTGCTTAGGTGAACCATCACATAGTTCCCTACCTTGAACTAAACCTCTTTTCTTCTTTCATCTACCTAGGCCTTTAGCTTTTGAGTGGATTCTATGATAGCCTTCTTTACCTATTCTTGGACCTCCTGGATAGTTTGAGTGAAGTCCTCTACTTGGCCACTCTTCAACTCCATTGAACCAAGGTCTCTTAATTCACACACTCCTCTAGGGTTTCTCCCATACTCAACCTCAAAAGGACTCCTTCCCATGGTCTTATTCACACTTTCATTATAGGAATACTCTACTTGTGGAATGACTAGATCCCAAGTTTTTCCATACTCCTTGGTCAAACACCTTAGCAAGATGCCCAACACCCTATTTATAACTTCATTTTGACCATCAATTTGTGGATGGTAAGCTGAGTTGAATGAGAGATTAGTTCCTAACCTTTTCCATAAGGTTTTCCAAAAATGACCCATGAACTTGCTATCCCTATCTGAGACAATACTCAATGGGAGTCCATGAATCCTCACAATCTCTTTAAAGAAGAGATGTGCTACATAGCTTGCATCATGAGTAGTTCTACATGGAATAAAATGACTCATCTTAGAGAACCTATCTACTACAACATAGATTTTATCCATACCTAATTTTGTTTTAGGGAGTCCAACCACAAAGTCCATGCTCACACACATGTATTTGGAATGGGTAAGGGTTGATAAGGCCCTACATTGCTTAAACCTCCTTTAGCTCTTTGGCACACACCACATTGTTCCACATACCTTCTCACATCTCTTGCCAACTTAGGCCAAAAATAGTACCTTTGTACTAGCTCCATAGTTTTTTTTATGCCAAAATGTCCACTTAGGCTCCCATTATGCTTCTCTTGGATCAGATTTTACCTCATGGATCCCCTAGGCACACATAGCTGATTGCCTTTCAACAAGAGTCCATTTTGAAGGGTGTAGTTTGCATACTCACCATGGAAATGGTTCTCAAAATATTGGCACACATTGTAGGCTTTTGAGAAGTCTTCATCCTCCTCATAAAGATCCTTGAAACCTACTATTCCAATGCTCTTTAGTTGAACTTCTTGGATAGTCAAGAGCTTCCTACTTAAGGCATCTGCTACATTATTGAGCTACCCCTTCTTGTGCTTGATAGTGAAGGTGAAGGATTGAAGATACTCCATCCACTTCAAGTGCCTATTGCTAAGCTTCTGTTGAGTATTAATATAACTCAAGGCCTGATTATCTGTGAATACCACAAAATCTTTTGGTAGGAGGTAATGCCTCCACTTCTTGAGGGATTGCACTAATGCATATAGTTCTAGGTCATAGGCTGAATACCTCTTCTTTGCTTCATTGAGTTTCTCACTAAAAAAATGCCACAGATCTTCCCTCTTGGCTCAATACACCCCTTACTACAACACCACTTGCATCACATTCAATGGTGAACAATTTGTCAAAAGTAGGTAAGAGTAAGATAGGTTTGGTAGATACCTCTTGCTTCAATGTTTGGAATGATTTTTCAGCTTCCTTAGTCCATTTTAACTTAGTCTTAAGCCCTCCCTTGATAGTGTCAAGTACTGGTGCACATATACCACTGAAATTTCTCACAAATTTCCTATAGAATTGGGCCAACCCATGGAAACTCCTAACTTTAGTCCCTATTTTAGGGGTAGGCCAATTCAAGATTGCCTCCACCTTACTTGGGTCCATCTTCAAGGTAACCTTGGACACCAAAAATCCCAAGTAAACTAGTTCTTGTTGCATGAACTCACATTTCTTAAGGTTGTTTGCCAATTTTTCTTCATATAGCCTCTTCAAGACTAACCTTAAGTCCTCAAGGTGCTCTGCTTTGGTTTTGCTATAGATGAGTATGTCATCTAGGTACACCACCATAAATCTACTTGTGAAGTCCTTCAAGACCTCATTCATCAACCTCATGAAGGTGCTTGGGGCATTGGTAAGCCCAAATGGCATCACAAGCCATTCATACAATCCATATGTGGTTTTAAAAGTGGTTTTCCACTCATCACCCTCCTTAATCCTTATTTGGTGATAACCACTCTTGAGATCCAACTTTGTAAAACACATAGCACCCCCTAAACAATCCATCAAGTCTTATATTCTTGGAATTGGGAATCTATACCTAATGGTGATCATGTTGATGGCCCTTGAATTAGTGAAAAGTCTCCACTTACCTCCTTTCTTGGATGCATATACCACTAGGACTACACATGGACTAATACTTTTCTTGATCAGTCCTTGATCCAATAATTCTTGCACTTGCCTTGCTACTTATTTGTTTTGATCAGGGGTAAGCTTGTAGGCTACTTTGTTAGACAGAGATGCACCAGGTACAAAGTCTATTTGATGACTTATAGCCCTTCTTGGAGGAAGTGTTGTAGGTGCTCCATCACTCACAATGTCCTTGAACTCCTCTAACATTTTCTTCACCTCTATAGGTGTCTTTGTCTACAACTTATGTTCCCCTTCCTTAGGTTTGACCATAATGGCACATCCCATTGTTTCATTATCATGTAATGAATGTAGAAACTCCTTTCCACTAGTAAGAAACACAATAGGTGTCCTTGAAGCTCCTTCTTCATTCTCTATCAGAGACTGAATCTTGAATGTCTTGCCATCCTTCTTGAAAGCAATAGAGTTCTCTTCTCCATCATATAGTACTTTCCTATCAAATTTCTAGGGTCTCCCCAATAGGAGATGGTAGGCATCCATGGGAAGGACATCATAAAGAACCTTGTCTCTATAGCCTCCAATGGAAAACTCCACCCATGTCTACTCATTCACCAACACACTCTACTCCTGATTCAACCAAGTCACCTTGTAAGGTTTTGCATGGGGAATCTTTGTAAGTTTTAGCTTCTTTGCAGCTTCATTTGATATGATGTTGTCAATTGATCCTGAATCAACTATCACCTTGCAAACTTTGCCTTGGATCTTGCATCTAACTCTAAAAAGAGCCCTCCTTTTCTTGGGTTCTCCTTGGTTAGGTTGCCTTATTAGCACTCTCCTAAACATCAAGTTCTCCCCCATTTTTGATTCTATCTTTCTTACCTCATTAGTACATGAACTACTACCATCTTCTTGGCCATAGGCTACCCACTTTTCAACACTAGAGCTTGTAGGTTTGTCAGGACACCTATAAGCAGGGTGTCCAAGCTATCCACATTGATAGAACTTCATTGTGGAAAAGTAGGAGCTACTTATTCTTGTACTTCTTCCTCTGCCACCCTAAGACCCTCTTCCTCTACTGAATGTTCCTCTTGAACTAGTCTCTGCAACTTTCTCTAGGAGTCTTCTCTCTCCTTAAATTCTAGAGTCACCTCCTCTGCCACTAGAACCTCCTCTTTGACCCCCTCTAGAGTCTCTACCTCTACCTCTATTTTTGGAGTTAGGTTCCTACTTCTTTCTTTGCTTATCTTCAAGATTTTTTACCATGTGCTAACATCCAAGGACTATGGTAGGAGTAAACAAGTTCATCTCCTTTGCTATACTCCATCTCAGTCCACTTAAATACCTTGCCACCTTGATTCTCTCCTCCTCTTTCACTTTGGATCTTAGGATCAACTTGTGAAACTCTTCGATATAGGTGGCTACATCCATTTCCTTCTATTTGAGGTTAAACCTTCTTCTATGCTACTAGATTTCATATTCTGTAGGTAGGTATGCTTCCCTCACTTTGTTTACCATAGCTTTCCAATTAGCAATTGGATGCTTTCCCACTTTCTCCCTTTCTTCTTGGAGATAGTTCCACCAAGTCAGAGCTTGGCCTCTCAACCTTGCTTTGGCCACTTTGACCTTTTGGACTTTAGAGATCCCTCCACATTTGAAGTGATTCTCCATACCCTCTATCCATTGCATGACAAGTTCTATGTCCATTCTGCCAGTAAGAAGCAGAACACCTTCAAGTGCTTTGCTGGTGATGGCCTTTAGTGTCTTTAGGAACTGCTAATCTTGAGTAGGAGGATCAGGTGTAGGCACTTCACCATTTATTTTATTCTCTTTTTCTTTATCATCCTGCTCCTCCATTCTATCTTTCAGTTTATCTACCTTTGTTTGGACATCATCCAAGAGTTGCTCCATCTAATACAATCTTTCTTGCAGGAGTCTATTGGCTTCCTCCTGATCTTCTACCTTTTTAGCTAGCTCTACATTAGTCACCATCTTCTTCTTCTGGGATGACCCTACTAATTCCATTGGAGGTTGAAACATCCACTCTCCAAGCTATCCACTTCCCAAGCCTTATAGGCTTTGATACCAATCTGATGGGGAGATTGGGATAGACTAGCTAGTCTATGCTCCTTGATCCTTGACTAGGATCACTGGTGTGCTTCACCCACACCTTAAGATCTCTAGGACTCCTATTCACAATAGGATCCCTTGACCTAACCCAATCTAACCACCAATAGTGAACTCTTCTTCTTCCTAGCTTGCTTACACACTTCCTAGCTCCATTCCCTTACATAAACCTATAAGGGCTCCTTAGATTGCTCATCTCCTCAGGCTCTAACAAGGGTAGAGATGACTATTAAGGTTCTTTTACATTCAAAAAAATGACCCCAAGGTATTGGTGAAGTTTTCTCCTTTACCGATTCCACACTTTCTTCCCAAAATAGGGCTACTAGAAAAGAGCCCCAATTAGGCCTCTTCTCCGGGTTTATAGGACTTTTGGTCCATTCCCTTCACACAACCATGGATAGTCTTCCATAGAGACCACTATTAAAATTCTCAACCCTCAAGGATTTTTAGGGTTTTATGTCCCCAACTATCTGTACAATGCCTCAACCAAAAATGAGGGTTTCTAGGGCTTTTTAGGCTTAGCAGAGTCACAAGGTTTGTTTGGTTGATTAAAAACATAAGATGGATTGGTGGGGATCTATCCTTCACACTAGTTAACCTTCAATCATCCCTCTTGAACTCCTCCAAAGGGTTTTTCTTGAATCTTTCTCCCTTGTCCTCTAGAGCTTCTTCACTGTTGACCACACCTAGTCGGGCACTACTTAGTCTCACCTAGGGCTTGGTCCCATAATTTCTTGTGCTCACTTTCCTGGGCCCTAATTACATATATGTATAGGTTGGGGTCTATAATACCATATCCCAAAGACCCATGGTGTTTCCACAGTGGGGATAGGAGCTACAGGCCCTACATTAAAAGCCTCTCCAAACTAGGCAGAGGACTGGCAGTTTCAAAACAAAAACAAAAACACACACCAGACAACAAAGAAACTAATCTAATCACACAAAAATGAAATTATATACACTAATACAAATCTAAAATGCCAATATTTCATGTTCTTTCCATTAACTCTTTCCAATCATGCCAATAGCACTGACTGGCACAAACAACTACAGTTACAGTCTGGTTCTTCAATTCAAAACCATACACAATGATTGCCAACCCTTGAATTAGGGTTGTTCAGGTCATAAATAGTCCCTTTCTTGGGGTTTGAGCTTGATGCAAAGTGGCAAACAGATGTGGTGGAAATAGTATGAATGCTTCTACAACATTGCACTTTCCCTTTAGGCCTGTTAGGGACTAAATACCCAAAATGACACAACTTGGCTTTCAAATGAACAAGATAGGTTTACAAGGTGTCAACAATGTAAATTCATTAGGATTCAACCACTTTTAAAGGTCTATGCAACATTTATTGACCAACACTCTCCAAATCCCCTTTTAGCCCTATTAGCCCCAATTAGCCCTGCTGGACCAGTTTTCTAGCCTTTTCTCTGACTTCTTCCAAACAAGTTTCCAAAAAAATTATATTTTGGAATACCCTTTTCAGGGATACAAAACATATGTCAAGTTCAGACCCAACTCCTTTGGACCAATTTGTACTTCCTTCACAATGACCTTGTCTTTAACAATGAAACACAAGTGCATTTACAAAGCAACATGTAGTAATACTTAAGGTATGAACTTAAAACTTTTCATAGGCTCCTCAAATGCCTTCCAATCGACAAATACATAATCAGTTTCAGTTTATGGCTTCAACAACATCAAAAACCCAAAATCATGCATTCAAAACCCTTGTTTCTAGGGTATGCTCAATCTCCCACATGCAATGACCTATTTGATCAGTTCAAGATTCAAACATCTATGTTTCATCCTCACAAACATAAATCAACTCACAAACCCTATTCTTATTAAAACAATTCCTTCTCACTATGATTGTTCCCTTAGTTCTCCTCTTATTTTAAACTTGTTAACGCTTGGTGGCCACCATTTATTGCAGTTAGATGATCATTAATGGATCAAAAATATTTATACATGTCAGAACAACACCATTCTATGAAGAAACAGGAGACATTTCACAGAATGGTCATGATTTTTTGAAAAAAAACTTCAAAACTGTCAACAAAACTGTTGCTACAGTTAGCAATCAATGCAAAATGAACAACACTCACAAAATAGGATTCAAATCTAGGTCATAGACATAAAAAAATGTTTGTAAACATGGATCAATGCATACCAAAGAAGACTTGATGCAGAAAACTTGAAACTCCTTCCAATTTCTCTTAAAACTGGGCACTTTTATTCAATTTTTGAGAAACAGTCTGTACAATGATGAGGTACATGCCGTACATTGGCATATTTATGGGTCTAGGAGGTAGTTAACATTCCTCCCAACCAACTCCAACTTATTTCATTTTCTATTTCTTTATAAAATTTAAACTATGGAGTTTCCCTCCAAAATGCCATATAACCGTTTATATTCAAAATTTGAATTTTCTAAAGTAATAAACTATATTTTAAAGGACTTATTGAATGATTTAACTTATGAAATGACTTGATATTAATATGACTTCATACTAGATCCTATCAAATGAATTCTCTACCCTAGACAACCTCTAGATCCTATTCCATGGATCAATTACATCTTTTCAACATTGGAATCAATCAAGACATCATACAAAATTATAACTTTTTGTGCTTTCAAATGCCATGATTGGCTGTAGAATTGACCAATTGACTTTAGGAGATGCTCTATGTCCACTGGGATGCCCTGGATCTCCAAGATACCTATGATGAGCATATGATGCCCCTGCATCAGAGCTGGGTTAGGGCTTAGAGCCACTTGGTTGAGGTTTAGACTCACAATGAGAAAAGTTGCTAAGCAACTTTGCAAAGTTGCTAGCAACTTTTTGAGCAACTTTATCTTGCTCTAGCAACTTTTGCTCATGTCACATCCTAGGACCTTTCTTAGGTCTATTACAAACCCTCAAAACCCCTATTCTAAGACTTAGACCTATCTAAGGATGAAGTGACCTCAGGATGACATCATTCCCTGAGTCACTATACAATTATTATGAAAGATCAAACTATGACTCTAGGACCTCAACTAGACCCTACACACACCAAGTGAGCTTAAAGCTCTTATTATAGTTACAAGCCTTCATTAGGCATTTCAACACAAAAAAAATTATGAATGGTGGGAGCCTTTAGAAGGGTGCTCCTACACTTGAAACGTAATGGGTTTAGGTTTGAATGTTGAAACCTAGGCTCTAATACCAAGTGTCATGCCCATAATTTTACACAGAAAAACACACCAACTTTTTTTTTTTTTAAAAGGGATATATATATAAGTTTAGGGTTAATGGTTGACTCAAGTTTGAATGGATCAAATACACATTCACTCTAAGGTGGTGTTAACTAGGTTTCACTGAGGATTCAAAAATGCATTGAAAACTAGAAGGCCTAGTACGAATATCTTAAGCAAGATGAGTGTAGCGTAATGAGGGGTTAATTTTATACGTTAGTTAATTTAATTTACTAGGTCAAGTAAATGGTATTCCCATAAAAAAATTTACGTATTCATGTTATACAATCTCCGTTAAGTTTACTAGGTACATTAGCTTTAATTGACCACCTAAGTTAAGCAATTTAAATACTTAGTAAATTTCATTACTAACCAGTAGTGGATTAATGCAAAACTATCTACAATCAACTACATTGATGGATTAAATTGGACTAACATAGTATTACTTAAAAGAATATATTAACAAATTAATATATATAAATTATTAATTAATAAATGTATAAATTAATTAACATGATAACTAATCTATTCATACCTTAATTGATAATTAAAAGTGGCATACAAATTTTAAATGTATTAATTTATTGGTATCCATATAACAAACTAAAATTACCAACTTAACTACTAGAAATAAATTTAATTAAACAAGAAATTAAATAAACTAACTATTGATTAATAATTAACAAAATAATCTAAGTATTAATTAATTATCATATTAATTAATAATTATTATTTACAAGTATGATTATTAATTAATAATAATAAAATGATTATTAAATAATAATTATATTATTTAATATTAATTATTAATGAATATAATTTATAATTAATAACTATTAATCAACAATTTTCTTTTAAAAAAAACAAATATAAAAAAAATATGGTGCGCGACCTTTTTATTCAAGTCTTCATGGAGACTGAGCACCTCTGTTGTGGCAGAGGGTACTTTGCTGCGACAGACTACTCTTTGTCACGTCTTGCTATGGCAAAAAGTATTCTGTTGTGTCAGGGTACTCCCTGTCACGGCTGGGTCTAATGCTGTGGGGTAAGGAGGGGGGTGTGGGGACCATGGGGTCCCCCCCATATAAAATTTTTAATTTTTAATTTTTTAAATACTTTTAATATTATATATATATATATATACATATATATATATATACATATATATATATATACATATATATATATATATACATATATATATATATATACATATACATATATATATATATATATACATATACATATATATATACATATACATATGTATATGTATATATATATGTATATGTATATATATATATATATGTATATATATATATATATATATATATATATATATATATATATATATATATATAAACTTTCACTTTATAAGCCCTTCGTGGGCTTTAGAAATAAAAGACTCCTTTTTTTTAAAATATAAAATTAATAATCAAATGGAACTTATTAAGATATTTTATGCTATTTTTAAATATAATAATTTATTTATTTTTTAACCCTTTTGGGGTGACCACCGAGGTGGGTCCCCCAAGAGGCTAGTTTTTCTTTGATGGGTAGAGTAGACTTTTTTTTTGTCATAACATTTTAAAATTATTTTTTATTGCCAAGTAGATATAGGAAATAATTATTTATTGACTGTGTGTTTGGAAAATGTATGGGAATTTTTCCCATACATTTTCCAAAGACCTATAGGTCTCTTTTTATCACTTTTCTTTGTGCTTTTCTTCACTTGTTTGTTTATTTGATTTCTTTCAACACTCTCAATTTACTTTACACTAGATTTTATTATTTGTTGTTTCTTTTCTCTATTGGAAATAGAGTTAGATTTCTTTATTGATTTATTTCTAACACTCTAATATTCATAGATGTGTCTAAAAGATCAAGGATTAAAAATTTACAGAACTAAGATGTCAACTTTTCTCTAAGTCTATCTTTTAACAAGATACTAATATCTAAATAACATGAAAACTTGCATTGCAAAAGAGGAAGAGAGAGAGAGAGTTTGGAAATCATTCATTTCCTATGACTAACATTTTTATTCAAATGAATCTATGAAATGAACTATGAGTGATTACAATAACTCTTCTCCTATTTAGTTACAACATGAATGCCAATACAATTATCATTGACAGAATACTAAACACCTTACAAGACTAATCCAACAAGATCTTTACACTGGAATGAAAGAGACACATTTCTCATTACACCATTGAGACCATAATGCAATAACAAGATCATTACTTTCCTACAACTTGATATGGAAGAAAAACATAAGCTCAATACAAAAGTTCATTTCAAGTTTCAACATCACAATATTGAACAAGATGAACTATTACAAGGAGAGATAAGTTCTCCCTTTCAAGACTCAAAAAATAATTTAATACAAAGTTACAATTATACAAGTCTTGGAGTGGTATCAAGTTTTCAATCTACATAATGCTATTGCTTCAATATGACATCAAGAAGTCCTCTCCAAGAGCTTTTTTTTTCCACATGAACATAGCCTCAATAATCCTGCAAATAAAATTTATGGAAAGACCATGGGAAGCTCACCTCCCATCCTAGGCTTCTAAGAAGCAACCCCCAAGATTGAGGAACCATCACATAGACAAGGTTTCACACTCAAACAAGCCACAATCAAAATAACATAAAAACCACATTGAAACTCCCATCCAAGGCAAAACAAAGAGTCTCCAAATGACTCATAAATTGGGGTGAAGGTGGAACCAAAACTGAAGGGGAGAAAGCACATTTCATAGAAATAAAAGACAAGCCTACTCCTGGCTTTCTCAACACAATAAAACTCCTTATGACCCCCATGGCTTCAAGCCATACAAACCATTATGACCCCCAAAAGAAATGGCTATATGGAGCCCATATATCCATATTTCTTCCTTCTCCATACCAAGAAGAGACTTTACACCCATGGTTGTCCCAAAATTCCCTTCACCCCAATGGCTACTCTTCCCTCCTTAGGGTGAGTGTGGCCTTGAGAAAACTCCCTTAACAAAAAAAAATACAAAACAACAAGAATTCTTTAAGAGCTCAAAACTTCACATTTACAATACAAGGAATACATGCACTACAACAAGCTCAATAATTCATAAGTACTCACATACAATAACAATATTTACAAATAATAAGCACATACTAACATAAATACTGGTTTCTCCATGCAAGAATGAAAATATTCTTGAGAGCTCATTCACATGAAAATATAACAAGTATAATGAAGAATGCCACCAACCTAGATCCAAGCTTATGGAAGAAAGTTGATGAAGAGCCTCCTCTTTTTCCTAAGTCTTCCTTCTCCAAACTAGCAAAGCCTCCAAATCTAGAGAGTGGGTGTCAAACTCTTCCAAAACAAGAGTCCCCTCTAAAAAGGCCTCCACACAATCTCCTAGGGATAGGATCTAATTGTCATTGGATGGTGTTCCCAAGTTTCTTACATGGTTTTCAAATATGGATTCCTAAAAAGGTTTACCAAAAAGGTGGACCAAAGACTTGCAACTTAATTGGATTGAACTCTAACCAAGACCTTGCTTCAAAAGTGAATTTTCGGCCATTTTGAAAATCTAACTTTTGGAGGGGTCTTTTGGTCAACTATGGGTTGTCCTATGGTTAAAAATGCCCCTTACCCATAAGTATTTCAAGTGGGCTTACTAAAAATGGCCTAAACATACCCCTAGGCACCTTTTAAGCCCCCCAAAAACCCATGTAAAGCTCAAATTCGAAATTCATGAAATGACTCCACCTCAATCTCCCTAACTAAGGGATTCTTATGGGGATCTTCATGGGTACTATCCTAGGTTGATGGGCATCCAAACCCCAATTGGACATGTCATGGCCATAAGTACACACACAAGTGTCAAGTGACACAAACAAAAATGACACATCACAAGCCATGTGGCATATCCACTTGGGCATTCTCAACATAAATCACATTTACAATTACATAACAATAAAATACATTCAAGCACATTACTTTTATGAATTAAATACAATACAAAAATGTTTTTTGTTCTCACTAGAAGAAACCTTGTCTCAAACTGATTTACACAAAAGTCTATGCTCTGGTTCCCCAAATTTACCATGGTCTAATTCCCTGCACACTAAAGTCCAACATCAATAGTCCAAATAAATAAAAATATGTAAATTCATAACATTAATAATCAAGATAATTCATCTGACATTTCATAATTCACATGACAATATTCATTCATCTATAACATACATACAACTCATCATGAAATACATAATTCATCACTAAATTAAACTTATAACATAATCATTGCATATATAATTCAATTGACATTAAACATCATCATGACATCATAATCATTCATAAAATCCACTTAATCTCACATAAAGGTTCCAAATAGATATCACAGTTTCATCAAAATAACATAACTGAATGAGCAACTAAACTCTAAGGTACTAAAACCATAACATAAAGTATAAGTAAATCCATAGAGCATCAAAATATAATGATCAAATATGTCTTTCTCAAATGTAGAACTGAATGGCTATGACAAGCTTGGGGTGAGGCCTCACAGATTTTCATAATCTTTTAGTTATCTGAACTTTATTTTTTGATTGTAATTGGACTTTGGGCCTTTATAATTATCCATTCATATCTTTTCTATCACAAAAGATTATATGCATGAGTGTATTTTAGAACTTTGTTTTCTACAGTATAGTCATTTCGGAAAGGAAGTCTTTCATTTGTTTTATTTTTAAATCTGGATGTCATTTGGGATTAACAATGAAGTGATGTTTGATGGAAACTTGGTTTTCTTTCAAAATTGTATCTTTCCATATTTTATTTAACAAACACTTTCAAATTATGTTAATGATTAAATAGTGGCCTTTAGTTGCTTTCTGGTTAAAAGAAAATGTGTGGTTTAAAACCAATTAATTCATCACCTATATGATTAGGGAGTTGTACCTTGTAAAATTTAGAGGAACATTATCAGTCTCATGATAATCTATCCAACTGTTAGTTGTAGATTGTGTCTTCCTATTTGGGCGTTTGAGAGTCATTTTGGAAGGATTTTCTAAAAAGACAAATCTGTTTACTAACATACCTATACATTAATTTTTAGATTTTGGGATTTATCATGATTTCCTAGTAGATTAATGTGGCTTTCACCGCCCCTTTTTGGCACACTCCCCTAGCCTCAAAAAATTATAGAAAACAGTGCCTGGACTAGGTTGTCAAAATTGTCCTTATCCTATGACATTGTTCTTAATTTTTCTCTAGGCCCGATGCATGGGTTTTTCTTCCATATCTTTAATTGAGGTTGGCCCTGTAAAATATGAGCCCCAAATTGTGTATAAAAATGCATCAAACCCTCTCATTTTGGCATCTCATATCTACAACCCATCTTCATGCAATCATTGTGCAAGATATTATGTATTCAAGGGATTCAAGTGCAAGCAAGCTTCCATTATTGAAGGTATCCATTATCAAGCATTCAAGTGCAAGGAAGACCTAAGAAGCCATCAAGTATTTCAAATCTTCATTCCATCATGCAATCAAGGAATTTAATTCCATATATCTCGCTTCTTTCCCCCATTGGAGGTCAAGCAAAGGAGTTTGCAATCAACGAAGGAGATCTACATTCATCCATGAAGTCTTATTTTTATCTTTCTTTCTCAATCCAACATTGTAAAAAACTACATCTATCATTCAAGGGTTTGGTTTCATGATCTCCTATTGTATTTTTGTGGAGTCCAAGATATTGCATCGACAATTGTGATCATCTCCAAAGAAGGACTACATCATTGAGGTATAAGGTGAGTTATGTTTTAGATCTATATTCCATTTCATCTTTCCTTATGGAATTTTAATTTCATTTCAAGGATGATTCCTATATAGGGGTTTGACCAAGGAAAACCCCTTTCCATAACCTTTTCTCCTCTTCTATGTGCAAGAGAAATTTGCAAAGTTTTAGATCCATATTCAAAAGCCTTAGATACAATTATAGAACCTCAAAAAGTTTCATCATTTTTGGAGTTAAAAGGACAAGGTCAGAATTTCCACCCTCATCTTGGACTAGGTTGTCCAGGTCAACCTTTTCCTCTAGCTCTGATATTTTCATAGAAAATAGTTATAGGCACCAGAGACCTAGATCTGGAGTTTTGTCTAATTTTGACATCTCTACGACAATCAAAATCAAATTTGAAGGTTTATTTGACTCTTCTTTCTTCAAGGTTATTTCATGTCCTCCTATTTTAATTTTGTACATACTTTAATAGATAAAATTCACTTTGATTTAATTAATTATCACATTTACTTATCATATCTACATATCAATCACATCACATAATCATACTTTATTCAATAAAGAATACCCAAATTCCCCTTTTTTCCTAGATCTTGCATTAGCACCCCTCCATCCTTTTTGGGTTGCGCTAAATAGATTTTCTTAAGGGTGAGTTTTTATTCTAATGCATAATATAGTTTGGTGAGTGATCTACATCTTAGGATTTCTTACCATTTTATATTATATATTTTGGTGAACCCGACATATGAAATTTTATGCTTATTACTTTTAGTGGTTAGATCCTCCTTGTACAACATTTCCATTTTCATTTGGTATCTAGTGTTGGATTGGGAGAGATAGGGTACTGAGAGGGGAGGGGTGAATTAGTGCCCACAAAAAAATTGAACTTATAAACCTTCAGATCTATAACAATAAATAGTCATAACCTTGCAAAATAACTTGTATCTAATGCATGTATCATCCATCCATTCAACTTATAAAAGTAAACAACATGAAATCAACAATGTAATCAGTCCCATAACACAAGTATTTTGGTAATGTAGAAACCCTTTTTAGAAGGTAAAAAATGTGGTGGGGATTACACCCACAAATTCTTCACTACTACAGATAGAAAAGGTTTTCCTGTTAGGGCTACAAGTTTTGATCACTTCTGGTGATCTTACCTTGTTAGGAGTAACATATTAGATCATCTAGATCTACCTAGTGATAGGATTTTAGCAACACTACTTGAGTGTGCACTTAGTTAAGAGATTTATAAAAGACTGTCAAGTCTACTCTGTTAAGAGATTTAACCAAAACTCTATTACAATTATTAGAAAGAAATAGGTATCTATCTGCTAATGACAAATCACTTGTCTGATACAGATCAATAAAAGTACTGATAATATGTCACCTTTACTGTGATGAATCTCTACTTTGAACTGTTCAGTTAGCCTACTCTGATTCTATTCAATCTGATTTCCTTTATATACTATTCTTCTCTGTCAACTGATAACCTTGAAGTTAGGAAAATGCTTCAAGTGCTTCTTCATTCACACATTAGTTCACATAAAAAATGATGCAGACATAAAATTATATAGCATACTACTTTATGCCGCTTATACAATTAGGTTTACAAATCTTAGACAAAAACCCTAAGATCTATGATGTACAAAAATAACCTAGATCAAACTATTACATAAGATCTTCATTACATTTAATGAATATCTCAACAATAAATTATTCTCGATCTTGGTAAAACATTTTCTAATTTGTTGTAACCATTTGCATAGAAGAATGTGTCATTCCTAATTACTATGTTGTTTCTTGTGATCCTCGGTAAACACTGTATAAACTACTCGGTGTTTATTCTGATGCTCAATGTTTACTCTCACTCGGTATCAGTGTCTACTGATGCTCAGTAAACTATCTGATGCTCAGTGTATATACTTAAATGACTGGCCTATTTTTCTTATAGTTACTAACTAAATATCTTTGATAACCTTTGATAACCTTTGATACTAATGACAACCTTTAATGCTCAATAGAGATAACAATCTCCCCCTATGGCATTAGTATCAAAACTTGAATGTATATAGACAAAATTTCTCAAAAAATTATATCTCCACCATATACATATAAACTTATCAACAAAAATTTCTATATACTCCCCCTCAGTACATGCTCCCAGTAATGTGTAGTATACATAGCAAAAAGTTACATATTTGGCATATACATTGATTTCCCCCTTTTTGATATTAATGCCAAATACAAAAATTGTATAATTACAGCTTGTCAAAAATGTGCTGATGGGTTTTCTTCAATGACTCCAAGAGGTTTTCCCATTCCTCTTTCAAGTTGGTGAGAGCAATGTGCTCAAGACCAACTTGTGGCATGTCAAAGATGTTCTCCAACACAGAAATCTTTGGTGTTGCAACAAGTTGTTCCACTTTGACAATATGCTTCTAAAAAATTTTCAGGCATGGTAGGAGTTCTGTCTGCAACTCAGTAACCTAATCATTTATCCACTCTTCTTATTTTTTAAGATCTGCTATCAACCACCTGAGTTCCTAAACTCTGATGATAGGCTTTGAAAAAGCTTGTGGCTTGGTTGTAGCTACATTTACATTGGCCTTGATTTCACTTTCCAATCCTTTTATCTTTTCACTGATCTCAGCAGTGAAGGTTTCCACAGTGCATAGCTTCAATAAGAATTGACAAATTAACTGAGTTATTGATTTGTTCTTGGTTATTACCTCAGCTAATTTGACCTTGTTTATTGTCACTTCTTGGCTGATTCTTTTTGCAAGTTTGTCTTGAATCCTTGACTCTGCCTGTTGTTCTATTCTCTAGTTGCTATCCACATCTGGGGCATTGATACCTTTCGTTAGAGTGGAAAGTTGGTCCATGATTGGTGTGTCTTCATCTATGTGTACCTTGGGTACCACCTATTGTAAGATGTCTCTTACATTTTCCAATATCTCCTTGCTCTTACTCTCTTGTTTCAGCTTTTCCTATGCTACTTTCCTTTTTCATAACTCCCCATATTTTCTTAGTTCTTCAGGGCTAAGGGTCCTTGGGTCACACTCAGGTATTACAATGAATTCATCTAGATTGACCGACCCTTTTCCTTTCTTTTTCTTCTTCTTCACTGGTTCCTATGGTGAAATCTTGGCAACAATAACAATAGCTTTCTCTTTTTCCTTCAGAGTGTTCTACACGGTTGACACATTGTCTTCCTTTTTCTGCTCCTCGATAACCTATGTGTTGGTTGACTGAGACGGAGCTTTTGATGTTGTGTCAGGTGGGGTAGCCTTGGTTGCCTTAGGCTCTTCTTGTGCCTTTGTTTCTTCCATTGGTGCCTCTTTATCTTCAAGTTTATTTTTCTCTACAAGAGATTCAATGCTTTGTTCCCTTGTTGTGTCTTTAGGTTGCTCGAGGTCTGAGCCTTTAGGTTGTTGTATTGAAAGAATTTCAACTACTTCTGCAAGTATAGGTAGCTCACCCAGTATCGAGGGAAATGCACACTCGGTAAGTGGAGCTTCATCCCGTGTGTTGTCATGTGCAATATTCACATCATCATCATCATTTTTTTCATCAGGATCACCGCTTATGATGTCCTCTATGAGTACATCATTATCATTGTTCTCCTTCATCTTGATCTCTTCTAGATCTGGTGCATCTTATGAACTATCCTTAATGTTATGTGCAACTGTTGTGTCAATCACCTCGGTAGTTGATACCTTTGACTCTTTTACCTTCTTTGCTATATTTTCCACAATAAATATTCCTTTTCCTTTTGAATTCTATCTCTTCTTAGACAACTTTTGAAATGCTACTTTTTCATTATGCTCTTTGACAGCTAGAATTGAAGTCCAGATGAGTTGAGCTAACTCATCAAGTTCTCCTAGATTCTCATCTAATACTAGCATTGCTTGGTGTTTCACTTTGAATCTGCTCACATATGTGTCCATAAACTCTTTGATCTCAATAAGAGATATGTTCGGTGCGATCGAAACTAGAATCTATTCTCTTCTTTTTCTCTCAATGTCCAATGCATATGACCACTTTTGATTTATTCTATCATCTAGTTCCTTAGGTAGTGTCAATGAAAATTATAATGAATCTCTCTTAAAGTGAATCATCATCTGGATGATTGCTTCCTCAATTTTGTTTTGATCCTCTATTGACATTTTGTCAAATCGGCTAAGTTACAGATCAATGAGATCTCCATGCTCAATAATATCTGCTGCTACTTCATCAATTGGTCTTTCTTTATTACTGACAACTAAAAATTGATCGAGGTCATTATCATGTTCATCATCCTCAAGATCTTCTTTACTTCTTAATAACCTTCTTCTTTTCTTTTGTGGCTCAGCAATAGCCTTTTGACCTCTTTTAGCATATGTTTTTGTCAGTGTAGCTGCCTTTGGTTTTACTATCTTTTCAGCTCCCTTCTTCTGTGGTGGTGAAGCTGCAGTGGATGACCTTGTGCGTGCACTTGTCTGCACTGGTAACTACCTCTTCTTTGGAGCTTTGGTAGGAGGAACTAATGTAGCCTCTTATTCTTCTTCAGATTTGGTCTCCTCATTGTCATAAGGTTTGTCAACTAACATCAACTGACCTTCGATTGAAGGTTCAACTGGTTACTCCTCAGATGAGTTTGATACATCTCCAAACTTCTTAGATAAAAATTTCTTCATTTTCTTTGATTTCCTTGTTATTTTACCAATGACCAGATTATTTTTTATTCTTGACTTAGCCTCCTCAAAGGTTCCAAACCTTTCTACCTTTTTTTCTTTTGATAATGCTAGCAGTGCCTCAATTGATTTCAAAGTTAAATCATGATCCATTTCATAACCCATTGGTGGTAGCCACTTTATTCTCAATTCAACTATTTTTATCATAGTATGGTCAGTGTCTACTAGAAAAAAACTTTCCATCTCAAATTTCTTGACCAATGAACTTGTAATACCTAAAATATAGTGTTAAAGAATGCAAAGTAAACTAAACATTCAACAAGACAAATGAGATAAACACCTATGATAAGACCTACAAAATGGAAGCAAACAAACTCAAAAGCAATGTAAAACCCTTAAGAAAACCTTCAAGATGTAAAAGATTTGTCCAAAAGTTTGGATGTGTGCTCAAATGCTATGCTCAAGCTTGAATAGAGAAAATGACATGATAACTTTTCTTCAATGGTGGATGAAAATAAAGGAGGAGAGCTTCTCTTTTATAGAAAGATGGGTGAAACGGACAGTCAAGATTAAGGGGCAAAAAAGGAGTGAGCAACGGTGGAGATGCATCCAAGGGAGAGCACATGGATTGTGCTTTCTCAAATGCATAGCATTGTGACAAGTGTCATAGTGGGGGAGGATGGAAGGAGAGGCACCTTTGGAAGGTGTGAGAGGGGACAAGTGTGTAAGAGGTGTAAGAGGCTTTTGATTTCTCATTAGAGGATGCGGAGGTGATGTCATAAGGGGTTGACTTTGGGGTTGATTAGCATTCTTTAATCTTGGATTATGATTGTGCACATGCTAATAGGGAGGATTTAGAATTAAATATTTTATTTAATTCAAAGTGGGAGGAAGGGGATTTATGAATTAATTTATTTAGATAAAAGTATCCATTTAAATTAATAGAGGAATAGGGATTTAATTAATTATCAGACTATAGGTTTGTCATTTTGATAATTAATTGGGCTATAGTTAATTAATTAAATTAATTAACTAGGGGATTATAGAAATTAATTAAATAAATAATATTTAATTAATAAGATGTCCTAGAAAAAGACTAAATATGATTACTAAATTATGTAAGCAAATTTAGGTGTCTACATTTTGCCCCTCTTCGACGTAGTGTTAAAATAACACTACTTCAAAGATATTTTTAACAAAAGAGATGACATGAAGAATGGACTAGGTAAAAAGTTGCCCCAATTATGGGTCAAGATGTGGCTGGATGATGCCCCCTTGAAGAACAAGAAAGGGGCCTGGTCGGCGGCTCGAAAGGAAAAGGGGTGAAAGAAAGGGGGAGTGCTGCAAGCTAAGGAGGCGCATGAACAAAAGAAAGAAGGGTGAAAAAGGCCATGAGGAATGAAGATGGGAAGGATGGGAAGAAATAGGAGGAATCAAGGAATCCAGGAGTGAAACAGGGGTTTGGGGAGGCCTATATAAGGGCCGAAGGGGTCAAAATCAATTCATTTGCACACCAAGAGCTTAGAAATTATGACTGCAGAGCTCTGATATGTGAGGAAGAGATGGCACAGCGAGGGTGACCAACACACCGGATGGACATCATGAGATGCGTGGCATGGAGTGGAGGGCCCAATTGATAGGTAGGATCAAAAAACTAAACTTGTCGGTGTGTTTTTCATGCATGTAATGCATGTGTTAGGTTAGAAAAGTGCATTCCCACAGAGTGCGCGCCCAGCGGGAACGCTCCTGCCCTGGCGGGAATGTGTTCCCCCAAAAGTTGGGTGGGGGCCAATTTTGGGAGGGGTATGGGTTTTTCATGAGAACACAAAGAGCCTAGGAGCAGTTGTGGGACCACGGTCCTGCAAGGATATCTTGCAGGATCACATTCTCGTGAGCTAGTAGCGGGATGCCAAAAAATGGCATTCCCATGGGGGGGAGGGGAAAATAGGTAAGCATTGTATGAATGCATTCTCGCAGCCTTGGGGGGTGGCAGGAATGAAGGAAAGGTTGGTCCTGTGGGAACGTAGGGACAAAATGCTCTGCAGGAATGCAGGGAGAAAAATCTTCGCAGGAATGCGGGGAGAAAAATCTCTGCAGGAATGCAAGGAAAAGAAACTATTTTAGGCTTAGCTAGATCATGTAACTGACATGCTAGTTTGGCTTGGGTGTAGTGGTTGGTGGATCGACTAATGAATTGAGATAGATGGGCAGTGGTGCTGATTATCTCGGAGCAATTCACGGTGACGGACTGTGCTCAGGTGGATGCATTGGGCTTGGGATATCTAGCACGAATGTCGCATAGATAGATGTACATGGCACTGGTGACAGCATTATGTGAGCACTGGCGGTCAGAGATGGGGACATTTCATCTACCCACTAGGGAGATGACGGTGACCTTGGAGGATGTATATTGCATCTTCTAGTTATCGGTGCGAGGGGTATTGGTGGTAACCAGTGTATACACACAGGCGCAAGTAGTGGCCCCACTACTAGGGCCTGGAGTAGTGTCGATCTTGTCACATAGACATCTATCATTAGCAGAGCATGCCACAGTAGCACTAGTGGGACGAAGGGTCCAATAATATGTTTTGGGACTAGTGTCAGGGTATCTCTCCCCAGACACAGGTGGGAGGAGTGTCACACTATCACTGATTCCCACGATTGTGCAGATTGTGGACGCAGGGATACTAGTAGCATGGGGTACACTGATGTTGGCAGAGATGTACCACGACCTACATTAGATAGTCTATCATGGAGTGGGGATGATGGGGAGGAGCTTTGGATTTTCTTCCCTCCTACAAGTTTGGGCTTGGGAGCACATAGTAGTGCTGCGTCCATTAGCCCAAGTGGACAGATAGGCAGAGGAGCCTGCAGCATATAGCTGGGGAGACCTAGTGACATACCATGATACTAGGGACACTGACTTCTGGCAGGAGATGATGGACAGGATTAGGGATGGGATCACATGGCATCCATACCTTGGATGGGTGCCATGGGCTAAGGATGCACAAGAGCTTCCATTCATTATGATGCCCACACACCTTACAGGGAGATGGACTATATTGTGGAGTAGTACAAACTAGACAAGACATCTCATCAATTTGGATTTAGGTAGGATGTGTCACAGGGGGAGTGATGGTACCAGCAGGCCACCCATGAGAGGATATTGGAGTTTGGGCCACCGATGGATAGGGGAGGACTATTGGCCACCTATCAGGCCATGCAACCATTTGTCTAGGATTGGGTAGGAGGGGTGGTCGATCTAGGGACCACACCAGCATACGATGCCTAGTTCCAGCCACCTAGGGTGGTAGGGAGATCAGGGCTACCAAATGGTGCAGGAGGGGCACCAGCCATGTATAGAGGCCAAAGAGGAGGGGGGAGAGGAGGAGGGGGAGATAGGGCAAGGATTGGAGGGAGGGATAGAGGAGGGAGAGGAGGAGATGGGGATGGAGATAGAGACAAAGATGGGGATGGGATGGATGTGGATGGAGGGGGAGGGGATGGGCTACAAATACTAGTAGGTCCACCACCACTAGGGCCACCACCACTGGCAAGACCACCAGCAATAGCAAGATCTGGATCATCTAGGGGTGGGGGGGATGATGCACCAGCATGCTTAGACTCACTATAGGCCACACATGATACCACTACGTAGATGCTCTGAGACACATAGTTGGAGCAAGATGCTCTGAGAGTAGAGAGGGATGGGCTGCTAGGGGAGAGGGATGGGCTGTAGATAGAGAGGGATGGACTACAAATAGAGAGGGAGTAGCTGAGTATGGAGAAGGATGCCCTGATTGCAGAGAGAGATGGTCTACAAGTGGAGAGGGATGGCTTGTGGTGAGAGTGAGACCACCTATTGGGAGATAGGGATACCACCACATGGGGATCCCATGAGTGATTAGGAGAGGTATCTCACCTACAATGGAAGCTAGTGAGGTTGAGGGAGTAGATTGGCTTCTACCGGGGGTTATATCTTGCATCTATGCTACCTGAGTGAGTATAGAATTACAGGGAGCCGAGCTGATCATTACTGACAGGCTCAAGTGGTAGCAGGAGGACAGGGTCTAGTGGGAGTCACAAATCAGTGACCAGTGGGAGCCACAGGGTAGGTGAGAGGAGTAGTCAGTCAGGCCACACACAGAGTCAGCAACACTCAGCCAACGGTTTGGTACAGATGGTGGAGGTGGGGGGACCAGAGTCAGGGGTAGGGATGGACATGGATCTGGGTGTTGTTGTGATATCCCAAGTGGTGCACACGATAGATGTATAGGACATAGGGACACAGGGTGTAGTGAGTCGGCCACCCATCCTACAGGTACCACCAGAGGTAGACCCATTAGTTGGGGATTTTGATATGCAGCCTCCCTCAAGAGAGGCAAATAGGTAGTGATATGCTGCAACTTTGATTATATATGATTTGTTTATTGATGGAGGGCATAGTCCTGATTTTATATGCATATCTGTACTGTTATACTATCATGGAATCAGATAGACATTTATTGTTTCATGCTTTTGGGTTGGGACATGTTATTTTATTCTTGGTGATGATTTTTGGTATATATATGATGAGCTGGGTGGGATAAGATGTGTTATGGATGAATGTATGGATGCTTATGATGTACTAACATGGATGATGTAGGATGTGATGTGATTTCTATGTGCTGTGAGACTGACATGTGTGTGATGCAGGATGTGATGTAAATGCTTTTGTTATTCGATGCATTATGATGGAATGAATATGGTTATGGATATGTAACATGTGTTAACAATGCAAGATTAAAATGAACCTAAATGATATGAAATGAGATGGTAAATGGGAAGAATGCACCTAAAATGAATCCTAACAATGCAAGATTAAAATGAATCTAAATGATATGAATATGAAATGGTAGATGATATGAATGCACCTAAGAATGAATCTTAACAATGTAAGATTTAAATGAACCTAAATGAGATGAATATGAAATGGTAAATGATATGAATGCACCTAAGAATGAATCTTAACAATGCAAGATTAAAATGAATCTAAATGATATGAATATAAAATGGTAAATGATATGAATGCACCTAAGAATGAATCTTAACAATGCGAGATTAAAATGAACCTAAATGATATGAAATGAGATGGTAAATGGGAAGAATGCACCTAAAATGAATCGTAACAATGCAAGATTAAAAATGAATCTAAATGATATGAATATGAAATGGTAGATGATATGAATGCACCTAAGAATGAATCTTAACAATGCAAGATTAAAATGAACCTAAATGAGATGAATATGAAATGGTAAATGATATGAATGCACCTAAGAATGAATCTTAACAATGCAAGATTCAAATGAATCTAAATGATATGAATATGGAATGGTAAATGACATGAGTGCACCTAAGAATGAATCTTAACAATGCAAGATTAAAATGAACCTAAATGAGATGAATATGAAATGGTAAATGATATGAATGCACCTAATAATGAATCTTAACAATGCAAGATTAAAATGAACCTAAATGATATGAATGAAAAGATAGTGTGAAACTAAAATGAATGCACCCTAACAATGCAAGATTAAAATGAATCTAGGATGAGATGACATAGTGCAACTGAGGGTAGGAGTGGAAGATGACATGCATGCATGAATGTAGATGAGAGTGTGAGGGTGAGGGTATATAGAATGGTCACAACATATCACTACATAACTGCACCCTCGCTAAGAGAGGGAGGGGACAACGGTTGAAGGGAGATATATGCACAATCACAATCTAAAGGTCAAGAACATGAGAGGGATGCGAGTGAGAAGCTCAGTGGGGGGGGGAGTTTGTTGTTTGGGATGATGCTTTGATAGGGATGATGATTTGATATGGGATGGAGATGATGGGAGCTCTATTCAGATGTTTGATAGGTTGGAGGATGTTTCATGAATCTTGAGCATGGGATGTTCCAAGGGAACACCACTGTGTAGATTTGAGCACTTATTTTGATATAGCAACAGAAGAGACAAACCACAGTTACTAGGAATGTGAGGTCATGTCATGAGCATTGCATAAGACTGACGCAAAAAAGACATGCAAGGATTGCCCCAGCATCACACATGCATCCCGAAGGACACATGGTGGGAACAATGCTAGGGAACCCATAGACAAACAACATTTCCCAAGTGCACCAAGTAACCCAAAAGATCACAAGTGGAACGTGCAAGGGTCATGTCCGAATGACTCATAGGCAGAAGCTAAAAGATCGCAAAAGACCATGCCCCAAAATAACACCTCCTGTTGTAACACACCATGATATAAAGGATCATGGTGGCCTTAATGGGAGTAGTCAACTAAGATCACAAAATCAACTGAAAAGATAGAACAAGAAAACTAAAATCAATGCAATAAGACCAAAAGATGTCCTTTTCCAAAAGAGATCGACTGACTGTGGATGCTGAGATTAGGTCAGACATGGAGGAAGGATGCATCGTACAAGGACCTGGTTGATGGGTATTGACTACATTGGGAATTATGGCTAGGAAAACAAACAACTTTTGGAGAATCACAATGACGCAGGATACTTACTAAGGAAACATTGCTGATTTGAGATCATTCAGGTCATGGGCGTTGCAACCAAAAGGCACTACTAAGATGGTATGTACAAGATGGAGACACTATATACAATGGATATGTACAACATTGCAGGAAATGGGATAGCAAATCTCATGTGCTGGCACAATGGCGATGACACCTTGGGAACAAGGAATGGGTGAGTCAGAAATGAAAAGTGGTGAATGGATGGGGGGGGGGGATTTTGATAGATAATGATATGGTCCACTACATATGGCACCTATTTACCAAGTTTTCACCAACATACTTGCCCAAGGCACTTGAATTGCCAAGTTTTCACCATTGGACGAGATTTTTCTCTTTACCCTTTTTTTTTTTTTGATTTTGATTTTTTGATTCATCAAGACCCCTATTTACCAGGTTTTCACCAAGATTATTTTTTTCAGGACATTTTATAATTTTAAGGATTTTTTCAGGATCATATTATGGTTCAAGCATAGAATCGCTTCAGATGTATGATATTAATAGGATCATTAAGAGGCTCCCCCTCAGGTGTAGACAACTGATAAGCTCCCAAACCGAAGCAAGCTATCACCACATAGGGACCTAACCAGGTGGGCTCAAACTTCCCTTTCTTTTCATAGCTTTCTTGTACTTTCTAGTTTTCTTTCAAGAAAAGGTCTCCCACTTGGAACTATCGAGGGTGCACCTTTTTATTGAAGCTCTATTTGAGATGGTTTTGGTACATGATCAGGTGATCATAGGCTCATTGCCTCTTTTCATCTAGCAATTCTAGTTGTGTCAGGTGCGCCACATGGTAGTCTTCATCTGTGATGTAGTTCTTCATGGACACACGGAGTGAAGGGATTTCAACCTTGATTGGCAGAACAACTTCAGCACCATATACCAGGGAGTACGGGGTGGTGCCTGTGGGAGTATGGAATGAGGTGCGATAGACCCAAAGGGTGGGATTGATTTGCAAATACCAATCATGACCAGAATCATTGACAACTTTCTATAGGATTTTGAGGATAGTTTTGTTAGTTGCCTCAGCCTGGCCGTTCCCTTGTGGAAAGTATGGGCTAGAAAAGCATTGGTGGATGTGGAATCAGTCATAGAGCTCTGTAACATGCTAGTTTTCAAATGGAGAGTAGTGATCTGTGAAGATGGTGGAGGGAATGCCAAAATGACAAATGATATGGTAGAGGATGAATTTGGAAATCTAGACACCAGTAGTTAAGTTGAGTGGAATTGCTTCTACCCACTTTGTAAAGTACTATGTGGCTGTAATGATATATTTATGTCCGTCAGAAGAATGAGGGTAGATCATGCCAACAAGGTCAAAACCCCAACATGAGAAAGGCCATGGAGGTGCAATGGGTTGTAAGTCCTGCGTGGGTGCATGGATCAAATTGGCATGCTATTGGAACTATAGGCACTTCTTCACGAACTCACATGCACCATGCTCCATGGTCGGCCAATAATACCCAACTCTAAGTAGCTACTTTGCAAGGATGATACTGCTTGTGTGAGCACCACAAATACCATCGTGAACCTCTTGTAAAGCCACAGTGGCCTCGTTCGAGTCTAGACATCAGGAGAGGATGTTGTGATACCCACGATGATATAGGGTGTTGGCTACAATGGTGTAGTGGGATGCTCTGTGAATAAGGTTCTGGCATTGGGTGTTTGTGAGTTGAGGAGATATGATACCATTCTTTAGATAAGCATGAATGTCATGGTACCATGGGGATTGGGGACCAACCAAGACACATACCATATCAGTGTCAGTGTTCTCATAAGTGGGTGTGTGTAGCTGCTCAACTAGAAACTCATATTGTGTGGCATCATGGGGGATTTCCAATAGTGAATCGATGGTGTCCATGGCGTCTACTACCTTATTTTGAAGGTTTGGTACTTGTGTGAACTGTATGCTGACAAAATGTTCTTTGAGTTTATCTATAAGCTCTTTGTAGTGTAATAGCTTGTCATCCTTTGTTTGATATTTGTCAAGGACCTGCTTGATGATCAATTTGGAATCTCTGAAAACTTGGAGTTCCATGATATTCCAGTGAAGGGCAGTTTTAAGACCTGCCACAAGGGCTTCATATTCTGAGATGTTGTTTGTACACATAAATCCTAGCTTGAAGGATTTGGGGATATAGTCTCCTTGAGGGGTCACAAATAGTATGCTTGCCCCTAATCCATGTGATGTATATGAGCCGTCAAAATATAATTTCCATTGGGGTTGTTCTTCAATCATACAAAGATGCTCATTTGGGAACTCCATTTCGAGAGGGTATGTGTCAACTAAGGGGGATTCTACAAGCTGATTAGCAATAACTTGTCCCTTGATGGCTTATCAGTCAACATATTGGATGTTGAATTCACTAAGAAGCATAACCCATTTTTCCATTTGCCCTATAAGTGTGGCCTTTGATAGAAAGTATTTGAGTGGGTTGACCTTGGAGATTAAATTTACTGTGTGACTGAGCATATAGTGGAAAAGTTTTTGAGTGGCAAAAACCACTGCTAAGTAGGCTTTTTCCATTGGAGAATAGTTTAGCTCATAACCAACCAGTGTACGATTAATATAATAAATAGCCCACTCTTTTCCATCATCATCAAGCTATGCTAAGAGTGCCCCCAGTGTTGCAGTAGTTGCAAATATGTACAAAATGAGGGGCTTTCCTGGTGTTGGTGGAATAAGAATAGGTGCATTCCCCAGATATTCCTTGAGTTTTTTGAAGCTGCACTGACAGATGGGATCCCACTTGAAGGAGGTATCCTTTCGTAAAAGATGTGTGAATGGTTGGCACTTATCTGCTAGTTGGGAGATGAATCATTGAACTAACTGCAACTTTCCTTGTAAGCTTCTTAACTGTCTGAGCATTCTAGGAGGACGCATTTCCATGATGGCCTTCACCTTTTTGGGATCAATCTCTATGCCATGCCTAGACACAATGAACCCTAGAAGTTTTTTGAATGTCACACCAAATACACATTTCTTTGGATTCAATTTCAAGCCATACTTGCACAAGCGATCAAACACATCTTCGAGGACATCAAGGTGTTCGTAGCATGTTCTGGATTTTGCTAGAATGTTATTGACATAGTCCTTGAGGATCTTATGAATCATGTCATGAAAAATTGTGGTCATCAATCTTTGATGGTAGCTCCCACATTTTTGAGCCCAAATGGAATCATGTTATAGAAAAATGTGCCCCATGGTGTGGTGAAAGAAGTTTTGTGCTGGTCTGCTTCTGCAATTTTGATCTGATTATACCCTAAGAAGCCATCCATGAGTGATAGCATCTCATGCCCTATAGTAAGGTCTATGATCATGTCTATGTTGGGTAGTGGAAAATCATCTTTCGGACATGCCTTGTTGAGATCTCAAAAGTTAGTACAAATTCTTATGTCACCTGAGGGTTTGATGATAGGCACCATGTTAGAGATCTAGTCTGAATAATCAATGGCTCTGATGATCTTAGCCTGAAGGAGCTTCTCAAGCTCTGCTTTAACTAGCAAGGCTACTATTGGGTGCATTCTTCTTAACTTTTGCTTGACTGGTTTGGCATCGGGATTGACTGCCAAATGATGAACAATGAGATCAAGATCGAGTCCAGGCATATGGGCATATGATGATGCAAAGTTTCCTATTGATTCCCAAAGGAGGGCCTCTAGGGCTATCTCTTCTGCTTCACTTAGAGCTGCTATGATGTATGTGATCTAAGGGATTTCCTCTATTCCTAGATTGATCGGCTTGGTCTCTTCAATGACTATAGATGATTGTTCTGATCGGTAATCCTAGATAAGAGGAAGAAGGAAGTCTCCATCCTCCAGCACCTTAGAGAGGTTTTCACTATCGAATACGCCCTTTGTTTTTACTATTTTTGAATCAAGATGTGCCCCAAAGGGGTTTTCACATGAGGACTCTTTATTTTCTTTTTTGTTTTTATTTTTGTGGCTAGAGACTTCCTCTTCCCCAAAGTACCCCTTTGGGTTGAGCTGATATACTTTGGTTGATTCTTGCCCCCATTCTAATTGCTGATCTATGGCACCCATGAATCTTAGGAGTGCTTCCTCACTTCAGAACTCATCGATATGTACTACGCTTGGTTGGTCCCAGTCTATGATGTCGGGGTGAATGAGGGGGAGGTCAATGAGGTTAATGGTGAGTTGGTGAAGGACAAGATTGCCCAGGAAGGTTTCATCGTCAAAGATATCATCGTAGGACCATTTTTCTTCCTCTTCTGAAACATCTTTGACTTCCATGAGTTCATCTTGGATTCTCAAAATGGTTATGTTGGGTGAATTGGTGCCCCTAGTTATGGCTTCGGGTCCTCGTATGTGCAGGTGAGGGGGATTAAAGATGAGGCATCGAGTCTCTAGATTTTTAGAGGCCTCCATGGGGTCTTTCATTCCAGCCTCGTTGGGTCCTAGACCTCCTCCTTGATAGTCCCATTGTTCAGTTGCCCATTTATGCGGTATGGGGTATTTATCCTTAAAGTATCTGAGGACTTGAGTATCTGGAGGTGGAGGATATTTATACAACCATTGGTTGATATCTGGGGCCAACTCCTAACCATTTAGGATTCCATTGGAAACAAAAGAAGATGTTCCCATGGTCTTTATTTTGGGACCCTCCTAAGGGGCCTTGGTTTGGTGGGAGGGTCATCCTTGTGTGTGTGGATGCAGGGGAAGAGCCCCTACTGCAAAAGCATCAGTGAGACTGTATTCTCCTCAGCCCTTGTTATTGATCTTGACAGAGGAGAAGGTGGAGATGAGGGTTGCTTCTGGATCACAGTGGGATTGGGAAGAGCTGGCGATAGCCATGCCAATGTCAATTCTGGGACAATGAGTGGAGTGGGGAAATGAGGCCTCAATCGCATGGCAGAATGTGAAAGGTTGGGGATCTACATGGATGGTGATCTTAGTGCCTTGATAAGGGAATTTGATGCACTGATGATAGGTGGAAGGGACTGCTTGGATGGAGTGGATTTAGGGACGACCCAGGGGGATGTTGTAAGGGAGATCAAGATCAACAATGTGGTACACTATGTCCTATGTGACAAGACCAATTTTGATTGGCAAAAAAATGGTACCTTCAGAGGTACACTCTAGATTATCATAGGCCTTGATGGTGATCACCTCATGGGAGATGTCTGCTTCTGTGAGGCCAATCTGTCAAACAAATTTTAACGTGCAAAGATTAAGGGCCAAACCATTATCTATCATGACCCATTTGATGGCAAAGTCATTGTTCATGACGGCGATGCGTGTATGCACCCTAAAATGGTCGCCTAGACTTTGGGCCCCATTTATTCAATTATCAAAAAGCAATCCCTGAATCAATGCTTTGCAACATATTCGAATCAAACTTCTTGATCAAATTGTAACCATTTCAATTATTTCAATTTTCCCCTAAAGTTTGAATATTTCATTAACTTTATTTAATCAAAAGAAATAAATCCCTTTTAAACAAATAAAATAATATTATTTAATTGAAATTAATATTTCTTAAATGAAATGATGTTATTTAATTAAAATCCATTTTTAATTAAATGACTTTATTTTATTTAATTAATATTCATATTTAAATTATATAATCTTATTTTAGTTTATTAAAAGAGATATTATTCTTTTAAATTAAATAAAATAAATAAAATATCTTCTCAAAGTATCTTTTGTGATGGAAAAGGAAACAAATCAATTAATAAAAAAATGAAATAAATGAAATTCCATTTACCTACAAACCTTCTAAAAATGACATTTGTTTCTTCTTTTCCATTTATCCCACATTGCTTCTAGATTTGCATTCAAATCCACATTTTGCTATAAAATGAGCCCTCTCGCTCTCAGTTGAGGATCTCAAATTTTCATATCGTTATTACGTTGCAAGTTTTCATAGAGCTTTGAGATCCATTATTGCATATAGATTTTTATCTCTTGTAGTTTCATTTAGATTAATTTCATATTTACTTCCATAGATCAAAACTTGCATTGTTTAGATCTTGCATTGTTATTTGTTTTCATAGTTAGATTTACTTTCAAGTATTGCATCGTTATCATTTAGTTTAGCTTGCATTTACATTTTCAATTGCATGCCAGAACATGATTCATGGAGATTAGCATTCTTACTTCTCCTCTTTGAATCTCTCATTCAAAGTTTGTACTTGCATGGGTAACTTGGTCAATTTGAGGGCCACAATATCAATCCTTGCACTTCTCGAATAGAGAGCTGTGAGTTGGCTTGTGAGGGCTCATTCTTGAGTCTCCTTGCATATAAAGATTCACAGAAGTGTACCACATCTTGGTGTACACATTTTGGCATCCACCGTTACAAACTTTCTGTTCTCTGTTATAAACTTTTGGTTCTTCATGATAATAATTATAGAGAATGTGAATTAAGTTCTTGGTTCCGACTTTGTGAAAGAAGTTGCATGTTTGTATGAATCGGTTTTGTAATGGAGAAATCGGTTGTTATCTTTTGAAGCAGTTACCAATGTATGGAATCAGTTTTGAAGAAGCAAATGGTTTTCTTTAAACTGGTAAGCATATTCCAGCCTGGTCTGGTTATGTTTCAGTTTTCATTAGAGTTTATTAGTTTATTTATGAAATTGGTTTGGGATCTTTTCAGAAAGAATACAACAATAGAGAACCCATATTGACCAATACCAAATGCTCCATGAAAACAATTATGATTCTTATTGTTAGCATTATTTTGGACAGTTAATGCATTGCGCTGTGCATGCATCTCTTCCGTGAGCATTTTTCACCATAATATATTAGAAAACTTCAAGGCAAAGGTTGTAGAATCGGCTTTAGACTTGCCAGATGCATTTGTTTGAAAGTTTCTAAAGAAATTCCTTTAAATCCATAATAGAACCTACATTCATATCGTACCTTGTATTTTCTTCCACATAATTCCCTGCATTTATTGTGTCCGATTAAGCATTCTGTTCAAAAAGCATTACAGATAGAAAGTGGATTGAATTTATAAAATGCATTTGGCGGATTTCATGGTTGTGAAAGTGACCCAAATATTGGAGAAATGCACTGTCTAAAAGTATAAATAGAGTTCTCAAAGAACAATTTGAAACATAGCTATGTGAGCATGTACGAAGTGTCAAAATAAATAATTACATAATCATCAGCCTTTTAAAATGGTTTGTTCTCTCCATAAGCTTATAACAATCGAAAGGCAATAATACGGAACCACAAATGTGTTGGCGGTAAGAGATAAGTATGAATAGAAGAAAGACAGAGAACCACTTCTTCTATTGATGTTTGCGTTCTGAGAGATTATTATTCTACATAACTTGACCAAATCCACTTTAAATTATACGGATTCCAAAATATATATGCACAAGATTGATTTGTTGAGGAGTGTACATTTTCCAGTTGAACTATCCATTTCCAGTTGAACTATCCATTTCACTATTACAGTACTTCTTCAAATGCTATGCAAATTGTGGGGAATTTAGACTGTAGTCTCTAGCATGCTGCCATGGACATTCCTCATTATTGCATTTCCCACGGTGCTCAAACTTTAAATTAAATAGATTCATTCTTTTGATTAGATTAGATTTTTAGTTTTTAAAATTTAAATTAGATTTTTTTTAATTTTGTTAGTTTAGAATAGACTTTTAGATTTTAAAATTTAAATTAGATTTTTTTAATTTTGCTAATATAGATTAGATTTTTTTTTAGTTTTAAAGTTTAGATTAGATTTTTTTTAATTTTGTTAATTTAGATTAGATTTTTAATTTTTTTTTAATTTAGATTAGTTTTTTTAGTTTTTAAAATTTAAATTAGATTTTTTTTTATTTTTGTTAATTTAGATTAGTTTTTTTTTTTTTTTTTTAAAAATTTAGTTTAGTATTAGATTAATTTAAATTTAATTTTAGTTTTGTTAATTTTCTTTTTTTAGATTAACTTTTGTTAGCTAGTTAAATTAGTTTTTTTTTAAATTAGTTGTTAGATTTTAGTAATCTAGTTAGCTTTAGATTTTTTAATTAAATTAGACTTTTAATTACTCTTATTGTTTGTTTTGTGTGGAGAGATAAAAAAATTTCTTGTGGACATTTGCAGGTGCTAAATCGTGAATTACAGATCTTTGGACTTAAGGTACATTCTCAAAATCTCTAGAACATTTGGTTTTGGGCATAAAATTAAGCTCTCATGTCTGGCTTGAGTGTTACATGTTTTCTTAGAACACATTTCTTTTATGCTCTTAATGGGAAATAAGCGAACATAGATTTGCTTTCATGCAAGTTTGTATTTAAAGTGAATGTCTGTCTTTTAAACTTTAAGTAATTCTTGGTTGCAAATATCAAAACATCTCACTGAGTACTCTAGGGCATGGATTCATTCCTTGTTTACATGAAGAGTTAAATGCACCACTTTGTGGACTCGCTTCATGTTTATTTGGAAAGTTAAATACTCCATGATTCAAACCCTCTTGCACTTATGAGTAGTATTGATAAGCAGTCTTAGATTACTTGTGATTGATCTAGATTGTTATCTTGGGTTATTGGACTCGCTCATCCATCGGCCCCTCGTTCCACCCCATGGTTGCAAGGTCAGGGCCACATTAAAGGGGAGGGGTCTACAGGAAAGAAGCGTTAATTGTTCCACCTGGCAACCCTTTTGTGCTTTTTGGAACTCACTTGTTTTCTAGGTTGTGGACTCATTTGTAGCTTGTGTGAGGTGTTAAGTGTTCCACCTTGTGGACTCACCTCATATTTTCTCTAAGCGTTAAGTGTTCCACCTTTAGTTCTTTTCAATACTTTTTGATTGTGAATTACTTACCTTTTCATTTTCTAGAAAGCCTTCTTGGAGATTTCATCACCTCAAGGGACGACCTTAACTCCCATGTTCCGGTGGAGTATAAATATTGGGAGGTGAATCCAAAGACACCTCTCTTGGGAATGAGTTAGATTTCACTCTTAGCTAAGCCTCAAAGAATTTTATACCTTTGAGAAGTGAAGGAGGAGATTTGGGCTACCGTCTCCCCCCGGTTGTGTGATTTCTGATTCTTCTCATCTATGGATTTGGGCCTCACGTACCTTGCGTATATCGAGGACACCCTTTAGAAAAGCCATGTATATCCTTCTAGACAGCTTGCTAGGATGTTGTTGTGTTTTGAGTGCCTACTAAAAAATCTCCAAGAACATACACAAGTAGCATCTTTAAGGAGTAGCATACTAAGTCACTATTCTTGTTCATGTGCAAGGTTGCTTTGCCCCTTGCTCATTGTTTGAAGACAACTGCTTTCTTGAACTCCATGATTGTTGTCTTATGTGCTTGATACAAATTCGTTGATATACTTGCTTGATCTTTGAAAATGAACAACAAACTAAAATATTGAGTTCTTCAATTCGGTGACTTGTCCCAATTCTAGAGACCTGTTATGTATTTAGGGTTCTTGTGTCCTTGACCTTTTGAGTTAGTCATCCTTGATCTCATAAGAGATTTGGCTTGAGATTGGCAAATTAGGAATTGTTCCTGTCAAATAGATAAATTTTTAGACCCCTTGATAACACACTTGGAGAGTGCCAGTAATCTCGTTGTCCACCCATTTTCATACATTTAAAATTTAGTAAACTTTGTGTAAGTCATCGTCCTGATCCATACATGCTAGGGTATTCACCCAAGAATTGAGCACCTCTGTGGCAGTGTTGGTTTGCACCTATTTGCAATAGTTCTATTTCACCATTTCTCTTAGACAAGAGAAAACTTTTACTATCCTAGTCTGGTATTGACATTTCCTAGAATTGTCTGTTTGCCTGAACTATCCCTTTCATGTCAGTAACAACAAGATATCAAGTGAGCCAAGGAAAGTGACCTCAGATAGTCTTCAACCAACTACCCCCAGTTTAGACTCGTCAAAAGAGAAAGGAAAAGGAACCAATATTTGACCAGTCGCCTAGGAGTAAGTCTAAAACCTGGTTTGACCCAAAGAGCCATTTTAGCGATTTGAGTACCCCCTTAGCACCTTCCCACTCAGGTATGGATATGAGTTATACTTTCACTCAGTGGGAGAGGGAAGCCATGGATCAAACCCTTGATGATATCTATGAAAGACATAGAGACAATATTTTGTTTGGTCATTCCTCTCATGATGCTCAACCTAGTTCACCCCCCATTAGCACTAGGTACCTAGATGCACATCAAAGAGCCAAAAGGCATGAGAGACGAGCTCAGCCAAAACAATGGTCACAACACAAAGACCAAGACAATGAACCTGGTGATGCTCATGTCAATGCAACATATACCAATGATTTGTACAAACATTCAAGACCAAACTCTCCACTTCAAACAACCTCAAGGCATACAAGTGAGAGGCTAAAAAGATTTGAGCGGGAAAAATAGGCTACAAAAAATGAATGAGTTGCAAAAGAAGAAAAACTTAGGCTTCTAGAAGAGGAACAATGAGCCTTGTTGGACATAGAGAGAAAAGAATTCCAAGAGGAGCAAGATAGGCTGTTAGCCCAACAATTAAATACTCAATTCAACAACAGGGGTGATAACAGTGGAAATAATTCTCCTCCCTCCGCCCCTTCCAGAACACCAAGAAGTAGAAGGCGGTCAAGAACCCCTTCTAGATCTCCTAGTCCTAGAGGAAGAAGGGCCTCTCAATATGCTCACTATAGGAGGCAAACCCCTCCCAGAAACTCAAGACCATACTCCCAACATGTACATCATGGTTCCCAACATGGAGGTGGTAGCTCACATTATGACCTTGATACTCAAGACTTTATGCGAATGCAACAAGAGCCTATCTTCCAATAGTATGTGGATAGGTATTTGGAACAAAACAAAGATAAATTCTTGGAAAGTTTAATCAACAAGGGCGCCAGAGTCCCTTATAATTTTGATGTGGACAACAAAATACAAAAGAAAAATCCCTCTCAAGAGGAAGAAATCTTCCAAATGAAACAAATGATGGAGAAAATGATGCAACCTAAGAGCTCATTCTCACTAGACTCAATTTTTCCTAATCCATTCAACACGAGTGTGAGTATGAAGGATTTTCCAAGGAGGGTAGAATTCCCTCAATATGATAAATATGATGGTAGCCATGATCCACATGACCATGTGCACCAGTTCTATACTATGAGCTTTGAATTTCATCAGGATGACTCCTATTTGATGAGGTTATTCCCTAGAAGTCTTAAAGGACAAGCAATGGAATGGTTTACCAATATCACTCCCCCTGTCAAGAATTTTAGAGAACTTGTTCATAGATTTGTTCAACACTTTGCATATAATCTGTCAAGATCTATTACTATGTTGGACCTATGCAACTTGAAACAAAATCAAGGGGAACCCTTTGTTACCTTCTTGCAAAGGTGGAGGAGATAGTGCTCTCGGTATCCTAGGATGATCCATGAGGATGAAAAGATTGACATAATTGTCAGTAATTTGGTGCCTGAAATGAGATTTGAGATCAAAAAGATAGTCTACAATTCCTTTGATACCATGATTGAAACTGCATGCCACATTGAGGATGTTCTAAAAGAACAAGGCATTTTGACTAGACATAGCAACAATGGAAACAATGGTCAACACAACAACAAGGATAAAGGGAAGAACAACAATTGGAACAAGAACAAACAAGTTGTCAATGATGGAGTTGTGGACTCTTCCCAATCAAGAGATCAAGGTGTTCTTAATTTGACCAATGTTGTGCAAGCCATGAAGCTTAATGCACCTCCACAGCAAGAAAGTAAACCAAGATATTCCGAGAGGCCCAAAAAGGAGAAGCAACAATTTACCAAATTGGGTGACTCATATGAGGATGTTCTCAAAACTCTCATTGCTAACAACTTGGCACATCCTCAGGATCTTGGAAAACATTACATCCCTGACATTAAGCCACATTGGTGGGATGAGAAGGCTTTCTGCATGTTTCATAATGGCATTGGGCATACCATTGAGAATTGTTGGAAACTCAAGCACATTATCCAAGATCTCATTGAGAATGGAAAGCTTAAGGTGGATTGACTGAACACCAATGTTGATCACAAAGCATTTAAGGAACCTTTGCCTAATTATGACAAGGGGGAAATCTCTAAATCAAAGAATGGAAAAGCTACAAACAACTACACTTACACAACAACAAAAAATGTGATAAACATGCTTGTAGTTGTGGAGCCAAGTGTTAATATGATGAGGAGTAAGGACCCGCATGGTTATGACTCTCCCCCTATCTTTGACAAAGAACCTATTGTGGTACTGAGAGGTCCTCATTCTAGGTTATCTTCTCAAGTCCTTAATGTTGTTACCAGGAGTCAAGGCCCTATTGTTCTTAGAGGTCCTAGTTTAGGTCCATCCAAACAATCCAAGCAAGTGGCATCCAAGAATGTCACCACAAAGTCTGCCACTTCTCCCAAACCAAACTACAATCTTGTAGATTAGTTATAGAAAACTCCAGCACAAATATCAATCTTGGAGCTTCTAGAGTTGTCCCCTAGACATAAACAGATCCTTGAGGATGCTTTGCACATAGAAAATGTCCCCAACAACATAGATGTTGACCAATTTCAAGGCATGGTGAATCACATTACTAGCCCACTTTACCTCTCTTTCTCAGAAGATGATGAAAAATCCCTAAGCCATCCACACAATCTTGCCCTTCACATTAAAGTAATGATTCATAAAACCTGTGTCAGGCACGTGTTGATAGATGGGGGTGCTAGGCTAAGTATTTGTACTTTAAGTTTGTTAAAAACTTTGGGCTATTTAGAGGAGGTGATTGACACTAAAAAGAAGATCACTATAAAGGCCTATGATGAGGCAAAATGAAGTTCTAAGGGGTTAGCTATCCTTCCTATCAGGATTGGCCCAGTTGAAAAAGATATCTTGTTCCAAATTATTGATACTGGACCCCTTGCATACAAAATTTTATTGGGTAGACCATGGATTCACGACATGCAGGCAGTGCCATCTACCTACCACCAGTGTGTTAAGTTCCCCTACAATGGAGTAGAAATTTCATATCAAGGGATAACACCTTATTAGTCAATTCAATCTCAGCTAATGTTCATGTTCCTCTTAATCGAGAAGCAGAGGATTATCAAGCAACTTTAGCAGACTGTCAAGACAAGTTTAAATCAGTAGACCTTGGCATGGGGGGGGTATCAACTTGACTCTTTTACAAAGATGCATGTTTTCCCTAGGTCCTATGGAAAGCCTTCACAGGAGATGAAACCGTCTTCTTTGGCAATGACACTATTTGACAAGTTTTTTGAGTCCTTAGTACCAATACAAGATGAAAAAGAGGAAGTAGCTATTTGACATTGGATATAAAAAGAGGAGAAGTACCATCACAATGAAAATGTATCCCCCTCTCCTAAGTCCTATGGGAGAGGATATACTTTTGTTAAGAAGATGGGTTATCCAGGATATGGCCCTCTTAGTCACAGGTTATATGCTAGAGCCGAACCACTTAATCATGATATTTTTGGACGTAAGTCTAAGAAACTGGTTAGCCTAGGCTTTATGAAGAATAACAAGTGCACTGTCTCCATTCCTAATAGGTGGGATAGTGAAGATGACATAGAATATGTACCAGATTTGACAAATCAACAAGACATGAGAGATGATTGGGTACCTTCAACAAATCTCCTTTGGAGAGATTCCAGAGATTTAACAATTGATAGTCCTCCTATCCTAGCTATGATAGATAGTGACTATATGAATGCAAGATTGACTATGGATAGTGTCTCCATCCCAGCTACAAGGGATGGTGATAATTCAAACAATTTTGTGATTGAGAAAATTTCTAGAGGAGAGGAAACTCTTCCAAATCTTGAGGCTTCTACATCATGAGGCCCCAACAATAATTCAAAAATAGACTCTCATGAGTTTGAATGGGATTCACTCTCAGATTCAATAGTTGAATTGGATATGGATGTTGTCCATGCTTATAGTTCTCAACCTGACATAGCTGATGAGTCATGTGTCAGATTAGAAGATTGGAACCCACGTGTCGCATTAGTAGATGATTCTTTGCTTGATAGGATAAATCCTAATTTAGACACCTTAGAGGGATATTGGACAGACTCCAATTCTACGGTCACTAGAGATGACATCACCTATATCCTTAATATTGAACCAGTCATTAACCTACCCCTTATTGATCCCAACCTTATTGATTGGTCTCAACGTTACCAAGAGCCTCAACTCTTGACATTTCACAATGACTATGAGATCACCCACTATCTAAATGCCATTGAACCTATATTCTCTTCCACTAGTGAACCGGCTACCAGTATGATAGAACCTAACATCAAGTACCTTAGTCACAAGATAAAAAGAAAAGGAAAAAATAATAAGAGTTCTGATGGCGAAAACCACTGTGTGGCAGTGTCAGAACCAAAAAAAGTAAAAATAAAAGACATATCCAAGGGTGAAAACCTCTCTGAGGTGCCTACAGATGAGGTACTTGATAGTCTCCCAAGCTATTTTCAAGAAAGATCATCAGTATTGGTTGAACCTACAGAAGCTGTTAATTTGGGAATAGAAGAGGCTCCACAAATTGTACACTTGGCTAAATCTTTATCACCTCAATAAAAGAAAGCCTACACTGAGTTCCTCCAAAAGAAGAAAATTAATTTTGCATGGACATATTCAGACATGCCAGGGTTGGACACTAATCTCATTATGCATCATTTGTCCATAGCTCCAAGTGTCAAACCAGTCAAACAAAAGTTGAGGAAAATGCACCCTCATATAGATCTTCTAGTGAAAGCTGAATTAGAAAAGCTCCTTGGTGCAGGATTCATTAGAGCCATAGACTATGCTGACTGGATCTCCAACATTGTACCTATTTCTAAACATGATAAATCCATCTGAATCTACACAAATTTTAGATATCTTAACAAAGCATGCCCAAAAGATGATTTTCCACTTCCTAACATAGACATGATAGTGGACATGATGGCAGGCTATGAGATCTATTCCTTGATGGATGGTTTTTTTGGGTATAATCAAATTAAGATTTCTCCTGAGGATCAGGAAAAGACTACATTCACATGTTCATGGGGTACTTATCATTGGAACATCATGCCCTTTGGATTGAAAAATGTAGGAGCTACTTATCAAAGAGCTATGACAACCATCTTCCATGACATGATGCATAAGAATATGGAAGATTATGTGGATGACACCCTTGCTAAGTCTAAGAAAAGAGGAACACATCTGGTTGATTTAGAAGTAATTCTGGATCACATGGAACAATTTCAACTAAGATTAAATCCCAAAAAGTGTGCATTTGGTGTTACTTCTGGCAAATTATTGGGATTCATCATTCTAGCCAAAGGGATAGAAGTGGACCTAGAAAAAGTCCAAGCCATTATAAACATGCCACCTCCCAAAAATATTAGTCAAATGAAAGGTCTTCAAGGGCACCTTCAATCCATAAGGAAGTTTATTTCACAATTGGCAAATAGAGTGCAGCCCCTTAACAAAAATTTGCATAAAGGTGTTCAATGTGTCTGGAATGAGGATTGTCAGAAGAGCATGGATCAAATTAAGGAATAATTGGCAAGTCCTCCCATTTTAATGCCTCCCATTCTAGGAAAACTCTCATTTTGTATGTCTCAACTACTAAATCTTCACTGGGGGCATTGTTGGCTCAATTAGATGAACAAGGGAAAGAAAGGGCCATATATTATATTAGCTGCACTCTTGTTTCTTATTAGGTGAATTATACTAGTATTGAAAAAGCTTGCCTTGCAGTAGTGTTTGCCTCTCAAAAATTGTGACACTATATGCTTGTGCACACCATACACCTCATCATGAAAATTGATCCTCTCAAATACTTTCTTGGCAAAGCTGCTCTCACGGGTAGACTCGCTAAATGGATGATGATTCTTTCTGAATTTGACATAGAGTATATTGAGCGCAAGGCAATCAAAGGCCAGGCTATTGCAGATCAACTGGCCAATTTCCCAATTCAAGATAATATGCCTATTCAAGTCAATTTCCTAGATGAACATCTTATGTACATGACTGAGTGATCCTAGAAACTATTCTTTGATGGTTCCTACATGAAAAATGGTTCTGGAGCTGGTGTGTTTTTTGTCTCTCCACATGGGTACACTATTCCCAAATCTTACAAGTTACTCTTCTCATGCACAAACAACATAGCTGAATATGAGGCTTTAACAAATGGACTAAAAATGGCTATAGAGTGGAATATCACAGAACTACATATCTATGGGGATTCTCAGCTGATCATCAATCAAGTCAATGAGCAATACCAAAAAAAAGATGACAAGTTGATACCTTACAAAAAAATGGTTGATTCATTAAGACGGTATTTTACTTTTGTCACTTTTTAGCAAATCCCTAGGGCTGAGAACAAAGCAGCTGATGCTATGGCCACCCTTGCTTCACTCCTTCAGTTAGAGGAACATGAGTCTAGATATGAATTCCTGGTGGAAGAGCTACGTCATCCCATATTTGACTCACCCAAAAACAATGTCATTTGCACCCTTGTCAATCATGAATCCTCTCGCTATGGTGCTATTTACTCATATCTCCATGATGGCATCATCCCTGACACATTTAACTGATCTAAAAGAAGAAACCTTATCCATAATGCCTCTCACCACTCCCTCATATTTGGTGATTTGTATAGGAGGGGTCTAGAGGAACACTTCTTAGGTGCTTAGAAAAGGAGGAATCAGATCAAGTGCTAGTTGACATCCACGAGGGCATATGTGGGGGACATTCTAATGGTCTTTCCATGGCTAGAAGGTTACTTAGGGTAGAGTACTATTGGCCTATGATGCAGATAGATGTGGTAGCTTTTGCCAAGTCTTGTGAAAAATGTCAAAAACATGGGCACCTGATACATGCTCCAAGTAGGGAGCTAATTCCTTCTATATCTCACTGGCCATTTCAACGATGGGCCTTTGACCTTGTTGAGCAGATTCATCCCAACTCATCAGGTGGACATAAGTTCATTATCACTACTACTAACTACTTCACAAAATGGGTAGAGGTTGTTCCACTTTTTGTTGCCTCAGGCAAGACAATGTCTTTATTCATTTTAAACCATATCATCTGTCGATATGGAGTGCCATCTGAGATCATCACTGACAATGGAGGTCAGTTCAAAATAAGGACCTTACACAACTCTTCCAAAGATTTAATATAAAGCAACATTGGTTCTCCATTTACTTCCCACAAGGAAATGGTCAGGTAGAGGCTTCAAATAAAACCATTCTCAAGATTTTACACAGAACAGTTCATAAGAATGGTAGAGACTGGCACCTACAGATAAATTCATCCTTGTGGGCCTATAGAATAAGTATTCATACTCCAACTGGGGCTACTCCTTTTGCAATCACATATGACGCTAAAGTAGTGTTACCTTTAGAGGTTGAGATTCCGTCACTTAGGGTCTCTCTCAAAGGTCTAGTTACAAATGAAGACTATCACGCCATGAGATTACAAGAATTGGAACTTCTGGATGAAAATCATAAAGCATCATTTGACCATATGAGGGTCTACCAAAAGTGGATGTCCAAAGAATTCAACAAAAAGGTTCACCCTAGAGAATTCCAAGTAGGAGATCTTGTCCTACGAGAGAATCCTAAGAACCAACAAAATAGAGAACAAAAGGGCAAATTTGAACCTAATTGGCTTGGACCCTACATTATCATAGCAACTTTTGGTACAGGTGCCTATCTACTATCTACTAAAGAGGGGGAGCAGCTCCCTGAGCCTATCAATGTTTTGCACCTAAAGAAGTTCTATCCTTGATGCCCATTTTGTCTGGGGGTATCCTTTGTATATACCTTATTGATCCTGGAAACAATTTCAAAAAAATTCATATATGATGCTGAAAAAATTCTAAAAATCAGAAAATGTCCTGAAAAAATGATCATCTTAGTGAAAACCTAGCAATAGGCGCTTTGATGTATCTCCAAAAAAATCAAAAATTAAAAAAAAATAAAAAAATCAAAAATTAAAAAAAAAATAGAAAAATTGCCTTGGTGAAAACCTGGAAACAGGTGCCTTGGTAGCAAAAATACAAAAAAATTTATAAAAAGTCTTGAAAATTTTTTTTCCAAGTGTTGAAAACCTGGAAACAGGTGCTACTTGAGGCCTTTGCACCCCTATTTCTTAGCATGCATCCTCGACACTTAGCCTTTCTCCATCATGCCTTGTCCTTGTTGCCTTGGTTTGGAATTGGTCTTTGTCTTTGTCTAGGGGGCATCACTATGTTAGCTTTGGTCTCTTGGATATGCTTGTCTTTAGGACACCTCACAAACGGTGTTTTTCAACACCAACCCAACTGTGTTTTTCAACACAACCCCCAACATCGAGTGTTTTTCAACACTTATTAGTTTGGTCTTATCCAGTTTGGTCATGTGATCTTACCTACTAGCAAGCATTCAATCCTTATCCTTGGAACTCAGTATCAGTTTACAAACCTAAAAATTTTAAATGCAACACTTAATGCTTGAGATGTGTCATGATTTCTTCTTTGTGTGCTGACTGTTATTGATTTTTGTTGAGTGTCCCTATCTTATAAGTCTCTCCATGATGTGCATAGCTAGAGGACTTGGGGCATGGGGCATGTTTTATTTGCTTTCTACTTGTGGGTGTTGTCTTGAACCTCTTCAGTGTCTCTTGTTGTCTCCTTGACACACTTAGGAGATTTGAGGCATCATCCTTGACTATTTTAGCACAACCGTTCTCATGGTCATCCCGGCGTTTATGCCTTGATGCGAGAGTGGTTTTGCTACATTAAATTGGGTAAGCTAACATTGTAGTCATCTTGACCTTTATGTCTTTGATGCTCATGTTAGAATCTTTCCACATTCTAATCTAATATAAATCACATTCGTATCTTCATAGTTGCGTTTGTGACTAGTGTTGATTGTGTGATTGTCCGATGTCCGATAATAACAGCCCAATGATGAAAATAAGTTCTCTTACATTCTCTAATGAATGATGAACACAAAAAAATCTATGTTACCCATGCAAGTACACCTTTGCATTTTCATGTAGCTTGCATTATTTAGACTTCATGTTAAATTTTCACTTTTAGGTTGCATAATGAGTTTGAGAGGGTTTCCTTCATCTTTCTTGTGGACTTTCAGTTAACTGTGGTCATGATTTGATCTTCATTTCCTTATCTCATTTTGTGATCTCAATTGAAATTTCCTATCTTAAACAGTTGATTAATTTTGATGCATCCTCTTTCTTAAGGCAAATTCTCTTTCTTCTCTCCATTTATTTTCATTTCTTCCAAACTTCTATCTTCCATTCACCTTCACCCCACTTCTTTTCTTCTAATTCAACCTTGGGGCATAATTTTCTTGTTGAGCTACCTTAGTTTTGTGATTTATATATTTTTCATCTTACATCAAGAACCTTATCTTTAGTTTGATTTGATCAAATTTATCAATTTACTGTTTCTCCTTTATCTCATTTTAATTTTGATCACGAGGGGGTAGTACCTATCAAACTTCAATCCTTGATTCAGCTTTATCAATTTATCAATTACTTCTCTTGGGGCAACCTTGCTTGAGATTCTTATCTCCTATTTTTTACTTGATTCAGCTATGTCTCATCCTTCTGCTTTAGCTTATGCTTGTCCTGATGTGTTCCCATCCGTCGAACACACATCTAGGTTGTTTTGTGATCCCAAATTGATCTCACACTGCAATTCCATTCTTTGACTACATGTGATCTCGAGTCGATCTCACATTTGTGTGTGTGAAAATTGTACCTGATCTGTAAACACAACACTCAGTAAAACATTAGAGGTTAGTGATAATCAAAATCGTGCAAAATTGAAAGCTATCTAACCAAGCGATTTACTGCCTTCTAATAGGTGCGAGATTAATGTTCTCAGATTATTATCGAGATCAGTGACCTAGACGACACCTAAATGAAGGATTTGAATGCAAAAGATGGATATGAAATTGAATGCAATTAATCTATATTTTTTGGATTTTTCTATGCAATAAGAATGATAAAAAACTGATATGAAATTAATCTATATGAAAACTGATATGCTATGCTAATCTAACAATGATATGAAATATGAATGCAAAAATAAGATTGATCTCACAAAGATGTCGATTCGCAAGAGCTTTGATTCTTCAATTCCAATTCTCCAGCGTGATTGTGCAAAATATGAGATGATTTGTGAAGAGCTAAAGCCTTAATTTATAGAAATTCAGGGCTTTGGAGGTGCATGGGAAAAAGCCATAAATCACTCAAATAACTCAACTTGATTTTTGAGTTATTTTTAAATAAAAAATAATTAACTCACAAAAACATGCAAAAGCTAAGTTTTAACTCAAAATAGAGTTTAGCTTTAATTGATAATTGATAGTTGTCTACTTTTATGATTGTGCATATTTTATTTATGAATTAATTTAATAATAAAGTGATTTATTTCCAACTTAACTGCTTTTAAAAATAAAACAATTGATTTATGGGTTAATCAATTATTTAATCAAACTTTTATTAAAAACTATATTATTAAATAATGACAACTTGCTTTAATTAATTAAATAAGAATTTAATCAATTATTCATATGATATTAGATTTATTGTCAAAATTAAATAATACAATTAATAATAGATAGAATTAAATTTAATTACACAATTAAGTGGCAAATATTAAATCTAATTAATTAAATATGAAAATATTCAATTAATCAAATTTTAGGATAAATGTGATTTATTGCCAAATAATTATAAAATTAAAGATAATTAAGATAATTAGGAATATTACTAGGAATATTCTCCGATGCAAAATTTAAGATAATCAATTAGATTTGATGATGTTTAGATGTGCCTTAGATTAGGACTTTGATGTCGATTTCATATGATTTGATGATATAGGAGGTTAATGAACTTATAGCCCATTTTTGGGGTATTACATTTTACCCCTCTTTGAATTACTGTGCGAAGCACAGTGGTTCAAAAAAAGTCTGTGTTTGATAGAGATATGAAACTGATTCAAAAGATAAACCGATCTCAAGATAGAAACCGATTGAAAGATATTGAGATAGGAGTTGATTGATATTGAATTGATATGGAGATAATAGGTCTTGAATGACCAAAGATAATGTTCACTGTAGAAGCAAATGAACCTATTATTGTGAAAAAGTGTCAAAATGCCTAATTCTAAACCTTAGGATTGATAAGAAGTGAGTGACCCATTCTAGACTTGATTGTCTTAGCAGAACTAGCAAGTATCACATCCAAACCCTTCAGTTGTCGAAGAACCAAGGAAAGAACACTATGATCTGATGGTTGCAAAAAATGATACAGATTACAAGATTAAGAGAATACCAGATTGATATGGATCGATGAATCTGATATGCCCCAAGTGATGATAGATTTGCCCCAAGCGATGAGGACTTTTGATGAATCAGTAACTAGACGTGATTGTTTGTCTTGATCACTGATGAAAGATATTGATAGACTTGATCGATAGAATTTTGATTTACAGACTTTGAATGATGTGCAATACCATGCCCCCTTCGGGATTAAAATTGAAATCTGACAAGAAAAGTCAGTGTTGATAGTTTAGAAGCATGTTAATTGATCTGAGAAGTGGTTATTTACATCCGAGAATGCATTCTGCATCGTTGGAAGGTCCCAAAAGACCAAGTTTGACTAGGTTTGACCATGAGTTGACCATGGTTGACCAAGTTGAAATTTTGATAGTTTGATGTAAGATAATCAGTTAAGTTGAATACTAGATTTCTGTGATGATTGAAGGTTGAATATGAAAGTAGTTAATAATATGAATGATCTCAGATTTGAATTTTGATCCCGAAAAAGGATTCTACTTGCTATTTCATTGGAGGAACCTTCGTGTGAGATTCAGCTCTTGTTAGACTTGAAGATGCGATTTGAAGAATCATTTAAGCATTGAAGTTCATTTAATCATTGTGAGATCATGCAAACATGCAAAATGCAAAGAGACATGCAAGATGAAATGTAACCTAAGACCTAGGACCTAGTCACTGATCATGTGTCGATTTGTTATCATCATTGAACTTTTAGGTAATTGGATAAATCAATACAATGCCCACTAGCCATGAAACCATAGACATATGAATATCGATTTGTATGCACAAGAATCAATACAACACCCACTGGTCAACAACCATGGATATATGAATATTGATTTTGTTTTCGAAATGTCGAATTAGATATAAGCACCAAGGCACAAGCGCCAGGATGACCTGAATATCATGTCTATTTTGATATAGCAATTTGTACAAGCATCAAAACATAAACGTTGTGATGACCTGAGTATGCCTTGCATTACAAACACATCAAACAGTTAAGAGATCATTCTAAATCCAATGTGAATTACCCGTAGTGACCCTTTATTGTTCACATCCTTAGGCAAGATTGCGTTCCACAGTAGGAAAAAGAACTTACTCAAAAAGATAATAGTTAGATCAAAATTCCTTGAATTGTCTGGGTATCAATGGTCGAGGTACGCATGGCCATCCAATTTGAGATAGAGGCTCTTACAGTCAGACACCATTTCAATCCAGAATTTCCAAAGTTGTTAGATTTTCACATACAAGCAGAAGACAAAGAAAAGATTATGCCCCCAGTCATCACTCTCTAAATCCTATAAAGGACATCATCGAAGAGCTCGAAGGGACATAATATGTAAAAATCTCAATGTGGATCAGTAAGCATACAAGGAGATAAAAGCATGTAAAAAGCATAGATTGTTTTTAGTTGAGTTTTGATGTTTGATTGTTGTAGATGCAAAATCCTTTCTGGAGACGAGACAGACAGACTGACTCAATAGGAAGCTTCAAATGACTCTGACTGCATAGGAAATGTCTAAGATACATAGGAGACCATAGGATATGACATTGATTGCCCCCAAATTTGAACATTGATAGGATACAGACGCTTGAGCTGATTGGTGTACAGACTGACTTATTGAAACCAGGATATGCAGAAACAAACCGGGAGATATGTACAAACTAAAGTAAGACTGAAAGCTGGGAAAGAACAAGATTGTGCTGATAGATGGAGCATTTTGGAACAAGTGGTGCCTGTTTGCTGGGTTTTCACCATCTTGGTAGAGATTCTATTTTTGCTACCAAGGTGCCTGTTTCCAGGTTTTCACCAAGGCACTTTTCTTTCTTTTTTCATTTTTTTATATTTTTCATTTTTTCGATTTTTTTTGTACTTTTTATTTTTTCAATTTTTTTTGTACTTTTGATATTTTCAATTTTTTTTGTGAATCATCAAGGTGCCTATTGCTAGGTTTTCACCAAGATGTTCATTTTTTTAGGACTTTTTCTAATTTTTGAATGCCTTAGGCATAGAATTTCTTCAGATGGAGAACGTTGATTGGTTCTCAGAGCTGTTCTCCTTCAGTTGTTGAGAATTGATAGGAACCAGAGCCAAAAGTAGCAGTGATGACAAAGGGACCCAGCCAGTTGGGTTTGAACTTCCCCTTGCGTTCTCGATGTGATTGATTTTTAGGATTTTCTCTCAACACTAGATCACCAACCTGAAATTCTCTGTGTCAAACTTTCTTGTTGTAGCCTCTAGACATTATTTTATGATACACTCTGAGATGATCATACGCTGCTTGTCTGCGCTCATCTAGTAGTTCAAGTTCTTGTAACCTCGACACTCTGTAGTCTTCATTAGTGACAAGTCCATGCATTCTGATTCTGAGTGATGGGATTTCAACCTCAATAGGCAGTACTGCTTTAGACCCATAAACTAAAGTGAATGGTGTAGCCCCAACAGGTGTTCTAATACTTGTTCTGTTACTTGTTCTGATACTGGTTCTGATACTTGTTCTGATACTGATTCTGATACTGATTCTGATAATGATTTTGATAATTGTTCTGATACTGGTTCTGATACTGGGTATACTTGATAGCATATTTTTCCATTGCAAACTCCCAAGAAAGATCATATCGTGCAATCCCAATGTCTAGCAAGGTGAAGAACAAGAGGGATTGGCAAGCTGGTGGAAGAGATGGAAGACAAGAGAATAAAGGATAATGAAGGGAAGAAATCCTCAAGGGAAAACTCCTCAAGAATACCCAAGCTAGGGAAAAATTGTCATGTAAAGCACATTTGGACAAGCAATGAAAGGCTAGCATAGGATAAGCACAAAATCATAATGCAACAGCAGGAAAGAATGCAATCTAAAGGAGTAGACATGTCAAGAGGCTTCATAGCACCGTGTTTTACTCTTTATTTCTCTTTTAAAAAAAAAAATTAGATCAAGACCAAAGGGGAAAAGGATAGCGATAGGCGAAAATGAATGGAGGAAGATGGATATGAAGGCTACACATGGAGGGAATGAAAGCAAGATCATCATAAGATAGCTCACAAAATAGCCAAATATTCATGTATAGATCAACATTGTCAAGATCAAAGAGAGAAGATGGAATGGATGAAATATGTAGAAGAACTACGCATGATGCCTGATTGCCAGGTTTTCATCATGGTACTTATCCAAGGTGCCACAAGGGAGTGGTTTTCACCATAGGATGAATTTATTTCTCTTTACTTTTGCTACCAAGGTGCCTGTTTCCAGGTTTTCACCAAGGCACATTTTCAATTTTATTTTTTTTTTATTTTTTATTTTTGGAAGAAGGCAAGCTTTTTAGATAATGCTCCTTGAAAGGATAAACCATGATATGTCAAGGATTTAAAATGATATGCTCAAAGATGCTGATAGGGAAAGGAACATGGAAGAGAAAAATGGAGGATAGGGTTTTATGTAAAGCGAGTGAGGTTGGAAGATAGGAGGAATAGGCAAATGAGGAAAAAGGATAGAAGGTAGAAGGTTAATGAATGGAAGGATTGTGAAAGGGTAGATGGAAAGGAAGGCAAGATCAACGTAAACACACACCTTGAAGGGTGGCGAGAGGGTGGAGGAAATGTGAATGAAGGAATACGTGAAGGAATATGGTGAATGGATAGCAGAGGTTGAGGTTTGGGCGCATGAAATGGAAGAATATTTTTGGAAGGAGATGTAGTGGAAGCCTTTAGAAGCTTGAATGTCAATTTCACTTTTTTTTCAACACCAGACTCTTTCAAGAGAGACTTTGGAATCCATATAGTCATAGGCTTTTTATTTCCTTTTGATGATTTAGAGATAATATCTTCAATGATGGATTTTGGAACCCATACTTGTCTTGTAGTTTTTTTCTTAGATATCTCTTTGGACTTTATGCTTCCATGTCTATTAGAGGAGACATGGTGATCTTCTCTTTTTGATGGATTCTTGTATTGCTTCTTTTTCTTGTATTGAATATTAAAGTTACTTCCAAAGGACTTGGGACTTGTGGAAGAAGGAGGATATGACTAGTTTAGATGGGTGGGTGGATGAAAAGGATTCAAGGGTATGCATCTATGTTGATCTTGAGGAAAGATGGGAGATGGAGGTATGTAAGGACCTAAGATGGATGGCAAATCAGGAGAGCTAGGAGGAGAAAGTGAAGGGACATAAGGACCCAAGATGGAAGGAAGGCATGAAGCCCTTAGTAGTGGTGGAAGAGGTCCAAGGATGGAAGTGGAAGATGCAAAAGGATAATCAATAAGTTCGTTAGCATCTATATGACAACCAAAGATATCAGCATCTTTAGAGTGAGCATTAGAATTTTCAATAGAATCATGGACATCTTGAATAAGAGAATTTTCTTTGATAGGATCATTCAAAGCTTGCGAAGACTTAGGAAGAGTAGAAAGTGGAAGTGAACATGGAGTGGTAGAACAAGAAAATGGAAGACTTTGATCTTGACAAGGATCTTCGGATAGCATAAGCGCATAATTTTTCTCTTGTTTTTCAATAGGCTTAACATTGGAAGGAACACCATTTTTACCAACCTTAATGGAAGTATCATTTTTGGAAAGCGCAAATGTAGTAAGGTCATTTTGATTGTCAATAAGCTCATTAGTGTAAGTAGTAGCCTGATCTTGCTTAAGAGAAGACTTAAGATATGGTGGAATGCATAAAAAAGGGGGTACAAGATCAAAAGAACCATGAAGCGGATAAGAGACATCGGGAAAAGGAGTGGATGACATGGAGGGTTCTTGATCTTGATCTTTTTTTATGATCTTTCTTGTCAGATTTCAATTTTAATCCCGAAGGGGGCATGGTATTGCACATCATTCAAAGTCTGTAAATCAAATTCTATCGATCAAGTCTATCAATATCTTTCATCAGTGATCAAGACAAACAATCACGTCTAGTTACTGATTCATCAAAAGTCCTCATCGCTCGGGGCAAATCTATCATCACTTGGGGCATATCAGATTCATCGATCCATATCAATCTGGTATTCTCTTAATCTTGTAATCTGTATCAGTTTTTGCAACCATCAGATCATAGTGTTATTTCCTTGGTTCTTCGGCAACTAAAGGATTCGGATGTGATACCTGCTAGTTCTGCTAAGACAATCGAGTCTAGAACGGGTCACTCACTTCTTATCAATCCTAAGGTTCAGAATCAGGCATTTTGACACTTTTTCGCAATAATAGGTTCATTTGCTTCTACAGTGAACATTATCTTTGGTCATTCAAGACCTATTATCTCCATATCAATTCAATATCAATCAACTCCTATCTCAATATCTTTCAATCGGTTTCTATCTTGAGATCAGTTTATCTTTTGAATCAGTTTCATATCTCTATCAAACACAGACTTTTTTTGAACCACTGTGCTTCGCACAGTAATTCAAAGAGGGGCAAAATGTAATACCCCAAAAATGGGCTATAAGTTCATTAACCTCCTATATCATCAAATCATATGAAATCGACATCAAAGTCCTAATCTAAGGCACATCTAAACATCATAAAATCTAATTGATTATCTTAAATTTTGCATCAATGTGTGTGAAAATTGGTGGGCGCCAGAAATGTGTGTGTGAAAATTTTACCTGATCTGTAAACACAACACTCAGTAAAACATTAGAGGTTAGTGATAATCAAAATCGTGCAAAATTGAAAGCTATATCTATTATTTGCCACTTAATTGTGTAATTAAATTTAATTATATCTATTATTAATTGTATTATTTAATTTTGACAATAAATCTAATATCATATGAATAATTGATTAAATTCTTATTTAATTAATTAAAGCAAGTTGTCATTATTTAATAATATAGTTTTTAATAAAAGTTTGATTAAATAATTGATTAACCCATAAATCAATTGTTTTATTTTTAAGAGCAGTTAAGTTGGAAATAAATCACTTTATTATTAAATTAATTCATAAATAAAATATGCACAATCATAAAAGCAGACAACTATCAATTATCAATTAAAGCTAAACTCTATTTTGAGTTAAAACTTAGCTTTTGCATGTTTTTGTGAGTTAATTATCTTTTATTTAAAAATAACTCAAAAATCAAGTTGAGTTATTTGAGTGATTTATGGCTTTTTCCCATGCACCTCCAAAGCCCTGAATTTCTATAAATTAAGGCTTTAGCTCTTCACAAATCATCTCATATTTTGCACAATCACGCTGGAGAATTGGAATTGAAGAATCAAAGCTCTTGCGAATCGACATCTTTGTGAGATCAATCTTATTTTTGCATTCATATTTCATATCATTGTTAGATTAGCATAGCATATCAGTTTTCATATAGATTAATTTCATATCAATTTTTTATCATTCTTATTGCATAGAAAAATCCAAAAAATATAGATTAATTGCATTCAATTTCATATCCATCTTTTGCATTCAAATCCTTCATTTAGGTGTCGTCTAGGTCACTGATCTCGATAATAATCTGAGAACATTAATCTCGCACTTATTAGAAGGCAGTAATTCGCTTGGTTAGATAGCTTTCAATTTTGCACGATTTTGATTATCACTAACCTCTAATGTTTTACTGAGTGTTGTGTTATCTTAAATATCTTTGGAAGAATATTTTTGGAAGGAGATGTAGTGGAAGCCTTTGGAAGCTTGAATGTCAATTTCACTTTTTGTTCAACACCAGACTCTTTCAAGAGAGACTTTGGAATCCATATAGTCATAGGCTTTTTATTTCTTTTTGATGATTTAGAGATAATATCTTCAATGATGGATTTTGGAACCCATACTTGTCTTGTAGTTTTTTTCTTAGATATCTCTTTGGACTTTATGCTTCCATGTCTATTAGAGGAGACATGGTGATCTTCTCTTTTTGATGGATTCTTGTATTGCTTCTTTTTCTTGTATTGAATATTCAAGTTACTTCCAAAGGACTTGGGACTTGTGGAAGAAGGAGGATATGACTGGTTTAGATGGGTGGGTGGATGAAAAGGATTCAAGGGTATGCATCTATGTTGATCTTGAGGAAAGATGGGAAATGGAGGTATGTAAGGACCTAAGATGGATGGCAAATCAGGAGAGCTAGGAGGGGAAAGTGAAGGGACATAAGGACCCAAGATGGAAGGAAGGCATGAAGCCCTTAGTAGTGGTGGAAGAGGTCCAAGGATGGAAGTGGAAGATGCAAAAGGATAATCAATAAGTTCATTAGCATCTATATGACAACCAAGGATATCAGCATCTTTAAAGTGAGCATTAGAATTTTCAATAGAATCATGGACATCTTGAATAAGAGCATTTTCTTTGATAGGATCATTCAAAGCTTGCGAAGACTTAGGAAGAGTAGAAAGTGGAAGTGAACATGGAGTGGTAGAACAAGAAAATGGAAGACTTTGATCTTGACAAGGATCTTCGGATAGCATAAGCGCATAATTTTTCTCTTATTTTTCAATAGGCTTAACATTGGAAGGAACACCATTTTTACCAACCTTAATGGAAGTATCATTTTTGGAGAGCGCAAATGTAGTAAGGTCATTTTGATTGTCAATAAGCTCATTAGTGTAAGTAGTAGCCTGATCTTGCTTAAGAGAAGACTTAAGATATGGTGGAATGCATGAAAAAGGGGGTACAGAATCAAAAGAACCATGAAGCGGATAAGAGACATCGGGAAAAGGAGTGGATGACATGGAGGGTTCTTGATCTTGATCTTTCTTTATGTTCTTTTCTTTATCATTTTTAGAGTCCTCTTGACATGGAGCCACTTCTAAGGACAAGGAAGCATGTTGGGATTGTATGGATGACTTTGGAAGAGATGGTGGAGGACTAGCTGAAGTAGGGATTATAGCATATGAAGGCTTAGGCTCTTTAGGTTTATCATTATTGAAAGTATTTGTAGCCAAGTGAAGGTTAGCTTGAGTTTCTTTAAGGGGTAGCCCTGGAGGATAACTATAGGGAACCACATGAAAAGTAGCAGGGCTTGTGTCAGATGAAGGTTCTGTGAAAGATTTGAAAGACTCGGAAGCTTTAGAAAATGTATGGGTATTGGAGGAAGTAGGGGATGGAAGGGAACCATCACCAGACAAAGGTTCAACATTAACATGATCTTGCTTGAGAGTGTAATCTTTATTTTCAGCTAGAGAGTTCTGAGAGGAGAGATCCTTATAGTATTGACGTTTCAAGCTAGCACGATGTATTTTATAGTCCTTAGCAGTAGTAGATGGATCATCATCAAGGTATTGTCCACAAAAGCCATCAAAATCTCTTTCAAAATCAGAATCATATGGATCACCATCACGATCTATCCAATGTGACGTCCCATTTGTAGTAAGTAGGAATGAACGATGAGGAGGACTCTTAGGAATAGAGGTGTCATAGGTATCATTACATTGTCTGTCGTCATAGTCATCATAGTCTCCAAAGCTAGATGTGTCACTCTCTGTTGAAGAGGTATCATATTGCTCAAATTTTTTTCGGGGGCATGGTGACATGTACAAGTCTTTATCAAATGGAAAAGAGTATAGAGGTTCCTTTTCTTTCCCAAGTTTGTCAAGCTGGACTTGCATAGCATGTATCTATTTCATTATAGTGGCGATCAAAGCTTCTTCCTCTTGTTTACTGATTCTTTGAGACATGTGTACTGATTCTCAATAGCTATTGCTCTATTCCTGACACAATGATATTTTTGACAGATTCTGGAACTAGGTTGGAAACATTGGATATCTTACAATTTGACAATTTCTGACAACTCTCTCAAATTTTTCCAAACGACACTCTGCAGACTCGTACGACACTGGGTAGTCTATGAAACGACAGTTGCTAAACTCGTACGACAGTTGGGTAGCAATGAAATGATAGTTGACAAAACTCATACAACTTTTGACTCCTGAAATGACTTTTGACTCTAGAAAAGATTTTACGTCAATTTTTGCAAAATGTAAGGTCTTCAGTTTTGGATTGTTTGCAAATTGTATTGTCCAGATTTTGAAGGTTATACCAGATTTGATCATTTTTAATAGCCAAGTAGATAAATAAGCACGCAGAATAGCAAGCAAGTGATTCCAAGCACGTCTGAAAACAATGAACAAGGGCAAAAGCAACCTTGCGCATGAACAATCAAGTGACCAAATTGTGCTAATCCCTGAGAGTACTAATTGTGTATGTTCTGAAAAAGTTTTGCAATAATGCACATATACCTGAAAGTGAAAAATTGGCCTCTCTAAGGTTTTTAGTAATGGTTTGACTCTGCAACTTTTATGATTCAAAGGGGTGAACTCCAATCCCGGCGCACCAGGGTTTTGACACAGTCCGAGAACTTAATCTTCAAGAGCTGCTAGGGAGATCTGACAACCCAACAATGAACCATACCCGTGGAGATTTCTTCCACAAGGACATTTATATAGCGGTTGTCACTACCATGGCGAAAATGGCTATTACCGCTTGAGGTTCCGTCAATGCAGTTTTCCTTGTGAAGGGATTGTCCGTTACGGTTAACCCTCTCTAAAGATGACTCACAATAGTATACCACAAGGGGACTTGGTTCCAGATTCAAGGTTTTGACACCTCTTCACTTTTAACCCAAACAAAGCAAGCAGATTAATCCAACACGCTAAGACAAAGTTTTGTTCCACCAAGGTCTGTGATATCAACTCCACGTGATCTATCAACCTCTCCGAGGAGAGAATGTATCAATCAATAAGAGAAGATGCACTAACCAATTTTGATTCACCAAAGCTCGTGATATCAACCCCACGTGATCTATCAACCTCTCCGGAGAGAGAATGTGTCGATCAATAAGAGAAGACTCACTAACTAAGTTGAATGTGAAACGCACTAAGTATCCTCCCTACCTACAAGGATTCTATCGTCAAGAAGGATTTCGCTAGGAATCCAATCTCTCAAGAATCACAAATAGTGTTCATAGGGCCTAATTACTATGTGAGCACAGATGTATGTTCCGAAAGCAAATCTACCAAAAGCATCCAAAAAGTAGAAAGAGGAACACTTAACGTTTAAAGCAAATATGAGATGAGTCCACAAGGTGGAACACTTAACACCTCACACAAGCTAAAAACAAGTCCACAACTTAGAAAACAAGGGAGTTCCTAAAAGCACAAAAGGGTTGCCAAGTGGAACATTTAACGCTTCTGTCCTGTTGACCCCTCCCCTTTATGGCGCTGAGATTGCAACCACGGGGCGGAAATGAGGGGCCGGTGGATTAGCGAGTCCAATAACCCAAGATAGCAATCAAGATCAATCACAAGTATTCTAAGACTACTTAATGAATCCTTAAGGGTTCACAACCTAGTATCAATTATGCAAGTGTGTAGAAATAGATCAAAAGCATGAAAAGATGCACACAAGCTTGACACATAAGAGATTTATTTTAAGTCCCAAATCAAAATATTATTAGATGAAGGAGAATACCTGAGATCCTTGCAACGCGCTTAGTAGATTTTACTTGATTTTTAGCAATTTTTGTTGAGCTTTTCCATGCAAGCAAGTGACGAACTCTCCAACAAGCAAACAAGCAAACAAGATATGCAAAATATATTCAACTTATGAAAACCATAGGGTTAGCTCTAAAAATCAATTATTATCAGTAATAATAACCAGCAATCAACCCAAATGACAACTCATATCATTCATTGAACCATGTAAAAAAAATAAGTGCATACCCATCACAAAACTTTATTTTTTTTTTTGCATTTGACCTAGTCAACAAGATCTAATTTTTTTGATATGATTTTGGCCACAAAAATAGAAATTCAGAATATAGATCCCTACTAAAAAATAGAGAGCTTTCCAAAAATGCAAAAATTTTAGAAAAACCTCTTCATTTGTGCCCTAGAGACCCATTTTATCAAAATAGACTAGTTTTTGTAAATTGACTATTTGAGCTATCATATCATGTCTAAATTTAAAACACAAAGAATGGAACCCCTGTATAATTTAAAGAGCTTTCTGAAAATATAAATTTTTTTGAAAAATATGCTTATTTGCGTCAGATATTAATTTTTTCTATAATTTCAAGAAAAAATTATTAAAAATACAAAACATCTCAGAAAATTCTAAATTTTTTACTGTAGCTTCCATGACATGTCACCAATCTGTAAAAAAAAATTTAGATCAAAATTCAAATCCGTTTGGGAGATAAAATTAAATCTTTGAAACTTCAGGGTTTTAGCTCCCAAAAAAATCAAAACCAGCATGCAAAGGTGGGTTGCCCCACGGTGGGCGCCAGAAATGTGTGTGTGAAAATTGAACCTGATCTGTAGACACAACACTCAGTAAAACATTAGAGGTTAGTGATAATCAAAATCATGCAAAATTGAAAGCTATCTAACCAAGCGATTTACTACCTTCTAATAGGTGCGAGATTAATGTTCTCAGATTTTTATCGAGATCAGTGACCTAGACGACACCTAAATGAAGGATTTGAATGCAATTCTAGATATGGAATAAATGCAATTAATCTATATTTTTGATATTTTCTATGCAATAAGAATGATAAAAACTGATATGATATGAATGCTATTGAAAACTGATATGCTATGAATCTAACAATGATATGTAATATGAATGCAAAAATAAGATTGATCTCACAAAAATGCCGATTCGCAAGAGCTTTGATTCTTCAATTCTAATTCTCCAGCGTGATTGTGCAAAATATGAGATGATTTGTGAAGAGCTAAAGCCTTAATTTATAGAAATTCAGGGCTTTGGAGGTGCATGGGAAAAAGCTATAAATCACTCAAATAACTGAACTTGATTTTTGAGTTATTTTTAAATAAAAGATAATTAACTCACAAAAACATGCAAAAGCTAAGTTTTAACTCAAAATAGAATTTAGCTTTAATTGATAATTGATAGTTGTTTGCTTTTATGATTGTGCATGTTTTATTTATGAATTAATTTAATAATAAAGTGATTTATTTCCAACTTAACTGCTTTTAAAAATAAAACAATTGATTTATGGGTTAATCAATTATTTAATCAAAATTTTATTAAAAACTATATTATTAAATAATGACAACTTGCTTTAATTAATTAAATAAGAATTTAATCAATTATTCATATGATATTAGATTTATTGTCAAAATTAAATAATACAATTAATAATAGATATAATTAAATTTAATTACATAATTAAGTGGCAAATATTAAATCTAATTAATTAAATATTAAAATATTCAATTAATCAAATTTTTAGGATAAATGTGATTTATCGCCAAATAATCATTAAATTAAAGATAATTAAGATAATTAGGAATATTACTAGGAATATTCCCCGATGCAAAATTTAAGATAATCAATTAGATTTTATGATGTTTAGATGTGCCTTAGATTAGGACTTTGATGTCGATTTCATATGATTTGATGATATAGGAGGTTAATGAACTTATAGCCCATTTTTGGGGTATTACAACATTAATCAAAGAGGGGCAAATGTATGCACCCTAAAATGGTCGCCTAGACTTTGGGCCCCATTTATTCAATTATCAAAAATCAATCCTTGAATCAATGCTTTGCAACATATTCAAATCAAACTTCTTGATCAAATTGTAACTATTTCAATTATTTCAATTTTCCCATAAAGTTTGAATATTTCATTAACTTTATTTAATGAAAAGAAATAAATCCCTTTTAAACAAATAAAATAATATTATTTAATTGAAATTAATATTTCTTAAATGAAATGATGTTATTTAATTAAAATCCATTTTTAATTAAATGACTTTATTTTATTTAATTAATATTCATATTTAAATTATATAATCTTATTTTAGTTTATTAAAAGAGATATTAATCTTTTAAATTAAATTAAATAAATAAAATATCTTCTCAAAGTATCTTTTGTGATGGAAAAGGAAACAAATCAATTAATAAAAAAATGAAATAAATGAAATTCCATTTTCCTACAAACCTTCTAAAAATGACATTTGTTTCCTCTTTTCCATTTATCCCACATTGCTTCTAGATTTGCATTCAAATCCACATTTTTCTATAAAATGAGCCCTCTCGCTCTCAATTGAGGATCTCAAATTTTCATATCGTTATTACGTTGCAAGTTTTCATAGAGCTTTGAGATCCATTATTGCATATAGATTTTTATCTCTTGTAGTTTCATTTAGATTAATTTCATATTTACTTCCATAGATCAAAACTTGCATTGTTTAGATCTTGCATTGTTATTTGTTTTCATAGTTAGATTTACTTTCAAGTATTGCATCGTTATCATTTAGTTTAGCTTGCATTTACATTTTCAGTTGCATGCCAGAACAGGATTCATGGAGATTAGCATTCTTGCTTCTCCTCTTTGAATCTCTCATTCCAAGTTTGTACTTGCATGGGTAACTTGGTCAATCTGAGAGCCACAATATCAATCCCTGCACTTCTCAGATAGAGAGCTATGAGTCAGCTTGTGAGGGCTCATTCTTGAGTCTCCTTGCATATAAAGATTCACAGAAGTGTACCACATCTTGATGTACACAATGCGGAGTGGGAGATTATGATCTGGTTCAACGGATGGCATGTCAGATGGCTGAAAAGAGAGGGTGGATGGTGTGGATAGGTGCCCCACAAGGTTCTTAAATTGGATGGCATTGATGTCTACAAGGACATGGGCCTCTTGGAGGGCTTTTTTGAAGACCTCTTGATGAAGGGGTGATGTGCGAAGGAGATCAAGGATGGATATTTGTGCGGGTGTGTTCCCAAGGTGTTTTAGGAGGTTATATTGTGCATTGGGGATAGTGGTAGTATTGGCACCAGCTACAGATATCTGGCCTCTTCAGGTAGTAACAACACATTGATTATTAGAACCTTTGACATGGATCATGTTCACAGTAGGCTCAACCTAGGAGATACAACCAACAAATTTATCATAGTTTATGTAGGTAGTGGTATAGTCTTTTCCATCACCATGGTCACCTTGTTTACCCTTATCTTGGCTAGCAGGAGGGGTAGCGTTAACTTGGGCCTTTCCAACGTTGTGTTTAGGAAACACATTTTGGTAGATTTGCAAGTTGGCATTGGGTGATGCTTGGGTAGGAGCATCGACTATGATCTCCTTTTTATCTATAAGGTCTTGGACATAGTTCTTGAGGTTCATGCACTTAGCAGTAGTGTGTCCCTGAACACGATGGTATTCACAGTATTCATTATCTTTGTACTAGGCTGGCTTGGGTATTGAGTCATTATAGGGCTAGGTTTGCGGATACACAACTAGGTTGGCACTCACCATCTTGAAAAAAATGGCATCCAAGGGTTCTCCAAGGGGTGTGAAGATGCACTTTGGGTCGTTCTGAACATGGGGCTTATTTCATCCTTGGGTAACATATATAGCATTGGTTTGATTCACAGGAGGCTAACAAGGTGGTTGTTGATAGGAAGACGCTTGCTATTGGTATACAGGTGCTGGTTGCTGATACATGGGTGTTTGTTGTTGATATGTTGGAGGAGTGGGATTAGGACCTACAACCACAACTTGGACATTACTAGTGTCGGTGGCTCCGTCAGTGACCACATTCTTATTCTTGTTCCAATATCGAGAATGGTCATTGTTTGGTCTGTCCTGAGAGCTTTCTTTATAGTGTTTGATGCTACCATCATCCAAAAGAGCTCACTCAATATCCATGCATTTCCCTTTAATGTCTTGGTAGGTCTGAATGTAGTTCATCTTCATAGAATGGGATAGCTTCAGGTGCAAATTATCAATGAATATCTTAGCATTTTCTGGTGGTTGGTATGACAATCTCATGGTGAGATTCTACCATTGTTGTAAGTAATTGGCTAGAGTTTCACCTCCCTTCTATTTGGTATTGCACAAGTTCAATAGGGTGATCTCATTCTCGATGTTGTGCGCATATTGAGCAACAAACTTTTCTGAGAGTTCTAGAAATGTGGAAACAGACCCATAAGGTATTTTGTAGAACCATTCGAGGGCAGGTCCTCCTAAGCTCTTGGGGAAGAGTCACATGAGAAATAAGTCATTAAATGCCACCTCTTGGCATGCCATGTAAAACTCTTTGACATGGTTAACTAGATCACCCTTCCCTCGATACTTGTTAAACTTTGGTATTTCAAAATGTTTAGAGAAGGAGATTGCTATGATTGAGATGTCAAATGGATATGGACAAACCTCCTTGAACTTGAATGTCTTAGTCGCAGTACCAATTTTAAGCTCTTTGATGGCATTTCTCATTTCTTCCCATTCTAACTTGGTAGGTGCTGGAGCGGGTACTCCCAATGAGAATGGGTTAGATGGCGTAGGTGAATATAGAGGGATGTGTGGAAGATATGGTGAGCTAGGGAATGAGGATTGTCTAGCTAAAAAGGCCATCTAAAAGCGGTTTTGACTAGCTTGCTGAGTGACACATTACTGATGCAAGGTGGGTGCATGTTGCAGCATGGCTTGCTGCTGCGGGATAAGAGGATTGGCTTGTGGAGCCAGAAAGTATTGCTATGGCTAGGGAGGTTGGTATTATGATTGGTGATGAGTTTGACCAATATAGGATGGGTGCATACCTGCATTACTAAGATTGGGGATGGTGGCCTAGGTGTGCACTATTGGTGGTTGCATAATGGAGTTAGTGGGATGGGTAGTGCCAAGCTACTGCGATTGCAGAGGTTTGGTTTGCTGAGCGGTGGATGGCATAGACAAATAATTGGTAAATGTAGGTGGAGGTGCTTCTTGTGGGTAGGTTTGTTGCTGATGATCCTTTTGGTAAAGTTGGCCATGTGTGGGTATGCCCATGGCATTCATTTGTGCTTGGTCAAGGCTCCAGGTGGCATTGACTCCTAATAGGGGTTGCGATGTAGAGTTGGCCACAAATGTGGGGGATGATATGGGGGTTGGTTGTGCTGGTGGAGGATTGTGGGATGGCATGTGTGGCATTCCTATTGTAAATGTGGCTTGTTGGGTCTACATGCTGGTAATAAAGGTGAGAGGCACTTGCGTGGAGTGAGATTGTGGGGTGGATATAGGTGGGGTGGTTTGTGAGACTCCTTACGAAAGAGGTGTTGATGTAGCGGGAGGCGGTGTTGCTTGTGTAGAGGCTTGGGAGAATGCTGGCACTTGAGTGACTATCTACAAAGAGGCATGGGGTGGTGGTCCCATGATGGAAAGTGGTGTGCTTATAGGGATCACCATATGAGGTTGCAGGAGATGTGGGATAGGTGAGGCTGTATGCGATACTTGCATGGTTGGATCATGAACTTGCTAGATGACAAATGAATCAATGTTGGTGGGAACATGAAAGGGATTTGTGGGGTCAAAAGAGCATAACTGAGGAGGGATGGGAGTACCCTCCTGCACATAGTTTGCCAATATAGCCAGATGATTTTATGTGATGATTGTGCTTACCATTTGTGCATGTCCTAGGAGGCACATGAAAGCCTCCATGGAGTTAGTAGTAGGTGTCTCGCTAGGATCTTCCCATATGTTCCGAACTATCATTGTCAGAGGGTCATACATCACCATTTCACCCATGGAATCATTTGGATCAGCCGAAGTAGTGGCCTAGTTGGAATCCATCCCTTTTCTTTTCTTTGATTGTGTCACAGCAGGCATGAAAGTGCAATGTCCTAAGATGAGGGAAAATGCAGATGTAGTGGAATGATGCTAAGGATGGGGATTTGGATTTTTGAGATGAACTAGGTGATGATCTAAATGTAGGATTCTTAGTGATATGCTATTGAGAAGAGGATCAAGATGGGTTACCTTTCCTGATGGGGGGATCAAAATGCATGGATTGTCACCCTTAGATAGACTTGTTATCTTCAGACGACAGGATCCTTACTAGTGTGGGCTGATCTCTAGATCGAGATGATGAGGTCCACAAAAGCAAGTACTAGCTACCCTAGACAATGCTTAGTCGAATGGGTGAAGCTTCAAGATTTTGATTTGTGTAAACAAGGATAGGACAACTCAAGGTGAGTTCTTGGATATGATATGGATCTAGGATAATGATTTGGGATAATGATGCTAAATGATGCTTCAAAAGGGGATGATGGAAATGCACCTATTGGATCACCTAAGAGGGGGGGATGCTATGACAATTTTCACAGTTTTGAAAAGAGGAGGAGGTTATTCCAACTAATCTTCACTCTAATCTGACAAAGCAACAATCAACTTGGATTTGAAAAGGAAACTATTTAACCCTTGCATTGTATTGTATGTTATCCAATTGGGTTTGGTACTTTTCTTCTTCGTGGACTACAGTGATAGTATGCTGACAATCTTTGAGCTTTCTTTCTATAACTTTCTTTTCTCAATATGCATGTGGGATGGGTAACTTAGCTTTCTTATGCTTCATAGTCTGGGTCATAGGTAAAAAAAGTAACTATTCATGGGATTGGGTCAAGCTAAGAAGTGACTACAGTAAGTATACCTTGGCTTGGTTCTAAACAAAATTTGAATTTCACTTTTAGGATAAATGTCTTGACAAATAGTCCTCGCAAGAGACAAAGAAATCTTGGAGGATACAGGTAGATGATCTCTTTTGGAAAAAGAAATTTGTAATTCCAATAATTGTGTATGTTCAACAGATGTTTTTACTGGGTCAAGTCACTTTTGAGAACACATACAAGCACTTTCTACCTACAAGATAGGCTAGTATCACAACCTTTGCCCATAGCTTGATATCCCAAAAGAGGAATACATATGGTGATTAATCTTCAGGCGACCCAGGAAACCACTTGGGTTGGTCCTTGCACAAAGATTATGATACCTTCCAGAGTAGATCAGGTAGGCTTCTGATTAATGGCTTCTAGTAAGGTCTGTGGCGTCCCCCTAATCAGTTTGTACACACGTGACTCACTTAAGAGCCTAGTTGACCATGCCAAAATTGCAGGGATATTCACCTACCTTGGGCTACCATCAACACGCCTCACCTAAGCTTGCAGGGATAAGGTGAGAGTTTTCTCGGCACCTTGTTTATATACCAGCCGAGGTATTACCGGTTTGAGGTCATTCTCTAAAGAGGAAGCACTTCTCTCTAGACAGGCCTCGCTAGAAGTGTTGTCAATCGAACTTGATCTTTCTCTTCACCCAAAATCTATGAAGGCAAGGGGAGAGGATACAGATACAAGTGGATTGCTTCCACGTCGCTTACTTTAACAAGGTTTATGCAAAAATTGAAAAGCTCTAAGGAAGTGTTGAAAAACACTCCTTCAAACACACCAAGAAGTGTTCATTCCAAATTGAACCTATTAAAACTAAATGTTTTCTATTCTAGAACATCAAACACTCATGTTTAACATGCAAGGTTCTTTGTTTTTAAAGAGAAGTAGAGATTTGATTTGCAAAAACAAGAAAAATTTTACTCCCTTTAGCATTCAAGATAGTGTTTGATTGATTTTTAAGCACCAAAAGAAGTGTTCATCGCATTGATTCTTTGTCCCTTAGGCATTCAAGATTGAGTAAGTTGATTTTAAGCACCAAAAGGAAGTGTGATGTTTGCCTTGTTCAATTTTAACCTTTGTTTATTTTAAACCCAAATCAAAAATGTGAGGTGTTGTTTGGCATACACTGTTCTTTTTAATGCACCAAAACAAAGTGAGTTAATTCTATTTTAAAATTTTTAACCCATGTTCCCGTAGAAACTTGCAACTCTTCAGTAGAAAAATAGCATCCCCATAGAGCCATACCAGCATTCCCGCAAGACAGTTAGACAAAATGAAAATGACAAAAAGAATGTAAAACACAAAAATAATACCTCCAGCTATGTTCCCACAAGTCAAACCCCATTCTTGCAAGTCAAGTGTCAATCTCACATTGCGGGAATGAAGGGAGAAAATTGAGGGAAAAAAATGAGGTCATATGGCTCACAAAAAGGTACACAGGTGATCCTGCAAATAGTCAAATAGTGATCCCATGTTGTGGGAATGAAGGAAAAATACAAAGAAAGCGGTGAATGCCTTTAAGGCTTACAATCATACATAGGCAATCCCACCTAGTCAATGTGTAATCCCACGTTGCGGGAACACAATCCCACAAAAAGGGGTACAGTCAGTCACAGGTGAAGTAGAACAGAGAGTAGAAAAAGATGGGAAATAAAGAAATATCATGGCGGGAATGCATTCCCATGAGCCGTACAAGCATTCTCATGGAGAAATCTGTGTTCTCACGTCTGTATAGTTGTTCCTACAAAACTGTGAATTTTTTAGAGGTGTTTGCTATGTAAAATCCAAAAATGGGAATGTCTATGCAAATGCCTCCTCTTTGGCCCTGAACCTGCAAAACACCCAAAAAACCCTTGCAAAGCACTCAAACAACAAAAAACTTTAGTATTTGGGTTAGTTTTTGCAAAAAAATGATGAAAAGATGAACAAGAATGACCCTAGAAGTGGGTCCCACTAGGTGTGCCAAAATGTAATACCTAAAATGTAGTGTTAAAGAATGCAAAGTAAACTAAACATTCAACAAAACAAATGAGATAAACACCTATGATAAGACCTACAAAATGGAAGCAAACAAACTCAAAAGCAATGTAAAACCCTTAAGCAAACCTCCAAGATATAGAAGATTTGTCCAAAAGTTTGGATGTGTGCTCAAATGCTATGCTCAAGCTTCAATAGAGAAAATGGAATGATAACTTTTCTTCAATGGTGGATGAAAATGAAGGAGGAGAGCTTCTCTTTTATAGAAAGATGGATGAAATGGATGGTCAAGATTAAGGGGCAAAAGAGGAGTGAGCAATGGTGGAGATGCATCCAAGGGAGAGCACATGGATTGTGCTTCCTCAAATGCATAGCATTGTGACAAGTGTCACAATGGGGGAGAATGGAAGGAGAGGCACCTTTGGAAGGTGTGAGAGGGGACAAGTGTGTAAGAGGTGTAAGAGGCTTTTGATTTATCATTGGAGGATGCAGAGGTGATGTCATAAGGGGTTGACTTTGGGTTGGATTAGCATTCTTTAATCTTGGATTATGATTGTGCACATGCTTAGGAGGTGATTAGGCTTGGTAAGTGGAGGATTAGGGAGATGTGATGGAGGAGAGAGAATGAGTGGAGGATTTATTAGCTAAGCATGGATTATTAGCTAATAGGGGGGATTTAGAATTAAATATTTTATTTAATTCCAAGTGGGAGGAAGGGGATTTATGAATTAATTTATTTAGATAAAAGTATCCATTTAAATTAATAGAAGAATAGGGATTTAATTAATTATCAGACTATAGGTTTGTCATTTTGATAATTAATTGGGCTATAGTTAATTAATTAAATTAATTAACTAGGGGATGACATAAATTAATTAAATAAATAATATTTAATTAATAAGATGTCCTAGGAAAAGACTAAATATGATTACTAAACTATGTAAGCAAATTTAGGTGTCTATAGAACTCATTATCCTACTTCTCTTATACATTTTAACTTTGAAATCCTCAAAATAACTATCTATCACATTTTCAGCTTTATCTCCCAGATCTTTCATAATATCAAAAAATTGAACATTAATTGGTGTATCAGTAGGCCATGTTTTATTACTGACAGAGGGAAAGAACTTTTGTAGATAGAAAAAAAAACACACTAGTAGTGAACCAAACTTACAGGTATTGGTCTTTTGTGACCTGATGGTTTTCATATTTTCTTCAACCTGTCTCAGTAGTAGCTCAACTAGGTCTATCTGATGACCCTGCTTTATCAGTTTGTAAGCCATATCTACTACACTACATGGTACACTAATTGACCTACTCGAATGAAATATTTTGTACCCAATAACATGTGCCATGAACTTAACTACGGGATCCATAATTGTTGAAATTTTTAGTGCTCTTTCATCCCATGTTGCGCCAGTGTTCTTCTCTACATTAGCTCGCAATGAACTTCTAAATGCTTTGGCTTTATCTGTAGTAGGGTAACCAACAACCCTTCTAATCATTCTTTTTGTAACCTTGATCAATCTGTCTAGCTAGAATGTGCCCTAATGATAGCGGCTCAACACAACCCTAATCCATTCATTCTTAAAATTCTTTAGAAAATTTAGGGTATTAGTAAGACCAAGTGTCTCAACCAATTTGTGCTCTGGTTTCAGCTTCATTTCACCATCACAAAGTGCTTGAAATTCCATATTCATAAAGAAATCCCCAATTTCACCAATTTTACAATGAATATATGATCTTACATCTTTCGTCAACAAAACCCTAGGTGGGATGCTTGAAAAAGCGCCCGCTGAATCCATTTTTCTTGCAACTTCTAGGTGTAACTTATAGTGAGGTTCCTTGTAGCTTGTTGACAGAATTAAATTAACTTCTTCTTCCATAACCTTAGAAGAACTCACAATGGATGCCATTTCAAAAAACTAGGTTTTCGGTAAGTTACAAAAATATACTCAGTAGGGTTTCAACTTACTCAGAATGTATCAAAGATTATGCTCAGTTCGATCTGCAACTGCTTGAATTAGCTTGAAATATTATTGCTCGAACACGCTCTTGAAATTTTAGCTCTCCAAAATTTGCAATGTGAAAAATGAATATTGTCTTCCGTCTATTTATAGAATTTTTGATATTCCCGCTCAAACTTTATGCAATAAATGCCTAACCTACTTTCTGGTTTGTGACAACTGTCAACTTGGTGACAACTACAAACTTTCATCTACTCAATTAACACAAGATTTCCTTGCTCAGTTGATACTGATACTTGGTTAACCTTGAATAGTGATTACCAATGGGTAACCAACGCTTGATCTAACTTTTATCGACTGTATAACTTTGTTGGCTCAAAATATATAAACCAAAATGCATCTTTATTCATGCAGTTTTGGTATGTGCTCATCATATATAAGGAACTATATGTAAAATATGCTTATTTGAAATATGAGTCCCATACATACCTATATCACCTTAAGTGGAGGTACCGATGTCACCCAATCCAGTGGATGAGGTTTCACCGATAGCATTACTTGACTCAGCATTCTCATTAGATACCTTTCTCCATATAGTGTTCCTAATCTTCATTATATCTACAATAGTGTTTCCACTCTTAAATACATGACTTTCTTCCGGTGCTCGGTCTCGACAGTCCTTGCTCAAATGACCGAATTTAAGGCAATGCAAACATGCCATTCCAGTGCTTGTCCAGCCCATCTTTTCCTGTTACACTTTTTTGCAATGTGCCCATATCTACCCAATGCAATATAGTTAGCCCATGTGTTGTAATCCCAAACATAAGAATTACCTTGTCTCTTTGGTTGATAAGGCTTGTGTTGTGTCTTCTTCTTAGGAGTCCATACTTGTTTCATCTTAGCCTTATACTCTCTTGCAATGTGTCCATGTTTATTACAAGTATAGCATAATTTCTCCATAGTAGTATTGTTAGAATTATCATTCAACTTAGCTCTACACTCATAAGCTTGGTGACCAAATTTTCCATAGTAATAACAATAACCATTAAAATTAGGAGTGACAAGAGGTTTACCTTGTGCTCTGCTTCTACAAATATTTGAAGTATGTCCCAATTTTCCACAGTGATAACATGTCAACACTTTAGATCTTTGACTTTGATTGTTATTGACTTGTTTAGCTTGTTGTGATGACTCTCCTTTGCTGATATAGCCTAATCCAGCTTTACTTCCAAATCTTCTTTGATTATCTAGAAAATCATCAATCTTCTTAGAACTGTCCTTAGCCAATTTCTTCATTTCATTGTTTGCTATTGAGTTTTCACTTCATTTCTCAGCTTCTCATTATCCTCTTTGAGTCTTGCAACTTCTTCAAGTCTTCTTGACAATTCTCCATTCACTCGATTGACTTCTTGATTCACAACCATCACCTAATTGGATGTTTGAAAATGGTGATCGGTGAGTCTCTGTATCTCACTTTCTTTTTCTTGAAGTTGTTTAGTTATTTGTCTTCAGTCATCAATAGCTAGATTTCTTTCTTGTTCAGACTATCTAGCATTGTTCATTATTTCTACCATTCTGTCCATCTGAGATTCTTGACCGATTTGTAGTGCTTTCACTTGTTCAGTTAAATGTTGATTCTTTTTAGATAAATTAGAGATCATGCTTTCAGATCCATCATAAATACTTCTAGAACTAGATCCAATATGATCAAATAAATCATCGATCTCTTCTTCATGATAACCGACTTCATTTTGTAGAATTGCTAGGTTCTTTCTTTCAACCAACAGTTTCTTTAGTTCATCCTTAGCTTGCTTATACTGTTCCACAAACATCTATATCTGAATCTTCTGATTCTCTATTGTCTTATCTATCTTATACCTCTCCATGAATTAGATCTTTACCCTTCAATGGTTAAACTATTCAATAAGAGAACTGTGCTCTGATACCAATTGTTGGATTAGGAGAGATAGGGTACTGAGAGGGGAGGGGTGAATCAGTGCCCAAAAAAACTTTAACTTATAAACCTTCAGATCTATAACAAAAAATAGTACTAACCTTGCAAAATAACTTATATCTAATGCATGTGTCATCCATCCATTCAACTTATAAAAGTAAACAACATGAAATCAACAATGTAATCAGTCCCATAACATAAGTATTTTGGTAATGCATAAACGCTTAGAAGGTAAAAACTATGGTGGGGATGACACCCAAAAATTCTTCACTACTATAGATAGAAAAGGTTTACCTATTAGGGCTACAAGTTTTGATCACTTTTGGTGATCTTACCCTATTAGGAGTAACATATTAGATCAGCTAGATCTACCTAGTGATAGGATTTTAGCAACACTACTTGAGTGTGCACTTGGTTAAGAGATTTACAAAAGACTGTCAAGTCTACTCTGTTAAGAGATTTAACCAAAACTCTATTACAATTATTAAAAAGAAATAGGTATCTATCTGCTAATGACAACTCACTTGTCTGATATAGATCAATAAAAGTACTGATAAAATATCACCTTTACTATGGTGAATCTCTGCTTTGAATTGTTCGGTTAGCCTACTCTAATTTTGCTCAATCCGATTTCCTCTATATACTGTTCTTCTTTGTCAACTGATAACCTTGAAGTTAGGAAAATTCTTCAAGTGCTTCTTCATTCACACTTCAGTTCAAATAAAAATGATGCAAACATACAATTATATAGCATACTACTTTATGCCACTTATACAATTAGGTTTACAAATCTTAGACAAAAACCCTAAGATCTACGGTGTACAAAAATAACCTAGATCAAACTATTACATAAGATCTTCATTACATTTAATGAATATCTCAACAATAAATTGTTCTCGATATTGGTAAAACATTTTGTGATATGTTGTAACCATTTGCATAGAAGAATGTGTCATTCTTGATTACTATGTCATTTCCTGTGATCCTCGGTAAACACTGAATAAACTTCTCAGTGTTTATTCTGATGCTTGGTGTTTACTATCACTCAGTATCAGTGTCTATTGATGCTTGATAAATTGTCTGATGCTCAGTGTATATACTTAACTGACTGGCCTATTTTTCTTATAGTTACCAACTAGCTTAATATATGTAACCAATTGAATATCTTTGATAACCTTTGATAACCTTTGATACTAATGACAACCTTTAATGCTGAATAGAGATAAAATCTAGATCTACTTTGTATGCATTTTAGATATTTAAATATCCTTTTTACATTGTTTCATTGACATATAATTACATTTTTAGATTCATTGCACAATATTTAATGCATTAGTTATCATTGCATTTCATCTAGATCAATTCATTTCTTGTTTATGCATTTGCTTTGATGAAAAAAGGACCAATTGTTTTTTCATGTTTTCACATTAGATTATGTTTATAATAGATCTATTTTATCAAGGTGATAGTGACTTAGCCTCCCTTTTATCACTTTATCCCTCTCCTAAAGATCCCCCTCTTCACGAGGCTATATCACTACAAGAAGATGTTTTTAACCCTTCTTTCAATAACTTCTTTCTTTTGAGAGGAGTGTTTAGGACGGATGTTAACTCTTCTCTTGATATGTGCTTCCCCGATGAGAATACCTTTCTAAATTCCCTTTTCCATGATTTCCCCTTTAGGAATGAAGCTTTGATGATTTATGATTATACTTCTCCTAAATTTTTCAATAATCTCCCTATTTGGGATGAACCAGTAGATGATAATGTTAACTATTCTCTCCCTTATAAAACAAATTTAGTCCAAGAATATAATATAATGATTGAAATTTCTTCTATTTCCTCTAAAGATGACACATTCATGCTTGATATTTATCCTTCTCCTAATACATACCCTCTTTATGAGTATATTTAGAGCAAGGGGAGGACATTATAAATACCTTTCTTAATATCGCCTTACCTTAAATTGACACTACTTTTAGAGATGAAGCATTAATGGAATTTCCTAGTCCTTATTTTAAAGGTTTTCCTACTCATGTAGAGGACAACTTGAAAGAAGAGGATAATATCATTACTAATTTCCTTAATGATCTCTCTTCTATTGATGAACCCATGAACAATCAATAACTTAATCAAGTTAATGTTGTCAATGTTCATGCTCAACCTATGGTAGCCAACACACCTGTGATAATTGTCAAAGGATGCATTCAATCAAATTCATTCCAAACACCTAATAAATTTGTGGTTACTGTTAAGGGTTATCCTCAAAATTCTTCTCAAACTTTCACTACACCTATGATTATGATTAAATGATATAATCAATAAATTTATCTTCAAATGCCAAATAATCCAATAATAACCATGAAAGGAACATCTACTTGAGTCCTTTGGAATTTTTTAATGATTATCATGCAGTGGATCACACTTATTGTACAAGAAACAATCCTCAACATACTAATCTGATAGTTCCTACTTCTCTCCCACCTTCTCAACCCATGATTCCTCCTCCACCCTATCTTCCTCGAAATCCTGGTGTAAGATATAAAAATATATATTAAGATATATATTTTTATATCTATGTGTGTGTTGTGTGTGTATATGATGTTATGTTTTATGTATAGATGTGGTGTGTGGAAAGTGATTTGGATATAAATCACCTCCTAATCCAAGACAAGGAGATCCCAATTGATTAATCAAAAGGAAATTATCAATGCAAGAAGGAATCAAATAGTTATGGATAAAGAGGGAAAGGGGATCTAATTATAAAGAAATAAATCATAAAGAGATGGATAAAATGAAATACTTATCTTGAAAGGTAGCATATCTAGAAATTTCTATTTTCTAGTGTCTATACTCAATTTTGGGAAGTTTCATAACCAGGTTTGGAATGAAAACATAGAGATAGAGAAAACCCAAAAATATTTTCCTTTTCTGAGAAAGGTCGACATTGAGCTAGATAAAGGTCAACCCTGACCCCTTTATGTTGACCTTGACCTACGCTACTCCGATGGAAATTCTATTTGCGGATCCTGAAAGTTTTCCAAAAAGGGTGTTTGAATATGCTCTATAATTCATTGTTCTGCACCTGTTCCTGCAAGAAAAATGGTTTTATTGTTTGGATGAGGGGTTTACCTTGGTCAAACCCTGATTTTTTAATTAACCTTGAAATAGAATCGAAATGGATAATGCTAGCAAGTAGTAGAAGTAGATCTAACAACAAAGCTATGATATTTAATAGATATACAATTGTATTTGAAATGTAAACAAGTATGTTAATATGAAAGCCTGGAATCAAAACTAATAACCATCAATATAAATCAAAACCTCCACAATTGTATTCTTAGAATCCATCTTGAAGGAAGAATTTATAGATCTTGAAGATGAACAAAGGATCTTGAAGGAAGATCACACCACCATGATCGATAGATCTAGGGTTTGAATGATGAATCTTGAATGCTTGAACCAAATCCCTTCAAAGGTTTGAATGCTTGAATCATTGATCTTCAAAGGAGAACTTGAATGCTTGAAATATTGCTTAACTTCTTGGTCTCACTTTATGCTTGATTGATAATGGGATTGATCATGTATTTGCTTGGTAATGATGGATGAGAAAATGAGAGGAGAAGGCTTCCTTATATACTAGTCTAGGGCACAACCTTCTAGAGAGGTCGACATAGGAGAAATAAATTCCCATTAAGCCATACCCTTAGAAGTGGACCTAAATTAAATATCATTTAAGAGTTTACCATTTCAAAGCCTAAAACAACCGACCTAAAAGTGGGAAATAAAACTTTTCGAAACCTGACATCCAGAAAGCCTTCAAAATTTGAAATTTGGACCCTAGGTCAAGGTCAAGGTCGACCTTGACCCAAAAGGTTGACCTTGACCCTGAGGTCAAGAACCTCAAATTCTTAGATTCAAGTGCCAGAAACAGGTTGGAAATAAGTGGAAAATAGGGCCGAACAAGGGAGAAAGCCAGATTCAAGTCAAATACCTATTCAAGGAATTTGACATGACCCCAAACCACTTACTTAGAGGGCTAAACCAGTCCTAAATGGAAGTGCTTCCATTTTCCGATGATACATTTAGCCCCCACTTTAGCAAGAGTATGGACTCGATGTAAACTCTTGGTAAAGGAGAAGAAAGATTCATGTGAATTTGCAACAAGATATAACAACACTTAGTTAAGGACATGAGTCCCCAAGATAAGGATTCTAATGCAAGATACATGCATGAGGGTGCAAAATAAAATAAAATAAGGATAAAGTTAAAAGATGCCAAAAAAAGAAGGGTTAGTACAAAAACAAACCCAAATCAACTAGCAAAGGAAACCTTGCTAAGAAATTCTTCCTATACTAATATCATTTTTGGAAAGCTACCATAAAAGCATAAATGATTACATAAGAAATAAAAGAGAAATACTATAAATAACATAGCTTCATGATCTAATCCTACTATCATGAAAGCGAAAAGAGAGAAAATAGAAAATGATTACCTCTCCTAGTAAGATGCCCATCTTACTATAAATCACCAAGGAGGGAGAGCCCAACAAGTAGCCAAACCTAATAGTTCACCCAAAAATTATGCTCTGGAGTTGTAATGTGTTTTTTGAAAGCTTTTGGAATACCCATAGATCCACATTCTTGTATCACTATGGAATATAAAATGTATGTCTCTTCAGGATTTAGCAACTTATGTGCATTACCTTCCGAGGATTTAGCATATTTAAAATTGAAAATGCATGTCTCTTCAGGATTTAGAAACTTATGTGTGTTACCTTTTGAGGATTTAGCATGCTTGAAATTGTAAATGTGTGTCTCCTAAGGATTTAGAAACTTATGTGCATTACCTTCTGAGGATTTAGCATGTTGTAAAATGTAAACTATAGCATAAGGGAGACCCTATTTATGCCCCCCTCCTTATCATGGCTACCTACTAGACAAGATAAGGAAGAGAAGGAGGATACCTACTTCACAAGGTAAGGAGATATCATGTTAACAACAATGTACACTATATTATTAGCGAAGGGTATTGACTCTTACATCCAAGAGCATAGATAATCATGAAAAAGGATATGTCACTTTATGGAAAAAGGATCCTCAAAGAGAAAGAGATCTTATCAACAAGACCCCCACCATAGAGGAGTGCTTTAGATAAAATATCATCTCTCAAAGAAAAGAAAAGAGGGACCAAAGATTCAATCATCAAGCCCCCTGCAATCAAGAGGAAGAGGAATCTTGGAATGAGGGATGAAAACTCTATCCCCAAAGCAAGGGAAATAATTTATAAAGAACATAATTTGCAAAATACAGAAGAGGTGATGACCTAGGACAAAAAACTCTCACATAAAAGGATATCCATAGCTAAAACTTCAGTCAATATAATGAAATAATTTTATAGAAGAAAAAAATACCACTAAGCTAAGGAAAGTAGATCCCTAGATAGAGAGAAAGAAGGAAAACCTTTCCCCCTAGGGATGAAAGAAAGAGATACCTTTACAAAAAAAATATCTTTAGAAAATATATCATCAATAAAAGAAGAGAACTATGGATGATTATGAGCATAATACAAAACCATAGGGATAGAAGATAGAAAGAATACCAATTAAGCTAAAAAAAAAATACATAGTAAGAGCATAATGGATCCTAGAAAATTGGAAGAAATGCCTCTTTCCCCCCAATCAAGAGACAAGAGAAAAGATCTATATTATCGAAGAATGAGGGGAATTCCCCGTATCAAAATTATGAAGGAATTATAAAACTGCACGAGAGTGAGATATAATTCCTAAAGCAGCTCTTTCTCTAACATAAAACTTGAAATGCACACAATCAACAAGTAAATGTGTATTACTATAGTGAAAAGGACATTTGTACTTGGAGAGAGAATCATTCAGCATAGATTTAAAGATTTCTTTCTTACAATGCATTAACTAAACATACACCTTCTTAGCCACATCTTGAGGAGTATCAGGGTAATCTAAGGTAGGTGTTGGAAGAAGAACATGAAGAGGCAGATGACGATCAAAATCAACCACCTTAAGTTGAGATAGCGGAAAGCCAAGACCACACATATCATGTTTAGGGGATAGATGAATTGGATATTTAATACCGTGTTCATTAACACCAAGAACTAAACCCTTATAACCTTGTTTAGCCATCATATTGTATCCTGTAGTGTACATATCTTGTCAAGCTTTTGCAAGAGGTGATTGTTTATTATGATCATGAGAAAAGGTTGTATAAGGTGGAATGATAGGTTTAGAAGAAGTCTATTTTATCTTCCCTTTAATATCATCATGGATCAGATAAGAAGGGGAAGGTAAATCCAAGAATTCTTGCACATCTGCATCGTGAACCATAGTTTGAGCCTCATCATAAATGTGGGAAGAACTAGGAATAGAAGATGGAGAAATAGGAATGAGTATTTTAGGAATTGGATTAGGAAGGATAGGATTACGTTTAGGAAGATTAGGAATTAGATTAGGAAGGACATGATTAGGATTAGGAAGATTAGGAATTGGTGTGTCATCTACCAAATTCTTCACATAATCCAAAAGAGTAATAAGTCCTCCACAAAAATCCTTAATGAAAGTTTTGAAAGTAGGAAGGCTAGTATTAGTCAATCTGATAATAGCATAGGCAAGTGAAACATGAAGAGTGACAAAAATAATGAAATGGATGATACTCTCATAAACATCATAAGTACTATAAAGAGATGCTAAGAGGAGAATAATAAGGAAAATATCCACACACCAAGCATCTTAAAGATCTTCATAGTAAATGAAATGCAAGAAATATTTTTGTATTTTGTAGAGTATATAGATTTTTTGTTTTTGAATTTTAAAATGTAAGAGCATAAAAGAAAACTAATCTATGCTAATCTTAAGGAAAGGAGGAAAAGCATCCAACACCAAAAATGAAAGAGTTGTCTATCACAGGTTCACAAAAATGTAAGATATAAAAATATATATTAAGATATATATTTTTATATCTATGTGTGTTTTGTGTGTGTATATGATGTTATGTTTTGTGTATAGATGTGGTGTGTGGAAAGTGTTGTGGATATAAATCACCTCCTAATCCAAGACAAGGAGATCCCAATTGATTAATCGAAAGGAGATGATCAATGCGAAAAGGAATCAACTAGTTATGGATAAAGAGGGAAAGGGGATCTAATTATACAACAATAAATCAAAAAGAGTAGGATAAAATGAAATACTTATCTTGAAAGGTAGAAGATCTGGAAATTGTTGTTTTCTAGTGTCTGTACTTAGTTTCAGGAAGTTCTGCAATCAGATCAGGACCTATTCAAGGGGTTTGACATGACCCCAGACCACTTACTTGGAGGGCTAAACCAGTCCTAAATGGAAGTGCTTCCATTTTCTGATGATACACCTAGAAATGAGTATGACTTAATAGAACAACTCCCTAACACCCTTGCTAAGATATCTCTTTGGGAACTTCTTCAAACATCTCCTACATATCACAAAGCTTTTCAAAAAGATTTATCCACTCTTCAAACTCTACCACCTAATCAAGACAACATTAATTCCTTTTTTTTAATGCATGCATGCTATTCATGTCCTAGATCAAATTTTGTTTACTCAAGATTATTTACCTTCTAAAGAAGTTCAAGATCAAAATGATTCCCTTATGGTAGTTGTCCTTATCAATGTTAATCTCATTCATGGGACCTTAATTGATAATATATCTAGATTAAATGATTCTAGTATGGACATATTGAAAGAGATCAAAGATGATATTTTAACTATTAAACCTGATTGCATTCCTATTTGTGGTTTTGACAATATTACTAAGAACACATTGGGCATTATCACCTTACCTATTAAGGTAGGTCCATTTATTATAGACACTTCCATTCATGTGATTCTTAGACCTCTTAATTATACCCTTATTTTAGGTATATCTTGGTTACATGCTATGCATGTTGTTCCTTCAACTCTACATTAAAAATTCAAGCTTATCTACAAAAACTTGATGTGCACACTTCTTGTAGATGATAGACTAAATAGTTGTTTGCATCTTGAATTAAACAATACACCTACGCATATTGAAGAAAAAAAAAGCTCAAGAACCTAAGCATGATTCTTCTCTTACTAGTGTTCTTTTTCATGATGATTGGGGAACTTTATATTTCACACCAACTTATGTTGGTGAATATAAAGTCCCAACATTCACACTTGAACAATCTAAACATGACAAAAATCCAAAAAAATAACTCCTCTTTCTAATGAGCTTAGTAATAACTTTATTGTTTCTTCCACTCCTAAAAAGTCCTTAGAAACTATCAAACATGATTTTTATGACATATTGACTTATGAGGCTCCATTAAATCTTTCTAATATGGCTTCTCATTATGGCCCTAGTTATAATGTATTGGTCAAATATGGATTCAATGGATCTTGATGTGGAAAAAATGAACAAGGAATTCAAGTGCCCTTAGTAAATTAGGGGCATGAACATTCTTATGGATTAGCATTTAATCCTTAAAAGTAACCACAGAAAACTACTCTCAATGTTAAACACTATTGTGAATCCTCATCCCAAAGATGGTCTAGGATGTGTGCAACAAAGAATTAAAAATAGTGAGAAATCTATTAGTTTCGAGTCTCCTTATTTATCCACATCCTCTCCTTTATCATCTAACACTTATATCATATCTACCTTTAAAAAATAAATGTTTTTTCCTAACCTTCTACGTGCTAAGTTGATTACTAGGCCTAAATGAAAAAATAAACATAGTTAAAATAGTATGAATCTTCCTTTCTACATGTATCACTGATATAATGATCACTCTACTAATGATTATCAAGATTTACATTACAAAATTCAACAACTTATTGATAATGACATTGTTCACATATCATATCACAATGGCTTATTTTTCAATACTGATTTCTTTGAATAACATTTAATTACATATTATGTTGCTTCACACTATGTAACATTGTTAGCCTATCCTTTGGGGGCTCATTGTCATGCATGGTGTGACAATGATTTTTGAGTAGCATAGTAGGTCCTCTTTCTCCTTATCCTTTTCTCCACACTTGGGGGGAAAGGGTATCCTATCAATCTCTCTCATCCTCTTCAAGGATCCACTTTTCCATTGGTTAAGTGATATTTGTCTATCATGTGACATTGAATCTTACATAGAAATGTTGGTTTTCGTTAAGGATATGCATCCTTGGTCATAACGATTTTCATTGCTTGCCATTGGGTTTCCATAGTAAATAGGTCCTTTACCTTGGAGACTAACATTGTATCATTCTTCCACAAGATCCCTTTTATACTCCTTGCATGGTATCTCTTTTCATTCACCCCTTCCTTGACCTCATAGGAGCTATGACCTCTTTGCCTTGGACTAGGTGTTGCTTGTAGATAGTATTTTGGTGTTAAAAGTCCTTTATCCTTCTTCATTTTTTCCTTAAGATGCCAAAACAATACACCTTTTTCCATCTTGGGGGGCATACATACCCTCCTTATTTCATATATTTTGATCATGAAAGAGAGAGTAAATTAGCATAATATAATTGTTTAGGGTCATATCACTCTACTTTCACATTTTTAGGATCGGTTGACTAGTATAACATAATTTGCTAGACTATTTGACCTATCCTTTCACATTTTTAGGATTGGTTGACTATAGTAATACAATTGTATAGAGAATTTGACCTATCCTTTGAGCATGACAAGTAAAGTAAACTAGCATACCATAATTTTCTAGGGCTAGATCACTCTCCTTTTCACATTTTCAGGATTGGTTGACTATAATAACATAATTTTCTAGACTATTTGACCCATCCTTTTCATGGGTTGACTAGTGTAACACAATCCTCTGGACCATCAAGTCTTGGTCCTTAGACTTACTACACACATTTGGTCCTTTGATTGACCACCTCCTCCTCTCTCTTTAATGGGAAGAACTAGCATGTCACAATTTTCTAGACCATTCCCACCCCTCTCTCTCATCTATCTTACATGGATCTCCTAGCACAACATAATTTCCTAGCTTTTTCCATTCATGATTATCTTGATCTATCCTCCATGGTTCCATATCATGACACACTTTTCTATTTGTTCAAATCATGGAATGTTATCTTATTTTTTATGTGTGCTCTTTCTCTTTTTAGGTGATCACTAGTAGTCTTGCAATAGCTTTCTGAGAGTGATACTAATGATTGAGACATTTTATCTAGCAAAGTCTCTTCAACTACTTGACTTGGAATCTTAGTAAGCTCTAAGAAATTTTTTTATTTATATCCTTTCATATGGATGTACGAGTTAAGATACTTGGTTTGGGGGCTTATGACCTTAAACTTAGTGATGTCTTATCTCCTTGTAGTTTGCTTATGATCTTCATCTTTCTCTCTCTTTCTACTACTTTACCATGATCATGACATGGAATCATACTCTCACTAAAGTTTGGGCTAAATGTACCATCCTAAAAAGTAAACACCCTTATTGGGTTCTCATTTTTAGCCCCATTTTAGTATGTATGGGTTCCTATATTGATTTCACATCCTTCTAGCATGTATGCATCCTTCAAATCAACATTATTTGTTCAAAACTTGAGAATAGATCTAACTTTGATGCTTGATTTCCTATTTTTCATCCTGTCACATTATTTATCTTCCACCTAGTACCTATGCATGTATTTTTGAATTTTGGGTTTTTCCCTAATTTCCTGGTAGATTGTGGTTTTCACTGCCCCTTTTTGGCACACTCCTCTAGCCTTGAAAAAAAATTGAGAAAAAATTTATTGGACTGGGCCATCTAGTTCAACCTTTTCCTAGACTAGGTTGTTCATCTAGGTCACCCTTGTCTTAGGGAATGGTTCTTAATTTTTCTTTGGGCCTAATGTAGGGATTTTTCTTCTATATCTGTAATCAAGGTTTGTCCTGCAAAATTTGAGTCCCAAAATGTGTATAAAAAGGCATAAAACCCTCTCATTTTGGCATATCATATCTACTATCCATCTTCATGCAATCATTGTGCAATATTTTGTGTATTCAAGGGATTCAAGTGCAAGCAAGCTTCCATTATTGAAGGCATCCATTATCAAGAATTCAATCCCATCAAGCATTCAAGTGTAAGGAAGTCATCAAGAGACATAAAGCATATCAAATATTCATTCCATCATGCATTCAACACATTTTATTCCATATATCTATCTTATTTCTTCCATTAGAGGTCTAGAAAAGGAGTTTTCAATCAAGGAAGGATATCTGCATTCATCCATCAAGTCTTCTTCTTCTCTTTCATCCTCAATCCAACATTGTAGAAAACTAAAACATCTATTTGAGGGTTTAGTTTCATGATCTCCTATTGGGTTTTCAAGTGGATTCCAAGCTATTGCATCGACAGTTGTGATCATTTTCAAAGAGGAATTACATCATTAAGGTATAAGGTGATTTATGTTTCAGATCTATATTTTATTCCATCCTTACTTATTTAATTTTAATTTCATTTCAAGGTTGATTCCTATACTGGGGTTTGACCAAGCCAAGCCCCTTTCCACTGTGTGTGTGAAAATTGTACCTGATCTGTAGACACAACACTCAGTAAAACATTAGAGGTTAGCTATAATCAAAATCATGCAAAATTGATAGCTAAACTAACCAAGCGATTTACTGCCTTCTAGTAGGTGTGAGATTAATGTTCTTAGATTATTATCGAGATCAGTGACCTAGACGACACCTAAATGAAGGATTTGAATGCAAAAGATGGATATGAAATTGAATGCAATTAATCTATATTTTTGATATTTTCTATGCAATAAGAATGATAAATTGATATGCTATGAATGCTATTGAAAACTGATATGAAATGAATGCTAAATGATCTAACAATGAAGATTCTAACAATGATATGAAAACTATGAAATTCTATGCTAAGATATAAAAACTATGCAATTGAAATTGATCTCACAAAGCTTTGAATTTGCAAGTTGATTCCTCTGCCTCCAATTCTGCAGCGTGATTGTGCAAAATATGAGATGAATATGAAGAGCTGAAGCCTTTAATTTATAGAAATCCAGGGCTTTGGAGGTGCATGGGAAAAGCCATAAATTACTCAAATTAACTCATCTTGATTTTTGAGTTATCTGATAATAACAGATAATTAAGTCACAAAAACATGCAAAAGCTAAGCTTTAACTCAAAATAGAGTTTAGCTTTAATTGATAATTGATAGTTGTTTGCTTTTATGATTGTACATGTTTTATTTATGAATTTATTTAATAATAAAGTGATTTATTTCCAACTTAACTGCTTTTTGAAATAAAACAATTGATTTATGGGTTAATCAATTATTTAATCAAAATTTTATTAAAAACTATATTATGAAATAATGACAATTTGCTTTAATTAATTAAATAAGAATTTAATCAATTATTCATAGGATATTTGGATTTATTGTCAAAATTAAATAATACAATTAATAATAGATAGAATTAAATTTAATTAAACAATTAAGTGGCAAGATATTAAATCTAATTAATTAAATATGAAAATATTCAATTAATCAAATTTTAGGATAAATGTGATTTATTGCCAAATAATTATAAAATTAAAGATAATTATGATGATTAGGAATATTGCTAGGAATATTCCCTGATGTAGAATTTAAGATAATCAATTATGATTCGATGATGTTTAGATTTGCCTTAGATTAGGACTTCAATGTCGATTTTGTTCGAATTGTCGATGTAGGAGGTTAATGAACTTATAGCCCATTTTTGGGGTATTACATTTTGCCCCTCTTTGAATTACTGTGCGAAGCGCAGTGGTTCAAAGATAGTCTGTGTTTGATAAAGATATGAAACTGATTCAAAAGATAAACCGATCTCAAGATAGAAACCGATTGAAAGATATCGAGATAGGAGTTGATTGATATTGAATTTGATCTGAAGATAATAGGTCCCGAATGACCAAAGATAATGTTCACTATAGCAGCGATGAACCGATGATTGCGAAAAAGTGTCAAAATGCCTGATTCTGAACCTTAGGATTGATAAGAAGTGAGTGACCCATTCTAGACTCAATTGTCTTAGCAGAACTAGCAAGTATCACATCCGAACCCTTCAGTTGCAGAAGAACCAAGGAAAGAACACTATTATCTGATGGTTGCAAAAACTGATACAGTTTACAAGATTAGGAGAATACCAGATTGATATGGATTGATGAATCTGATATGCCCCAAGTGATGATAGATTTGCCCCGAGCGATGAGGACTTTTGATGAATCAGCGACTAGATGTGATTATTTGTCTTGATTACTGATGAAAGATATTGATAGACTTGATCGATAGAATTTGATTTACAGACTTTGAATGATGTGCAATACCATGCCCCCTTTGAGATTAAAATTGAAATCTGACAAGAAAAGGTCAGCGTTGATAGTTCAGAAGCATGTTAATGGATTTGAGAAGTGATTATATACGTTCGAGAATGCATTCTGCATCGTTTGGAAGGTCCTGGAGACCAAATTTGACTAGGTTTGACCATGAGTTGACCATGGTTGACCAAGTTGAAATTTTGATAGTTTGATGAAAGATAATCAGTTAAGTTGAATACTAGATTTATGTGATGATTGAAGGTCGAGTATGCAAGCAGTGAATAAGATAAATGATCTCAGATTTGAATTTTGATCCCGAAAAAGGATTCTACTTGTTGTTTCATTGGATGGACCTTCGTGTAAGATTTAGCTCTTGTTAGATTTGAAGAAACAAGTGGAGACTTATTTAAGCATTGAAGTTCGTTTAATCATTGTGAGATCATGCAAAGATGCAAAATGCAATGAGACATGCAAAATGAAATGCAACCTAAGACTGAGGACCTAGCCACTGATCATATGTCGATTTGTTATCATCATTGAACTTTTAGGTAACCGGATAAATCAATACAATGCCCACTAGCTATGAAACCATAGACATATGAATATCGATTTGTATGCACAAGAATCAATACAACACCCACTGGACAACAACCATGGATATATGAATATTGACTTTATTTTTAGAATGTCGGATTAGATATAAGCATCAAGGCACAAATGCCAGGATGACCTGAATATCATGTCCATTTTGATATAGCAATTTTTACAAGCATCAAAACATAAACATCGTGATGACCTGAATACGCCTTGCATTGCAAACACATCAAATAGTCAAGAGATCATTCTAAATCCAATGTGAATTTCCCGTAGTGACCCTTTATCATTCACATCCTTAGGCAAGATTGTGTTCCACAGTAGGAGAAAGAACTTACTCAAAAAGACAATAGTTAGATCAAACTTCCTTAAATTTTCTGGGTATCAATGGTCGAGGTATGCATGGCCATCCAATTAGAGATAGAGGCTCTTACAGTCGGACACCATTTCAATCCAGAATTTCCAAAGTTGTTAGATTTTCACATACAAGCAGAAGATCGAGAAAAGATTATGCCCCCAGTCATCACTCTCTAAATCCTATAAAGGACATCATCGAAGAGCTCGAAGGGACACAATATGCAAAAATCTCAATGTGAATTAGTAAGCATACAAGGAGATAAAAGCATGTAAAAAGCATAGATCATTTTCAGTTAAGTTTTGATGTTTGATTGTGTTGTTATAGATGCAAAATCCTTTCTGGAGACAAGACTGACTAACTGACTCAAATGAAGCTTCAAAGGACCCTAAGTGGATAGGATACATCTAAGATACATTGGAGGCCATAGGATATGACATTGATTGCCCCCAAGTATTAAACATTGATAGGATACAGATGCACAAGCTGATTGGTGTACAAACTGACTTATTGAAAACTGGAAATGTTGAAACAAACTGGGAGATATGTACAACTAAAGCAAGACTGAAAGTTGGGAAAGACCAAGATTGTGTTGATAGATGGAGCATTTGGAACAAGTGGCACCCATTTGCCATGTTTTCACCATCTTGGTAGAGATTCTATTTTTGCTACCGAGGTGCCTATTTCCAGGTTTTCACCAAGGCACTTTTTTTCTTTTTTTTTCTTTTTTCATTTTTTCAATTTTTTTGTACTTTTCATTTTTTCAATTTTTTTGTACTTTTGATATTTTTTGATTTTTTTTGTGAATCATCAAGGTGCCTATTGCTAGGTTTTCACCAAGATGTTCATTTTTTAGGACTTTTTATGATTTTTAAAATTTTTTTCAGGACATTTACCAAGCACTGAATGCCTTAGGCGTAGAATTTCTTCAGATGGAGAACGTTGATTGGTTCTCAGAGCTATTCTCCTTCAGTCATTGAGATTTGATAGGCACCAGAGCCAAAAGTAGCAGTGATGACAAAGGGGCCCAGCCATTTGGGTTCGAACTTCCCCTTGCGTTCTCGATGGGATTGATTTTTAGGATTTTCTCTCAAGACTAGATCACCAATGTGGAATTCTCTGTGTCTGACTTTCTTGTTGTAGCCTCTAGACATTCTCTTCTGATACACTCTAAGATGATCATACGCTACTTGTCTGCGCTCATCTAGTAGTTCCAATTCTTGTAACCTAGACACTCTGTAGTCATCATCAGTGACAAGTCCATGCATTTTGATTCTGAGTGATGGGATTTCAACCTCAATAGGCAGTACCGCTTCAGACCCATAAACTAAAGTGAAAGGTGTAGCCCTTGTAGGTGTTCTGATACTTGTTCTGACACTCATTCTAATACTTATTCTGATACTAGTTTTGATACTGATTCTGATACTGGTTCTGATACTTGTTCTGATACTTGGTTCTGATACTAGTTCTGATACTGGTTCTGATACTGATTCTGATACTGATTCTGATACTAATTCTAATAATTTTTCTAATACTTGGGATACTTGATAGCATCTTTTTCCATTACAAACTCCCAAGCAAGATCATATTGTGCAGTCCCAATGTCTAGCAAGGTGGAGAACAAGAGAGATTGGCAAGCTAGTGGAAGAGATGGAAGACAAGAGAATAAAGGATAATGAAGGGAAGAAATCCTCAAGAGAAAACTCCTCAAGAATACCCAAGCTAGGGAAAAATTGTCATGTAAAGCGCATTTGGACAAGCAATGAAAGGCCAGCATAGGATAAGTCACAAAAGCGTGATGCAAGAGCAAGAAAGGATGCAGTCCAAAAGAGTAGACATGTCAAGAGGCTTCATAGCACTGTGTTTTACTCTTTCTTTATTTTTTTATTAGATCAAGACCAAAGGGGAAAAGGATAGCGATAGGCAAAAATGAATGGAGGAAGATGGATATGAAGGCTAAACATGGAAGGAATGAAAGCAAGACCATCGTAAGATAGCTCACAAAATAGTCCAATGTTCATGTATAGATCAACATTGTCAAGATCAAAGAGAGAAGATGAAATGGATGAAATATGTAGAAGAACTACGCATGATGCCTGATTGCCAGGTTTTCATCATGGTACTTATCCAAGGTGCCACAAGGAAGTGGTTTTCACCATAGGATGAATTTATTTCTCTTTACTTTTGCTACCAAGGTTCCTGTTTCCAGGTTTTCACCAAGGCACATTTTAATTTTTTTTTAATTTTTATTTCTTTTTATTTCTCTTTTTTTTTTTAGAAGAAGGCAAGCTTTTTAGATAATGATCCTTGAAAGGATAAACCATGATATGCCAAGGATTCAAAATGATATGCTCAAAGATGCTGATAGGGAAAGGAACATGGAAAGAAAAATGGAGGATAGGGTTTTATGTAAAGCGAGTGAGGTTGGAAGATAGGAGGAATAGGCAAATGAGGAAAAAGGATAGGAGGTAGAAGGATAATGCATGGAAGGATTGTGAAAGGGTAGATGGAAAGGAAGGCAAGTTCAACATCAACACATACCTTGAAGGGTGGTGAGAGGATGGAGGAATTGTGAATGAAGGAATACGTGAAGGAATATGGTGAATGGATAGCAGAGGTTGTGGTTTAGGCACATGGAATGGAAGAATATTTTTGGAGGGAGATGAAGTGGAAGCCTTTGGAAGCTTGAATGTCAATTTCACTTTTTTCTCAACACCAGACTCTTTCAAGAGAGACTTTGGAATCCATATAGCCATAGGCTTTTTATTTCCTTTTGATGATTTAGAGATAATATCTTCAATGACAGATTTTGGAACCCATACTTGTCTTGTAGTTTTTTTTTTAGATATCTCTTTTGACTTTATGCCTCCATGTCATTTAGAGGAGACATGGTGATCTTCTCTTTTTGATGGAATCTTGTATTGCTTCTTTTTCTTGTATTGAACATTCAAGTTACTTCCAAAAGACTTGGGATTTGTGGAAGAGGGAGGATATGACTAGTTTAGATGGGTGGGTGGATGAAAAGGATTCAAGGGTATGCATCTATGTTGATCTTGAGGAAAGATGGGAGATGGAGGTATGTAAGGACCTAAGATGGATGGAAAATTAGGAGAGTTAGGAGGGGAAAGTGAAGGGACATAAGGACCCAAGATGGAAGGAAGGCATGAAGCTCTTTGTAATGGTGGAAGAGGTCCAAGGATGGAAGTGGAAGATGAAAAAGGATAATCAATAAGTTCATCACCATCTATATGACAACCAAGGATATCAACATCTTTAGAGTGAGCATTAGAATTTTCAATAGAATCGTGGACATCTTGAATATGAGCACCTTCTTTGATAGGATTGTTCAAAGCTTGCAAAGACTTAGGAAGAGTAGAAAGTGGAAGTGAACATGGAGTGGTAGAACAAGAAGATGAAAGACTTTGATCTTGACAAGGATCTTCGGATAGCATAAGCGCATAATTTTTCTCTTGTTTTTCAATAGGCTTAACATTGGAAGGAACACCATTTTTACCAACCTTAATGGAAGTATCATCCTTGGAAAGAACAAGTGTAGTAAGGTTATTTTGATTGTCAATAAGCTCAATAGTGTAAGTAGTAGCTTGATCTTGCTTAGGCGAAGACTTAAGACATGGTGGAGTGCATGAAAAAGGGTGTATAGGATCAAAAGAACCATGAAGCGGATAAGAGACATTGGGAAAAGGAGTGGATGAAATGGAGGGTTCTTGATCTTGATATTTCTTTATGTTATTTTCTTCATCATTTTTTGAATCCTCTTGACATGGAACCACTTCTAAGGACAAGGAAGCATGTTGGGATTGTATGGAAGACTTTGGAAGAGATGGTGGAGGACTAGCTGAAGTAGGGATTATAGCATATGAAGGCTTAGGCTCTTTAGGTTTATCATTATTGAAAGTCTTTGCAGCCAAGTGAAGGTTAGCTTGAGTTTCTTTAAGAGGTAGCCCTGGAGGATAGCTATAGGGAACCACATGAAAAGTATCAAGGCTTGTGTCGGATGAAGGTTCTGTGAAAGATTTGAAAGACTCAGAAGCTTTAAGAAATGTACGGGTATTGGAGGAAGTAGGGGATGGAAGGGAACCATCACAAGAAAAAGGTCCAACATTAACATGATCTTCCTTGAGAGTGTAATCTTTATTTTCAGCTTGAGAGTTCTTAGAGGAAAGATCCTTGTAGTATTTACTTTTGTAATCAGCATGAAAAACTTTCTCTTCCTCAAGTGAAGTAGATGTGTCATCTAGGTATTGTGCATAGAAATCGTCAAAGTCTCTTTCATAATCAGAATCATATGGATCACCCTCATGATCTATCCAATGTGACGGCCCATTTTTAGTAAGCAGGAATGAATGATGAGGAGGACTCTTAGGAACAGAGGTGTCATAGGTATCATTACATTGTCTGTCGTCATAGTCATCAGAGTCTCCAAAGCTAGATGGGTCACTCTCCATGGAAGAGGTATCATATTGCTCAAATTTTTTTCGGGGGCATGGTGACATGTACAAGTCTTTATCAAATGGAAAAGAGTATAGAGGTTCCTTTTCTTTCTCAAGTTTGTCAAGCTGGACTTGCATAGCTTGTAGCTGCTTCATTATAGCGATGATTAGAATTTCTTCCTCATGTGTACTGATTCTTTGAGACATGTGTACTAATTCTCAATAGCTACTGATCTGTTCTTGACACAATGATATTTTTGACAGATTCTGGAACTAGGCTGGAAACATTGGATATCTTGCAATTTGACAATTTTTTACAACTCTCCCAAATTTTTCCAAACGACACTCTGCAGACTCGTACGACACTGGGTAGTCTATGAAATGACAGTTGCAAAACTCGTACGACAGTTGGGTAGCAATGAAATGATAGTTGACAAAACTCGTACGATAGTTGCTAACAAGTTTTTGACTTCCTTGGATTTGCTGGTTTGAAAACTCGTACGACACTGGGTTCTCAATCATATGACAGATGGGCGATACTGAAATGACATTTGACAAAAAGTCGTATGACTCTTGATTCCAGAAAAGATTTTATGTCAATTTTTGCAAAATTTAAGGTCTTCAGTTTTGGATTGTTTGCAAATTGTACTGTCCAGATTTTGAAGGTTATACCAGATTTGATCATTTTTAATAGCCAAGTAGATAAACAAGCACGCAGAATAGTAAGCAAGTGATTCCAAGCACGTCTAAAAACAATGAACAAGGGCAAAAGAAACCTTGCACATGAACAATCAAGTGACCAAATTGTGCTAATCCCTGAGAGTACTAATTGTGTATGTTCTGAAAAGTTTTGCAATAACACACATATACCTGAGAATGAAAAATTGGCTTCTCTAGAGTTTTTAGTAATGGTTTGACTCTGCAACTTTTATGATCCAAAGGGGTGAACTCCAATCCCGGCGCACCAGGGTTTTGACACAGTCTAAGAACTTAATCTTCAAGAGCTGCTAGGGAGATCTGACAACCCAACAATGAACCATACCCGCGGAGATTTCTTCCACAAGGACATTTATATAGCGGCCGTCACTACCATGGCAAAAATGGCTATTACCGCTTGAGGTTCCGTCAATGCAGTTTTCCCTGTGAAGGGATTGTCTGCTACGATTAACCCTCTCTAAAGGTGACTCACAATAGTATACCACAAGGGGACTTGGCTCCAGATTCAAGGTTTTGACACCTCTTCACTTTTAACCCAAACAAAGCAAGCAGATTAATCTAACACGCTAAGACAAAGTTTTGTTCCACCAAGGTCTCTGATATCAACTCCACGTGATCTATCAACCTCTCCAGGGAGAATGTATCAATCAATAAGAGAAGATGCACTAACCAATTTTGATTCACCAAAGCTCCTGATATCAACCCCATGTGATCTATCAACCTCTCCGGAGAGAGAATGGGTCGATCAATAAGAGAAGATGCACTAACCAAGTTGAATGTGAAATGCACTAAGTATCCTCCCTACCTACAAGGATTCCGTCGTCAAGGAAGGATTTCGCTAGGAATCCAATCTCTCAAGAATCACGAATAGTGTTCATAGGGCCTAATTACTATGTGAGCATAGATGTATGTTCCGAAAGCAAATCTACCAAAAGCATCCAAAAAGTAGAAAGAGGAACACTTAACATTTAAAGTGAATATGAGATGAGTCCACAAGGTGGAACACTTAACACCTCACACAAGCTGAAAATGAGTCCCCAACTTAGAAAACAAGTGAGTTCCTAAAAGCACAAAAGGGTTGCCAAGTGGAACACTTAACGCTTCTGTCCTGTTGACCCCTCCCCTTTATGGCACTGAGATTGCAACCACAGGGCAGAAATGAGGGGCCGACGGATTAGCGAGTCCAATAACCCAAGATAGCAATCAAGATCAATCACAAGTATTCTAAGACTACTTAATGAATCCTTAAGGGATTACAACCTAGTATCAATTATGCAAGTGTGTAGAAATAGATAAAAGCATGAAAGGATGCACACAAGCCAGACACATAAGAGATTTATTTTAGGATCCAAATTGAAATATTATCAGCTTGAGAAGAATACCTTAGGTCCAATGCTCTGCAATCCAGAATTTAGCACACGTCTGAAAGTACAAAATCAAGACCAATCAACAGCAAATTGTAAGTGTTAGAAATCAATAATCTGAAAGTACAAATCTGCAAATTATGTATGTCTGTAGCAAAATCTCGCGCGAGGCAGAAAGCGGTCCCGCGTGAGGAAACACTGTCTCGCGCGATGAAGAATGAAGTCTCGCACGAGGAAGAACTATCTCGCGTGATGAAGGATGAAGTCTCACGTGAGGAAGTACAATCTCGCGTGACAAAAATATGAAGCCTCACGTGAGGAAGTGGAGTCTCGCGCGATAAAAGATAAAGTCTCACGCGAGGAACTGCAGTCTCACACGAGAAAGTGATTTTTCGCGCACAAAAATGATACCAGTGAAATTTCGCGTGACATAGGAAGAAATCTCACATGACACAAGTGAAATCTCCCGCAAGAATTCATACAGAGATGTACGGAAGTACGGACAGAATGATAAAAATCACTGTGTACAGACAACTTTGATAAAAAAGTGCCAAAAAAAAAAAATTTAAATAACGTCCTACAGAGTATACTAGGACCCTTGAAACCCTTATCCTCAAAAGATAGAAAATTGATAGAAATGAAGGGAAACCCATTTCAGGGCCCCACGGTGGGCGCTAGAAATGTGTGTGTGAAAATTGTACCTGATCTGTAGACACAACACTCAGTAAAACATTAGAGGTTAGCTATAATCAAAATCGTGCAAAATTGAAAGCTAAACTAACCAAGCGATTTATTGCCTTCTAGTAGATGCGAGATTAATGTTCTTAGATTATTATCGAGATCGGTGACCTAGACGACACCTAAATGAAAGATTTGAATGCAAAAGATGGATATGAAATTGAATGCAATTAATCTATATTTTTGATATTTTCTATGCAATAAGAATGATAAACTGATATGCTATGAATGCTATTGAAAACTGATATGAAATGAATGCTAAATGATCTAACAATGAAGATTCTAACAATGATATGAAAACTATGAAATTCTATGCTAAGATATAAAAACTATGCAATTGAAATTGATCTCACAAAGCTTTGAATTCGCAAGTTGATTCCTCTGCCTCCAATTCTGCAGCGTGATTGTGCAAAATATGAGATGAATATGAAGAGCTGAAGCCTTTAATTTATAGAAATCCAGGGCTTTGGAGGTGCATGGGAAAAGCCATAAATTACTCAAATTAACTCATCTTGATTTTTGAGTTATCTGATAATAATAGATAATTAAGTCACAAAAACATGCAAAAGCTAAGCTTTAACTCAAAATAGAGTTTAGCTTTAATTGATAATTGATAGTTGTTTGCTTTTATGATTGTACATGTTTTATTTATGAATTTATTTAATAATAAAGTGATTTATTTCCAACTTAACTGCTTTTTGAAATAAAACAATTGATTTATGGGTTAATCAATTATTTAATCAAAATTTTATTAAAAACTATATTATGAAATAATGACAATTTACTTTAATTAATTAAATAAGAATTTAATCAATTATTCATAGGATATTTGGATTTATTGTCAAAATTAAATAATACAATTAATAATAGATAGAATTAAATTTAATTAAACAATTAAGTGGCAAGATATTAAATCGAATTAATTAAATATGAAAATATTCAATTAATCAAATTTTAGGATAAATGTGATTTATTGCCAAATAATTATAAAATTAAAGATAATTATGATGATTAGGAATATTACTAGGAATATTCCCTGATGTAGAATTTAAGATAATCAATTATGATTCGATGATGTTTAGATGTGCCTTAGATTAGGACTTCGATGTCGATTTTGTTCGAATTGTCGATGTAGGAGGTTAATGAACTTATAGCCCATTTTTGGGGTATTACATCCACAACCATTTCCCCTTATTTTATATGTGCATGATCATGTTTTAGAGTTTGGGATCTAGATTTAAAAGGCTCGAGTGTAGTTAAAAGAAATTCAAAAGTTTCATCATGTTTGGAGTACTTAAAAGGACAGGGTCATAATCTCCACCCTCATCTTGGACTAGGTTTTCCAGGTCATCCTCATCCTCTAGGTCTGATATTTTTACAAAAAATTAGTTATAGGCACCAAAGACCCAGATCTAGAGTTTTACCTGATGTTGATATCTTTGCGATAGTCGAAATCAGATTTGAAGGTTTATTTGCCTCTTCTTTCTTAACTTGGTTAGTTGATTTCCTCCTATTTTCCTCTTGTACATACTTTGATAGATAAAATTTAATTTTCTTTAACCATTTATCATATTTATATATCAATCACATCACTTAATTATATTTTATTCAATAAAGAATACCCATATTCCTATTTTTGCCTAGATTTTGCATTAGCACCCCTTCGTCCTTTTTGGGTTATGCTAATCAGATTTACTTAAGGGTAGGTTTTTATTCTAATGCTTAATATGAGTTGGTGAATGATCTAAATCTTAGCATTTCTTACCATTTTATATCACTCACACACACACATGGGGGTGGGAGAAGCAAGGGAAAGATATAAATATGAAAATGGAGATGTAGAGAGTGACAAATAGAAAGAGATATAAAGATGGGAAGAGATAGGTAGATGTAGAGAGTTAGATAGAGAGAGATAGAGAGAGGGATATATCAAGATAGGAAAGGATAGAAAGAGATAAAGAAGGAAAGATAAAATGAGTCTATATATAGTTGAACACAACACAAGACTACAAGCGGGTTGAACCATTCTTGAGGAAATCCTTAAATCTTTTACAATCATAAAATATTATTTCAATTAATTTCATCCAACTACCCATTAGTTAAAGATAAAGAAATGAACAACAATCACATGAAAAATATTTTTTAATGTTGAAAACACAATGCATGGAAAACAACAATGAGAATCACACTCACTATATGAATAATTGAATACAATGTTTTAGGCTGAAGGCCAAGGTAGATCAATGATCCTGATTTGAATTACATGTTAAGGCATGCAATCTTAAAGACAAACAAAATGGAATTGTAGGCTAGGATGAATGATCCCAAGACAAGATACAAAAGGACTTTTAGAATGAATCCCATTACTTTAGACCAAGATACATATATGCACAAGCTACCAAAAGGACTCATTGTCTTCTAAAAGGAACATATATATGATGAATTCAAATGAATATGATCTCATAATCATGAAACTATCTTTGAACCATTGTCTCAAGAAACCAATATCAAGACAAACACAACACACACATCTGCAACCTCAAAAATTTGTCAATAGAAAGATATGAACATGAAAGTGTCAAATGCACAAGACAACTAGGAGGGGGGTGAATCATTTTTCAATAAAATCTTTAAAAACTTCCTTGAATTAGATCCACACAAATTAATCTTCAATATTTAACAATAGAAAAATGTAAACATGAAAGAGCATGTAAATAGAGGAAACTGCCATACACAATGAAACACCAGATTTACATGGAAAACCTTGTTAAGGAAAAACCATAGAGAAGATTAATTCTCAAATATATATAAAAACCTATTAGGGTGACACCGTTTAAGGTTACTTTTACAAAGAAAGGATCACCACCAAAGGGCTCACTACCTAGATGAAGAAGAATGAAAGAGAAAAGATCCACCATTGATGCACTTTTGTAACTCAATTGAATGATTTGTAGATAACTCTTTCTCACTATTTATAGTTGTTATGACTTTAAAGTTCACACTACATAATACCACACTTCACACTAACTTATACGTTTAGGGAGACAAATCCTCTTTCATACATTCTCACCACATATGGAAACACTTTCATAACACTCAAACAAGTATACACATATGCCACACCATTTCCTCAACCATTTATATTTTACTTATATCATCATCACACTAAAAAATCTCTCAATGTTGGCTAAACATCTTAAGCGAACATAATTCAAACTAGATTTACACCTAAACATTCTTGTTTTGGAAAGGAATGAGACTAGTCAATCCCAAATATAACCTAACACTAGCCATAATCACTGAACCAGATAAAATGGGATCCCTATCTTTGATCCCTCTAAGAGTAATTCTAATTGAAGACATTTGTGCCTTCATCCATTGCAAGATATAGGAGATTTTCCAAGCTGAAATAGATACATCCTACCAGAATCTATGCAAATGGAAAATTGAAAAAAAAGCATGCTCATTTGGAAACCAAGCATTTGGTGCATTCCATGCATGTACTGACAATGTTTAAGTTGGAATAGATAAGAATTGTGTTGAGCCAAGAACATGATTAGTTCATGTGGCTCGATGCACCTATAAAGATTACAAAGGATGTGTTACACATTGTAATAGGTTGTCCAATTGATGATAGACCAAGAGCACACAAGCAAACTGAAAATAAAAAATTGTGGGAGCTAACACAAGAAAAATAGTACAGAAGAGGTCTAAAATTGTCTATAGTTGATGATCCTGAACTGAGATTTGCATATAATATAATATCATGTTGAATCTTTCTACCATCTTGGGTAGACAATGTACCTTGTGGAGCTATTGATATAGCCTATACTATTGTGAAGAAAGACATGAAGATAGATCTATGTGAGATCTTATTGAAGTGGTTTGATGACAATATGAATACAATTAGGAAAGAAAAGACCAACACACTGAAGTTTGGATCATTGTTGGTATGTATATTTTTCTACAATCAATGATATAGTGTGGAATGTAAACAATTTGATTAGTTATCAAATAAATGAGTATATTCAAAGTTTAGGAGATAACTTTGACATGATAATGAATGACTACTTTTCAAATTTTTAATGACGCAGATCAAGGGATGGTGGATCCAGATCAAGGGATGGTGGATCCAATTAAGGATATTCCAAACCTTGTAGCTAATCAGAACAACACAGTGGAATAATCACAATGCAACACAAACAATTGTTTAACTTTGATTTTCATTAACATGCCTGGTTGTAAGGCCTTTCGGGTTAGGGCCAATTACAATCAATAAACAATTATGCAAGATCTAGAACAAATCCAATACAAACTTCAACTAGTCCAGCTCTGAAGACAATCAGAAGCTGATGGAAACCCTAAGGTAGATCTAAAATTGAGCTCGCAAGCCTCCAAGCAATCTCCTTGTTCCCAAGTATGCAACCACTAGCTCTACTATTACAAACTATCTAATAGGAATAAGATCTACAAGTTCATGGAAGAAACTTTTCCACAACTTCACCAACTCTAGCTTCAGTAGCACATCTCTATGCTTATGCCATATTCACTACCAATAACTATCTCAAACACCTACCCCAAGCTCCCCTTAAATACTAATCATCAGCCACAAGTTGGCAAGATGAAACCCCAAACCCTTCCTAACAAATATTAAATGCCATACAAGCCAGCTTACAAAATGTATACAAACATTTAATACAACATGTCAGCCTCCAGATCCACTTAGGATAATCTAACAAAAGATACAATTAATAAATGCACCAAGTTGACCCAAAAAATCACATAGAACTCCAGTTAGCAAGTCAAATCTACCGAGTGACAGTGAAATAACTGAGCTAGCCAAGCATCACCGAGCACCAGTGTCAACCGAGCATCACAGGCATGACCGAGTAACCTATTCACTGAGTGCTAGAGACTACCAATTTCCTTTAGCAACTAAGCTTCCTTCAATGACTGAGACCTTTGGTCAAGGCTACAACCAAGAAAAACTGGCCAAAACACAAACACTTATGTTGTTTCACCAAGCACATAGAATGCCCCTACCTTAACCTTGGATGCCCCTACATTAGACACCCCAGGTTCCAAAAGATGTTCATATGTGAGAAGAACATCTTCCAGGATTCAACACATGAACCCTGAACTGGTTCTTCACATACAAGTCCTCCACCTTTTTTTCTTGCAACTTCTTCCACTTCTATTTCCTTTGTCTCTTCAAATCTTTTCTAGACAATGCACAGGTCCATTCTCCAAACTGATCATTCATTTTCTCTAGATCCACAACCTCAACTTGGCTACCAATACTCAGGCTTCTCCTACCAAGTGTTGTATCCATCAAAGGAATAAGTGAAAATTTCCTATCATTCTTCTCAATAGTAAAGACATTCTTCACACAATCATACATAGCTCTGCAATCAAATTGCCAAGGTCTACCAAGCAATATATGACAGCTATCCATATCCACAATGTCACATAACACAAGATCCTTATATTGGCCAATATGAACATCAATGAAGCATTTTTCTCTTACTTCCAAAGCATGAACATCTTGCAACCAACCAATCCTATAAGGATGTGGATGTTTCATTCTATTCAAACCAAGTTTCCTAACCATGTCCTCAGCAACAAGGTTATCAGTACTTCCACTATCAATAATAACATCACAAAGTTTACCTTTAGACTTGCATCAGGTCCTAAACAAGTTACTCCTCTGACAAGGTTCATCCTTTGTACTGAGCAATGTTTTCTGAAGTAGCAAGTTCTCTGATTTAGGTTCATTTTGAATGTTCTCATTTACCACAACATTTTGTTAGTCAACCTTCTTCTATGTACACTCAAAAGAATGGTGTCCTTCCTCTCCACAATTATAACAAGTACCTTTAAAGATAACTCTACCTATCTTCTTCTTAGGTTCCACAGGTTTCTGTTCATCTTCTACATCAGTCAATTTATGCTTTGCGGAGTGATCAACTTTCTCCTTCCCTTAGGAGTTATTAGGTTGTTTCCTTTTCAACTTCTCTTCTTCCCTCAGAGCATACTAATAGACATCTTCTATAGAATCAATCTTCAGCATACCAAGCTCATCCTAAATATTGAATCTTAGACCATTCACATACCAAGCCACCTTTTCCTTACCAATCTCTAGGTGTCCAAACCGAATAGTAAGTTTGTGGAACTCCTCAGTATAATCTTCAACAGATAAATCCTTCTTCTTCAGATTCTGTAATTTCTTAAACAATTCAAGCTCATAGTCAGTAGAGATGAACTTAGCTTTCAATTTAGTCACCATCAACCTCCACCGATTGATCTTCATTTCACCTTCATCCTCTCGATCTCTTTGTAATTATTTCCACCAAAGAGTAGCATGTCCTTTCAACTTTGTCTATGCTAACCTCACCCAAAGAGGATCTTCAATTTCTTCCAGCTCAAAGAAATCTTCAATTTCACTGATCCAGTCAATTAAATTCTCAGGTTTCAAAGTACCAGAGAAACTAGAGACTTCCATTCAATAACTACTAAACCAAGAAGAAGATCTAGGAAACCAAGTAGTTCTATCCTCACCAGATCTATCCCTCTAGTCATCACCACTAGATCCATCATGTTCAAATTATTCAACAGCTTCTTCATAGCCATCATCAATACCAATATTCCAAGGAATACCAGTAATAGCTCTCATGATCTTGACAATCATGTCATTCTTCATCAATTCCATCTCAGATAAAATCTGATTTCACCTTCTCTATAATCTTAGATTCCACAGTATCATAGAGGTCTTGAATAACTCTAGGGTCTAATATTCTCAGTGGCATCCTTAAAGATAATAGAAACCCTTGGCAAAAAACCCTCACTGATCACCTTGTGACAATCTTCAAGTTGTATACAAGTCAGATCGCAACCTACAATCTTGCAAAATAGCTAGGATAAAATTTCACAAGTCCAGTGCCACAGATCTGCAATCAAGATCACAAGATCTTTCCTTCAACAAGATTAACTTCACAAGATCAGCCTTGCCAGGTCAAACTTCTTCTTCACAAGATTAACATTCACTCCAATAGGAAAAAAACTTCACTCTAATACCACTTGACGTAGATCAAGAGATGGTGGATCCAATTAAGGATAGTCCAAACCTTGCAACTAATCAGAACAAAACAATGGAATACTCACAAAGCAACACAAATAATTGTTTAACTTTTATTTTCATTAACATGCCCGGCTGTAAGGCCTTCTAGATTAGAGCCAATTACAATCAGTAAACAATTCTGCAAGATCTACAACAAATCCAATACAAACTTCAACTAGTCCAGCTCTGAAGACAATCAGAAGCTGATGGAAACCCTAAGGAAGATCTAAACTTGAGCTCGTGAGCCTCCAATAAATCTTCTTGTTCCCAAGTATGCAACCACTACCTCTACTATTACAAAATATCTGATAGGAATCAGATTTGCAAGTTCATGGAAGAAACTTTTCCACAACTTCACCAACTCCAACTTCAGTAGCGCATCTCTATGCTTATCCCATATTCACTACCAAGAACTCTTTCAAACACCTACCCCAAGCTCCCCTTAAATACTAATCATCAGCCACAAGTTGGCAAGATGAAACCCCAAACCCTTCCTAACAAATATTAAATGCCATACAAGCCAGCTTACAAAATGTATACAAACATTTAATATAGCATGTCGGCCTCTAGATCCACTTAGGAGAATCCAACAAAAGATACAATTAATAAATGCACCAAGTCAGCGCAACAAATCACACAGAACTCCAGTCGGCAATTCAAATCTACTGAGCAACAATGAAATAACTGAGCCAACCAAGCATCACTGAGCACCAGTGTCGACTGAGCATCACAGGCATGACTGAGTAGCCTATTCATCAAGCGCCAGAGACTACTAAGTTCCTTCAGCAACTGAGCTTCCTTTGATGATTGAGACCATCGATCAAGGCTACAACCAAGCAAAACCAGCCAAAACACAAACACTTATGCAGTTTCATCAAGCACACAGAATGCCCCTGCCTTAACCTTGGATGCCCCTGCATCATTTAAGAAAAAATGCATAAGAAGTTTATAATTCCACCTCACCTAGTGGAAAAATACAAGGATACTATATGTTTTGAAGTAGACATTGACACTTGTATAGTGAGGGCTATGGATCCTAGGACCATCTGGCTACCACCAATGGGTTATGAAATAGATATTGATGATGCATCATTTCAGATTGAAGGATTGTTAGAAAAATTGATTGATAGGAGGGCCAATCAATATGGTACTTATGAAGAATTAAAGAATAAGATAAAAATGGGTATATTGATACCTAAGGCATTGAGGAAAACCAATAGGATGATTAGTAGTTTATCAAAAAAATTGGGAGTTACTGTTGAAGAAGATGAAGCTGGTCCTTCTAAAATTAAGGGCAAGAAGTTAAGAATGAATAAGGAAACCCCTAGTCCAATTGGTGCAAGACCACAAACAAGGTATTCCTCCAAACTGAGAGAGAAGAAGAAATTAGATGAAGAAAAATCAAAGCCCAAAACCTACATGAGAGAAAATAAGACTTCTAGTAGACCAAAAGGAAGTTGAAATTAAAAGAAGACAATGAGACTAAATCTAAAGATGTAAGCCAATTAAAAGTTTTGCAAAACTAGACACCTAAAACAAGAAACTTAGATGAGTTTATTAAAACACTCAAGAAGTATGGAGGTTATTCTAGAATAAAACAGATCAAATATGAAACCAGAAGTGATGAGGAAAAATAAAAGATTGAAGAAGCATTTTTTTTTACATTGCACAAGTTTAGAACTACACTGGTTGAGATGGCCAACTGAGTACCAAATGATTTATACCAAAAGATAGATGTAAGATGGAAATATGCCTTGGAATTTGAGAAAAATATGAGGGAGAGATCCCTAGCTACCACTGTACCTAGATTATTAAAAAGAGGAATTAAGGAATCATTGCAAGAAAATTCTAAGAGATTTCTAGTTAAGAGAAAAGTATTGAGGATAATGGTCGGTCAACTTTAGGAAGTACAAAAGGAAACATATGACCTATTGAGAAATATTTTATTTCCTGACCTACCAACAAAAATCAAAGAGCCCCAAGGTAAGTCATAACCTATTTATTTTACAATTGATAAAGATGAAGTTATAATAGAAGATATAATAGATAAAGACCTAGTTGAAGATATAACAAATGATGAAGATGTAATGGAAATCGAGGTAAAGGGTATTGAAGAATTAAATCCTTATTATTCAAAAAAATTGAAACTAATGGATGTAGATCCAGTCATTGAACAAATGCTGAATTTTCCTGAGATTGAAGAGGTTATCTTAGAGGCTACAAATGAAAATCCTACTGATGTAAAGGAGTCTACCAAACTAGTGAAGGAGACTGAACAAAAGGACATCATCAGAAACAAGAACCAACGAAGGAGAAGGAAAAGGATAAATAATAATAAAATAAAGAAGAAAAACAAGAAGATAAGGAGGAGGAAAAAAACAAGAAGAAAAGAAGGTAGAAGAGAAAAAAGAAGAAAGAGAAGAGAAAACTGAAGATACAACTACTGCACAATCTGATGTAAAGAAGGCATCTCCAGAAATGAAAAATTCAAAGAAAAGGAAGCATGAAAAGGAGAAGGTTGATTTGAGCTAGCCAATTGTAATACCAAAAGTTGACATCTCCAAGAATTATCAGAATTTGGAGATTCACTCAAGAGGAAAGAATCTCAAGATAAATTGCTAGCCAACAAATAGAAAATAGATGTGTTAGAGAATGTTAAACAAATTTTACAAGAAATAGTACCAGAGTCTGATATAAATGAGAAGGGAAACATATATAGTCAATTGAGTGAACTGGTAAGTCAGATAAATAAACTAGGTACCTAGACCAAAAAATATTTGTTGCAAGTGCATAGGGAGAAAATAGAAGATAAACTAATTGAAGAGTTACTTCAATTGGTAGCACTTGACAAGGTAACACTTTCTGTATTGGTTACCGAATTGGAAAATGAATTGAAAGATATTATTTCATTATTTTAGAAAATTTGTTTGATTTCCAATTTTACAAAGGAGATAAAGGAAAAAGATGAATCAGTTGAGAAGGAGTTGACTGAGCATCTAGCAAAGGTAAAAAAAAGACCAATACTTTCAAAAATTAATATCAAAGGCTAAAGCACCTAATAGGAGTGCAACATGAGTAAGGAAAGAGGAAAACAAAATCAGGATGGAACTCATAGAGTTGTAAACATTTTTTATACCACAGATTGAGTCACTACAAAAGCATACTCATAAGGCTAAAGACTTAGTGAATACCCCTGATATAAGTGTTGGATAGCATGATAAGTCTTGCATCTAATATTGGTGAGCAGATTGTGCTATTAAAAACAATAAAGGATTCATGGAAGGCATCACTAGAAGATGCACAAGAGAGGTATAAATCTATTTTTGACAAGATCCCTCCACTAGATAAATAGTAAGTAATTGTTTTTGGTATTTTTGTTAAAAAAGGGGGAATATATAGTGTTATGGTAAAAGGGGGATATATGTGATAAATGAGGATATATTTTATATGTAAAGGAGGTGGATAATATTTATATAGGGAGTATTACTATAGGGGGAGTAATAAGTAAAGAGTAATGAAAAATTAGATAATGGAGATATATAAGGAGTAATATTGAGTGTATACATGGTCAAATTTTGCTAAGGACACAAAATTATAATGACTTTGAAGTTTTTTAAAAAGATACCAAAATAATGTCAAAGGGGGAGATTGATACTCCTATAGAGTTATTTTATTGTCATTAGTTTTGATAAAGTCATAATGATTGTCAAAGTCATTCGATAAATAAGGATAGTCAAGTTGGTAAAGAAAATAAGCTAGTCTATAAAGGAAAGTAAGGAAAGGAAATTTTGGTAAAAGGAATAAGGAACATACACTGAGTAAGGCAGATCGAGTATCAAGCACTAAGAAGTACCAAGTCACAACAGTTACCAAACTGAGATAACATACATGTTACCAAACAAAAAAAATTGTATTATCAAGCAACTTAGGCCGACGTAAAAAGAATCTACATATACATTGAATTTGGACACCGAAAAGAAAATGTTTTACAAATCTCGAGGAGATTGTTTGATAAAGAATTAGAGATTTAAATATAATGATTTTTCATGATTACAAGGTGAGATCCACCAATGCGAATTAAATGTAATATATGCATGGGAGATGTAACCAATGCTAGCACTACTTTAGGAGATGATTCTAAATTATTTCCACCACTTCTAGTATTGAATATAAAATGGATCAAAATGTGAAGATCAGAGAGAGAGAGAGAGAGAGAGAGAGAGATTGTGTGTGTGTATGATGCAAAGGATAAATTACAAAGAGCAAGTGATAATCATTTAGAGACAAGTTTGAAGGTGATGAGAAGAGAAGCCACCGAGTGAGAAAGCAGTTCAAACAGAGTGTGATGTGATTCAAAGTTGAAGTTATTGAGTACATAATTGATATTGTGAGTGAAGTACAATATGAGGTAAATTTTTATTGAGCATATTGATTTTGATAAGAATAAGTTGATGCAAGCATTACCGACACATTTATGTTATTGATTAGTGTGTAATTAGAATTATAAAAGCTCTTAACCGAGTAGATCCTAATAGGTCTTATATTGTAAATCCTTTAATAGGGTACATCTCTTAGATTAGATTTGTAAAATCCTTTAGCAAGGTAGACTTAATCAGTCTTTAGACTCTCAACAGGGTTAATACTCTTAACCCAGTAAGCTATTAGAAATAGCTAACATTGTAGCTCTAACCAAGAAAACTTTTTACTGCAATAGTGAAGTGTTGTGGGTGGCATCCCTACCATAGTTTTTTCCTCTAACCAAGGCTTTTTGTAATACCAAAATCATGGTGTTATGAGTTATATCTCATGATATTATTTTATATGTTTTTATGTTTTTATATGAAAAGTTATGAATTTGGTAAATGGTTAGAAAGTTATATAAAAAATTTTGGAGTACTGATTCACCCCTCCCCTCTCATACTTAACTTTCTATAAATTAATCCAACAAAGGGGACCACAAAACACCTTAACTGGGACCAAAAAGTATCATACATGTTACATTTCATCTTGCATCTACTGATGATTTTAATTAAAGCGTAAACACCTAAGGTCAACCAAACCTAGAGTAAGAACACCATCAAACATAGAAACCATGCCTCCAAAATTCAAAATCTCACACTACTTAAACTAAAGGAAGCTAAGGACATTAAAAGCCCAGTTCCAAAACCACAATATCAGAAACCAACATGCATAGAAATGTGGAGCATTCATTTTATGTAGGAAACTCTCTTAGTTGTTGTTAAACTAAGATAAACACCAAACCCACTACATTATGATTTGAAGCACAAAAATTAACATCTCCAAACACTACTCAACAACATATCCAAACTATACTAATAGATTTGCAACATAAAATATATGTATAACAAAATTCTTATCACTACTAGAAATGAAACTCAATGTCATATGCGATAATTAGTCACTAATGACAACAATATCATGTTGACATTAGTGATAACCTCACTATCTCAACCAATAACTCATTTTTCTCAAACTTGGAACAATATCCCCCTTTATCATTCATGGAAACACATCAATGAAAGAAACAACAACAACAACTCTCTTGTGCAAAATATCTCCCCCTATGTCAAACTCTTCTCCATTGAGATCAATGGAAAAGACAAAACTCCAAATATTCTTACTCATTCTTCTTAGCAAAATATATATCAACTCATAATTTCACTTAGATACCCCTAAGAAGAAGCCACCACCATAGTCCAGGCTTAAGATTATACATGAAGCCCATTGTATTAATTCACCTCCACATGCATTTAGTTCAAAAAGAAAGGAGAAATAACCCCCAATCTCTCTCAGAAACACTCAAAAGTATCCTTAGAAAGTGCTTTAGTAAAGATATCAACAATTTTTCCTTTTGTAGGTACATATTCAAGCTTTACCTCATTCTCCAAAACTTTTTCTTTGAAAAGAAATACATGATTAAAATGTGTTTTGCCCTTGATTGCAATACTAGATTTTTTAAAATATTTATTATACTGATATTGTTACACAAGATAAAAGTGAGCTCATCAAATAGTATTCCAATATCTTTCAAAGTGTGTTTCATCAATAATAACTATATACAACAGGATACAAAAAACAATATATTTAGCTTCTATTGGTAGTATTTCTAGTTTTGGTGTTTTGCTAATCAAAATTTTGAGTTCTTGTTTGGTCTTTCTTCACAAATTTTCAAGCCCTAGGTGAGTAACCTTAGGTTTTAGACCCTTTTCCCTAAATAATCAAAAAGCCCTAGTTTAAGTTGTCAGCCTTCTATTTCTTCGTTACTTTGTCAGGTCACTTAAGCGTCAAAATAAGCATGTACACTTTTAATTTCCTCTCTTAGTCACTTAGTCTCCCAGAGAAGTAGGAATATTCCTTCATATTTAGTGATTGCTCGAAAGCCTTTGTCGCCTGATCTCATAAGCACTTTGGAATATTCTTTATTATCAAATGACTTAGCATTTTCCCTTTTAGTCTCCAAGTCTCAGAATGTTTTCTCGAGATCTAGCGACTACTGTCACAAGTTTTATAAGAAATAGACTATGGTCACATGGTCTCTAGATGGAAATTACCGTTGGTCGGGAGATCTCAAGATAATTTATTAAAGTGATGTTTCATTCAGCGATTATGATTTTCAGTGGTTGCGGTATCTCCCAAAGGTGGCGGTTATCTCTTGCACGGTTAGCGATCCAGCGACACGGTTGTCTCCAGGTCTCCAGATGCAATGGCTAAGTGATAAAGGATTATGAGACTTAATGTGAACCATGAGATGAAGTTTTGATAAATGGCCAGTATTTAATCTCTAGATACAACTTAGAGTTAAGAAATGTTTCGGTGACTTAGAGATTTCCTCAGTCGCGTGTTCTCGGGACTTAACCCCAGTTAAGAAAAAGATTGTGAGACTCAATGAACCTCTTTGTCGCGTAGTCTCCAGATTTTCCTAGGGTTGAGTTAAGATTAATGTTGTGGTTAAGCCCAGCGGTTATGTGTTTATTCAGCGATACAACAACTATGTAGTTGTGTGATCTCAAGTTCCTGACGGTTAAGTGAAAAGCCTCCAGCGATTTAGCAACACGGTTATCTCTCAGTCGCTAAATCAAACAGTTAAGTGAGAAAAGCTCTCACGACTTAATGTGGACCATAGGATGAAATGAAGAAGAATATCAACGGAGGTAGCGAGATCTTAGAAAGGAAGTTGAAAAGTCAGAAAGCTTTAGTGATTAAGAGACTCCAGGTTTGTCGCTAGATCTCCAGGTCGGGTGATCGCTGAATGTTTTAAAAGGGTTAATAAAGTTGCCGTGATTATGAGAAAGACTATAGTCGAGTAATCTCCAAATGTGAAAAATTAAAGAGAGACTAAAGAAGTCGACCATGGTCGCTGAGTCTCTAGATCAAAATTTTGTGATCGAAAAAATCTCGCAATGAATTCCAAAAGTGGGAAATCTTTCTACGACTACGAGAAGCTCTCTTAGTCGCCAAGTCTCATAAGCATTTCTAAGGCACCAATATTATAAAATGATTGGGAGACTTTTTCTCCAATTGCCAGGTCTTTGAATATTTGAATTTAAAGTTTTTTGAGCTATGACTAGTAAATTGAAGCCCTGTTCATGCCGAAGTAATGGTGGAAGTGACTTTTGATAGCTATAAATGTTAGAAATGGTGGCGCATTCAATTCTATAGAATAAAATAGTTAGAGGCTACTCATTTGAAAGTTACAGAGCATATCAAAGAGTACAGAGCACTAGGTTTTTAGAGCTTTCCATAATTATAGTGTGTCCAGTGATTTTTGTAGAGAATTTTTAGAGTTTCAATTAGAATGAGTCAAGCAGCAGCAGGTGGAGCTTCTACCAGCCAGGGGTCCAAAGAGAAAGTAAAGGATAACTTCTCAGATGAGTTTCTCACACTTCTGGTTGGTTCATCATAGAACAAGAAGGTTAGTGATGATATCTTTATGGATGATTTAGCTTACTGTAGTCTGTAGAGATGCCAGGGTGCCTCAAATCATAGGCATGTGCCTTTTCAGTTATTTCTATAAAAACCATGATAGTGTTATACCAGTTTCAAACCCTTGGACTTCAAGGTTAGCTAAATTGATTGTCCCAAAGGTCTTTCTAGATGTAGATGCACTTCTTATGCTATCCCAAAGATATGATCCCTTGTCTAAGACAAGTAGAAAGGAGGATGGTTCACCCTTGGTAACCCTAGACCGGAACTCTTTCATGAGGGCATTTAGAATTTAGTTTCCAATGGCCACGGAGATTGACTTACAGGCTCAGGCCAATAGATATGTTAGAGAGGTTGCTTTAGTCTCTAAAGAGATAAAGAGCCACATGTCTAAAGATAATAGAAATTATATTGCACCTATGGCTGGATCAATTCCATATTCTTACTAAGACCTTAAGTTTTACATGAAATACATTACATATGGGATATGCCAGGTCTTGGGAATTGATGCAGGCCCTGAGATGATTACCTCTGATATTTTGATGTTAGTGATGGATTCACAGAGCTATTTGGTGAACAAAGGGTATGACTTTATTGGTTATGTGATAAACAAGATGCATGAGGGTTTGTTGTCTTTGAAGAACTTCACATCTGGTTCTGCACCCAGATTCATGCACTACCCCCTATTGATGCACCTCATTGTGTATCACAATTATGATCTTATAAATTTGAATGATCTCAAGCCACAAATGGTGTGGAATGGAAAACATAACCTAGTACAGTTCTGGTTAGCAATTTGGAGCCCTTCTTGTCCTAGGAGAGATTTTGGTGCTTTTGAAAATTGGATTGTGTATCCTATTCTCTGGAGTTTGGGAGTTAATTGTACAAGATTATCCACCAAGGTCCTGCAATTGGTGAGACCCCAACAATTTATTGATAAGTGGACCAAGGGTCACAATTGAGGGGATATTTACTATGAGAAGGGCTATACAATGATTAAATTTTATGGGTGCCCTCAGCCTCCTCATCTACTTCCATTTTATGTTCCACCAAGAATTGCATTTCTAGAGTTTATTTGGCAACTCATGTTGACAGATAAAGAACACTTGGCTCCCCATAGGAAAGGGACTCTCACTCCTCAGCACTTTAGGGTGCACTATCTTACGATTGGAAAGGGAGCTTTCAGTAAGGTGAATGATTGGTTAGAGAAATACAGGATGTTTGTAGCTCCATATAGGTATGTAGATACAAAAGGTTTCATGGCTGCTGCAAGGAGATATTACATGCCTACCATTCCTTTTAATAAGCAACATGAAGAATATCCTAAGGAAGATGTGATAAGAAACATCATTGAAGATTATGAGGTAGAGAAAAGGATGCAGCAATTAGATCGATTATTTCAAATTGAGAAATAGTTAAAAGGAAAAGGATTGGTATTTGGGGGTTTCTTTCCCACTTTGCCTTACCTCCAGAGACTTGAGCAGATGATGGCTCAATTTGATACATTGGTTGAATCCATGAAGGATCAAATTGATGATACTTATAAGGGTAAAAAGGCCCACTCTGATTCTAAATGTGAAGAAGATAGTGATGGTGGCTACCCAATATATAGCCCACCCCCTATGGAGCAGCCATTAATTGAAGAACCTAAAGTAGGAGGTGAGACTATCAACCTCAGTGAGCTTCCTAGCTCAGAGGACACCACTGAGCCCTTACAAAAGAAGAGGAAGTTAATGGTTGGAGAGCCATCAAAGAAGAAGAAGAAAGACAAAGTAAGTTCCCTCTACTCAGGGACTAGCTTTCATCACCATGAAATAAGGAGAGTAGTCAAAGAGGCCAAAAGACAACAAAGGTATGAAACTAAGGATGTAGAGTTGTCTCTAGCTTCAGGCCAGGATGAAAGAATAATTGAGCAAGATGCATTCTTGAATGATGACACTTTTGTCAATTCTGATGAATTCAAAAGCTTTTTGATCTGGCACAAGCAATAATAGGTTGCATCTAATGTGCAAATAACTAAGGAGGGTCAAGTGCCTGATGAGGTAGTGCAACAATTAAGAGAGTATGACCCAGAGGCTGAAAGCTTTACTCCAGATGAGTCTAGGAAATTGGTTAGACAAAGAAATATTCTGCTTGTGCCTGGATGGAGCTTGTATTTAGATTTTAGTATAGATCAAATAAAGAGGCAGGAGGATGTCACTCTGTCATTAGAGACCCAAGTAGGGGATATAATCAGAGGATTTGGGTATAGACCAAAGAATCAAGCATTGGCCATGTAGATTCTTTACCCCAAAGACAAGAAGCCACAAATTTTGAATGTAAAAGTGCAGATGGAAGGTGACAAGATTGTGTGGTCTATCCACAATACTGGGGACCTTGAGATATCTCAAGTCTTGACCCAATTTTCCAAATTGAATGAAGACAAAACAAAATAGATATCTGAGAGGTATGGATCTCTTTTAAGTGATTACAGTGCCCTTTTAAAGGATAGGGATTTACAGATAATAAAAGTTACAGCATTGGAAAAATAGGCAAAGGAGCTGTAATTACAAATAATTAATACTCCTGTAGTAGTTCCTACACTTCTTGAGCAACTTGCATTAACAGAAGCACAAGGAATGACAGATAAGGAGGTGGCAACAGAGCTGAAGAAGATTAATGAGGAGAAGAATGAGGCTATATTATAGGCCCTTTTGATTATTTTGTAGCATAGGGTGAATATAATCAAGGATAAATTTGACCTAGTTTTTAATGCTTATGGAAAATTGCCTGAATTACAAAAGGAGGTCAATAATTATGTGCAAATTTTGAGTGGATTTCATACAGTGTGGTCTGTTAGAGCACCACTTTTTGAAAGATTGATTTTGGCTCAATCTTTGGGGAGTGACATACTAGAGACAGTTGTAAGAGTTGGTGAGGAGATTGACAAAATTAAAGCCATATTACCACTTTTCAAGGGTAAGGCAAATCTGATTGAGGCTAAGATAGCCATGCTCAACTCCTACTCCAACAAATTCATCCCCTCAATTTTGAGTACAGATAGAGTCATAAAGAGTCTTGATCAATGGAGATCAGATGCTAATCTTCTATTGCCTAGGAAAGAGGCATTTTTAGGTGAAGATAATAATGTTGATTTGGAAAGCTTCAACAAAACCCTAGATGAAGCTATTAAGGTAGAGATAGATCTCACCAAATTTATAGCAGATGTCAAAGTAATTACGGATGCCAAGTGGGAGAGACAAAAATCACAATTGCAACTTGTCCAAGACTTTAATTGGCCATCAGATGAATAGGTAACTACATGGGATGAACTAACAAAGCCCAAAAAAGTTAGACCTATCGTAGTTGACTTGGACATTTTGGATGAAGAATGAGGACATCTAACACACCTAACACCTGATCTGAGAATATAGGGATGATAAGCTATCATTTAAGAATGGTGTAGGTTAGCCTGAAACTATGGTCACCATATCTCATTAAACTCAAGGAGCTATCATAAATATTTGCAATTGAAGGTGTCAGTTTTCAAGCAGCCAAGGATGTACAATAGTCCATGGAAGTTTTGTCTTTCCACCACCTAAGGGCTTGTTGTATTTTATTTTTAATTTTTGTCTCTTATGCTTTTAGGGTTAGGTTTTTCAACCATCCGAAGCTTGTTGCATTCCCATTAATAAGGGAATTCCAAGGTGGTTGAAAGGATGTATATATAGAGTTGAAGACTCATTTTTGAGGTTGGTTGGAGAGATAATAGAAAATTGGAACAAAATTGCTTGGAAGTAGATTTTCAAGTTTTGTGTCTGATCTTCTGAGTAATAGAATTGTGAATGTAATTGGAAAGTTGATTATAAATACAAATACACTACAACTTCTACCATAGATTGTTGTTGTCTCTTTTCTTTTATATTGTACTCTTGTATGTTTTACATGTTATGCATTTAAAATATACCAGTTGTAAAGCAACTTGCTTGACTGATTTATGAGTTTCTTTCAAGGAAAGAATTAAAAGTTCTCATATTTCATCTTGAAGAGTAAATATATTTGTATGGATTTTTTGATGACAATAGTGTTGGTTAATAGAATAGTTTGTAAGGAAATCTATTTGGATTTACAGTTGGTATGTAAGGCATACTATTGTATTTCTTTTAGAATTTACTTGTTGGTTTGCATTTTGACTCTGTTGCCCATTAGATAAGGCACTGGTTTGGTGTTTGTTTCTTATGGTTTTATCTTTCATAGATCTTAGAAGAGAAATTGAAACTTTTACATCATTTACCAGTACATTTTCATTTCATGTTTATTGCACAGAATAGATTGGACTGTTCCTAAGGCTTACAGTCCATATTTTGTGATTCCTTGAAGAGAGAATCATATAGGTTGTCCCTCCTTAAAAGGAAGAAGGATGAGAATCCTTAAATCACTGATCTTTTCTTTATTTATAATCATGTTTTGCTTGGTTAAACTCTGCATTAAATTGATCATGGTTGTATGCAGAATATTCTATAGATTGATGCATTAGAAGGGTTAATAGAAAATCAGTGTCTACTCACATAGGAACTGTATAATCAGTTATCATTAAAAGGTAATACCTGCCTGAGTATGTGGAGCTCAAAAATTAAGGAGGATCTTATCCAATCCTCAGTAATTAGGTCTTTCTCTTATTAGAATCAATCTCAAGGAACATAAATTCAACTATCAGTTTGATTCTATAAGAAAAATCCCTAACAGCTTCAATGGTAGAAAAAGATACTAGATCACATTTATTACTTGACCAAGAAAATAGCCACAGTCCAAAGAAAATTGCATCCCTACTTGTACCTTTCATGTCATCCACACAACCAACCCTACATGTATTGGTATAAATAAGAAGATTAAACTCAAATTTTTGAGGATACTACAATCCATAGTTTTTTGTTCCTTTCAAGTATCTAAAAATTCTTTTCACGGAAGCAACATGTGTTTCTTTCTAATCTTGATGAAATCTAGCCACAAGACAAACAACATACATGATATCTAGTCTAGTAGCAATAAATTATAGTAACCCTCCAATTATTGATATGTATCTACTATCACCATTCTTAGGAAAGTCAACATATTTACTCAACTTACAACCAGTAGCCATAGGTGTACATACTAGTTTAACATTTTCCAATCCAAACTTCCTTAATATTTTCTTGACATACTTTGATTATGAAATAAAGATACCTTCCTTTTTTTGATTGACTTGTAAACCAAGAAAGAAATTCAATTCCCTAATCATAGAAATTTTAATTTCATCTTCCATCTCATCTAAAAACTTCTTACACATAAATTAATTTTTACCAAAGACTATATCACCACATAAACAAACACAGTGAAAATTTCATGTCCTTCAACCTTAAAATAAATATTTTTGTCAATAATACCTTTTGAAATCCTTTATTTAGTAAATAAATGTCAATCCATGCATACCAATATCTGAGAGCTTTCTTCAATCCATCTAAATCCTTCTTCAACTTACACACCATGTCTATTGTATCTAATAGCTTGAATCCTTCTGGTTGGTATATATATACTTCTTCCTTCAATTCTCCATTCAGGAATGCAGATTCACATCCATCTAATAAACCTTGAAGTCCATATTTGCCACAAAAAAAAAACATTTTAATTGCTTCCATTCTCTCTACAGGAGAATAAGTCTCCTCAAATCAATTCCTTCCATCTGTATATAGCCTTTACATACAAATTTTTCCTTATTTCTCACTACGTGTCCATCTTCATCCAATTTGTTCTAAAATTCCCATTTAGTTCCTATCACATTCTTATCTACTGGTCTTGGGACAAGTCTCAAAGTCTGATTCTTCTTAATCTAACCTAGTTCTTCTTTCACACCTCTCATCCAATATTGATCATTGTAAGATTCTTTCACTACCTTTAGTTCTATTTTTGAAATTAAGCATTATTTTACATGATCTTCAATGACTTTATTTCTTTTGATGGAACCTTTGTTCTTGTCTCTAATGATCTATTTCTTTAAATGATTCTTTTACACATGCCTTGGAGTTCTAAGAGTAAGTTTTGGAGCATCATATATGTCATTATATACTTCTATTTTTTATCCTTCTCTCCTTATTTTCCAATTGACTCATTTGATTCATGTCCAACTTCCACTTTTGTAATCTTTGGAATGTCTTCATCAACCTTCAATTTTTTCTTTCAAATATCCTTCTTATTCTATTATTGTAACATTTGTAAGCTTTTCTTTTAGTAGAATAGCTTTCATCAAACCCAATATCAAACTTTCCCAAGTTTTCTTCATCTCCTCTCACATAACACTTCCAAATACTCTAGATTATTTCACAGAAGGAGTCCTTCCATACCATAAATCATAAGATATCTTTCCAAAGTCTCTTCTAATTTTTACTCTATTAATTATGTATACTCTAGTCTATATTGCCTCTCTCTAGTTTATTTCTAATAGATTTTCTTCCTTCATCATTATTCTAGTAGCTTCCAAAATTGTTTTTTCTTCCTCTCAACCACACCATTCTATTACAATTTTCTAGGAATCTACATGTGCCTCTTTATACCATGATTCTCACAAAATCTATAAAACTCATCAAAATTAAATTCACCTCCTCTACCAGTTCTTCAACATTTGATTCTCTTGTCCATCTCATTCTCAACAATAGCCTTGAATATCTTAAAATTGTCTAGATCTTCTGATTTTTATTTTAAGAAAGTAACCCAAGTCATGTTAGGAATGAATGTTGAATATAACCTATGGGGGAGTATTCATAGCCATTATGTAGCATTTGTCGTTGCATTCATGACTATGATTGTCATTGATGTCAACACAATGATCTACTGAAGATTAGCAAAGAAGCAAACAATGTTTGAATTAGCGCACATGGGATATTGGAGATCAAGATATGCGATATTGAGGACTCACTCTATGATGTGTTAAATGACCATGGTTAAGAGCACAAATAGTAATTTATTTATTCATGGTAGTTATGAAGAAATCAGTGGAAGTAGTATTCAGGCAGTGTTCCTAAGTAGCGGTTTATGGAAATTAGATGATATCTCCTAATCAGGATGGAATCTGGTTATGCACAGTTATAGAGTAGTAGAAGACATGTTGATAGTGATGTGTATGACAATGAAAACATTGAGGTTGCATGATTGAAGAGTTATTCTAATTGGAAGCTGACAGTTTTGTGTAATTCTTATGTAATGTGTAGAAACTTTTATTTTGTAATTTGGATGCTGACTCATTTGTAATTACTTGAGTGTGGTATAAAGGAAGGAATGTATTCCTTGTTGTAATGAATGAGAAATTTTAAGAAATTTTAATTATGGAAGTCGATTGCAGATCCATGTAATGCTTGTTGAAAGAGGATATGCAAGGTACAAATATCTAAAATTGAGATCTAGTGTAGCAATGAGTGTGATTTGGCACAGTCAGAGAAGAGGTAACATGTTGTTGAGATTAGTAATGTTTTGATATTATTTTTTTGAATAATCTAGAGATTAGTTGGATAGTGTGTTCAATGATCTTGCCATTGAAGCTATTTGGGCAGTGGATCCTTCTGTCTTCCATAACTCCTAAGAGGGTTATAATCTTTTAATAGGGATTCAAAGTCTCCTAACAGGGACTCATATGTACTAAATGTATTTCATAAGACTCCTAAAAAATTCCATCCTCTCACAAGGAACTTTCATATTAGTGCATCTTTTGTGGGCATCATTCCCACTGGGGTTTACTCTTTGATCAAGAGGTTCCCTAGTTAACATATCTTGTGTCATTGTGTTATTATGTATGAATATCTTTCTATTGTTTTTGGTTGAATTTCTTATATGGTTAAAATCTATTGAAGTTGATAAAGGTTATAATTATCTAATAACTAATTCACTCTACCCCCTCTCAATTATCTTGGTGGACTTTACTTTATAATAATTGGTATCAAAGTAGTAGGTCCTTAAAGGAAAAGTTTAACAACTTAAGGAGATCCATGGAAAATCATTTTAGGAAAGAAAGCCCTAAGTTTGATGGAGTAAATTTTGACCACTGGAAAGAAAAGATGAAGACACACCTACTTTGTTTAGGACCAGGTTACTGGTTGATCACAAAGAATCAGAAGACTATCATTGATGAGGATAAGATTAAAAATTTACTGAAGGAGAAAGAGATCTATTCATGTGTAACATAATTTCTAGAGAAGCACTCTTGTCAGCCCTTCCGAAGAATGAGTACAGTTTGGTAAAATATCTAAAGACATCTCATGAAATTTGGATAGCTTTACAATCTACTTTTGAAGGTGATGAACATGCAAAGAAAGTTAGATTACATAATTGGTTATGTGCATTTGAAGATATAAGAATGATGGAAGATGAATCTGTTAGAAGCTATATTGGTAGAATGTCAGAAATTGTTGCAAGTATAAAATCTTGTGGAGGAACAAAGATAGAGAATGAAGTGATATGGAAAATCTTGAGGACATTGAATCCTACATTCAAGAAGACAACACAGATGATTGAACAAGTCATACCTTGTACTACAAATTTTACCAGATAAACTCTACTTGGAAGATTGGAAGTAGCAGAGATGAACCTAAAGTTATCAAGAGACCTACCTAGAATGGAGACATCATTTAGTGCACTTAGTGTTCCTCCTACTTTGTCTAGAAGCATCAGTGTAAGTGGAGATTATGCTAGTAGTAGCATATCTAGAAATGAAGAAGATAGGAACATTGAAGAAGGTATTGCCTTGCTTGTGAAAAGAGAACCAGATGGTATGAAAATTTTTAAATGTTGGACTTGTCAAGAATATGGTCATTTTGCATCTCAATGCCCTAAGAGAGTTAAGAAGTATAGAAACAACTTTAAGCCTAGAAGATCAAAAGAATGTTATTATGCTAATGATGAAGAACTTGAAGCTAGTATAGAGAGAACCTTAAGTGAAAGTGATAATGAGCACGATGATATAGGATTTGTAGCAATAAAAGAAGAAAATCCTGAAACAGAGGTTAAGGAAGAAAAAGCCCTACTTTCTCAAGTAGAAAAGAAATCTGATTGGATTATAGATAGTGGTTGTTCACATCATATGACTGGAGACATGAAAAAGTTCATAAAGTTTAACAATTATGATGGACGAATTGTTAGAGTTGGAAACAATGCACCTTGTTTGATTAAGGGTATAGGATCTATTACTCTTGATGGAAAGACTAATACATATGATGTTTACTTAATGGATGGTTTGAAACATAATCTTTTAAGTGTTGGATAGTTAGTTGATAAGGGATATCAAGTTTGGTTTACTGAGAAAACTTGTGTGATCAAAGACAATGATGGTAATTTGATTGGTACTAGATCTAGAACCAGAGGTAATATATTTCAGTTGAATCCTACTGAGCTGACATGTTTGATTACTAAGATTGATGATAGTTGGTTATGGCATAGAAGATTTTGTCATATAAATTTTCATAACATTGTGAAAGTGAGTACTACACTTGCAGTAAGAGATTTGCCTAGAATTATGAAGCCTACTAACATGATTTGCAAGGAATGTGTGATGGCTAAATAGAAGAGAAGCTCATTTCCCAGCAAGAAGTTCACAACAGCAAAAAATTTGGAGATTGTTCATACTCATTTGAGTGGTCCTACAAGGACTAGAGGATTCTATGGAGAAAGGTACTTTATGATTCTTGTTGATGATTTTACAAGAATGATGTGGATTGCATTTCTTAAAGAAAAATATGAAGCATTTGATAAGTTTAAGATCATTAAGAATAAAATTGAGAATGAATCTGGAATGAAGAGAAAATGTTTTAGATTAGATAGAGGTGGAGAATTTACTTCAAGAGAATTTAACAATTTTTTTGAAGTGAATGGTATTAAGAGACAGTATTCAACCCCTAGGACACCTAAACAAAATGGTATTGCAGAAAGAAGAAACAAATCATTAACTAAAGCAACAAGAGATATGTTATTTGAGAAAAACTTGGAAAAGATATTCTGGAGAGAAGCAGTGAACACAACAGTATATACAATGAACAGAGTACAAATCAAAGCAGACACAGACAAGACACCCTATGAACTATGGTCTGGACATGCACCATCAATTAAGTATTTTAGAATTTTTGGAAGCAAATGTTATATTAAGAGAGATGATGACATTGGAAAGTTTAATCCTAGAAGTGATGAAGGTATATTTCTTGGATATTCATTGAAAATCAAAGCTTATAAATGTTACAATAAAATAACTAAGACTATTGTTGAGAGCACAAATGTTAAAGTTGATGAAAAGTTCAAAATTTAGGAAAGAATGCTTGATTGTGAATCAAATGAAGAAGCTCATCCTAAACCTAATCCAGAGCCTACTGAATTATTTCATGAAACTAACAGTGATTTGTTGAATGAGAGCCACAGTGAAGCAACTATTGAAGATCCTACAGTAGAGATAAGTATTGAGACAGTGACACCTAATAAGAATCTATCAAGGAATCATCCTGTTGAGTAGATTATTGGAAGCATAGATAGAGACGTTCAAACTTGAAATAAGGTACAAGAATAGTTATGTTTGATTTCTCAAATTGAATCTAAATCTACTAGTGAAGCTTGTGAAGATGAACATTGGATTAAAGCTATGAAAGAATAACTAGATCATATTGAAAATAACAAGACATGGGAATTGGTCCCTAGACCTAAAGATAAGAATGTTATAGGAACAAAATGGGTATTCAAAAAGAAGATGAATGAATAAGGAGAAGTAGTAAGGAATAAAGAAATATTGGTATGTAAAGGATACTCACAACAAGAAGGAATTGACTATGAAGAAACTTTTGCACCAGTAGCAAGAATTGAAGTAGTAAGAATGTTTTTGGCCTATGTAGCTTACAAGAAATTCAAAGTGTATCAGATGGATGTGAAGTCAGCATTTCTAAATGGAGAATTAGAAGAAGTCTACATTGAGAAGCCTGAAGTTTTTCCTTTGACTAAAGAAGGAGATATGGTATGCAAACTGAAGAAAGCTTTATATGGATTAAAACAAGCACCTAGAACATGGTATGCAAGATTGGATAAGTATTTGATAAAATTAGGATTTACAAAAGGCACAATTGATAGAAACCTATATACAAAAGAAATTGAAAATGGTTTATTGGTTGTAGTTATTTTTGTTGATGATATTATCTTTGGAGGAGAAGATGAAGCTAGTGATGAATTTGTAGATGAAATGAAGACTAAATTTGAAATGAGTATGATTGGTGAAATGAAATACTTCTTAGGATTGCAGATAACATAGAGCAGTGATGGTATCTTTGTTAGTCAGACAAAGTACTTGAATGACCTACTAAAGAATTTTGGAATAGAGAACTGTAAACCAGTTGGAACACCTATGGTGACTAGACACAAATTATCTAGCATCGATGAGACTCCTGCGGTTGAATAGAAGAAGTATAGATTTATGACTGGAGGATTGTAGTATTTGACACATACAAGACCAGATATATCACATTCAGTTGGAATTGTAGTAAGATTTCAAGTTGAACCTAGAGAATCACATTATGCAGTAGTAAAGAGGATACTGAGATATTTAAGAGGCATAATGGAATATGGATTGTGGTATGAAAAATATGATGACTTTACCTTATGTGCATATATAGATGTAGATTGGGGAGGTAGTGTTGATGACAAAAAGAGCACCAGTGGTGGAGCATTTTTCCTTGGAGGAAGATTAGTTTCTTACCTAAGAAAGAAGCAGAATTATATTTCACAAAGAACAGTAGAAATAGAGTATGTAGCAGTAGGAAACAATTACAAGTAAATAATTTGGATAAAGTAGATGCTAAAGGATATTGGAATAAAATTTGTTGAGCCTATTGTTATACATTGTGACAACACCAGCATAGTTAGTATGTCTAAGAACCCTATATTACATTCTAAAACAAAACATATAGAGATAAAGTATCATGTAGTAAGAGAGAAAGTTGTAGAGAAAGCAGTCAAACTTGAGTATGTAAGCACAAAGGAGCAGATTGCAAACATATTTACAAAACCTTTGCCTAAGGATACATTTGAGTATCTGAGAGGTATGCTTGGGGTTATGCCCCAACCTAATTTTGAGAATTGATGTAGACTGTTGCATCCCTCCAGTGGTATATGAGCCTTATCTTTCTTCTAGACTGGATGATGGTACTTCCTTATGGGGGAGAATGTGTATCTGAGCTGAGTCATGAGGACTCTAGTGAATGTATTTTCTGAAATACTATCTTTTGACATTGGAGTTATTGATTAAAATAATGATGAAACTTCTATCATTGATGTCAATGGGGGAGAAGTGTACATGAAAAAAATATCAGGGAGAAGTCTACATCTGAACCACCTATTGGAGAGAATTGAATAGGAAAATGAAGGATGATTTGATTGATGAAGAGGATGTAAAAGAATTTTCAAAGTAGCAATTTTGTAGTAGTTGGTATTCTTGGAACTTGGATGTTTTTTTATCTATGTTGCCATCAATGCCAATGGGAGAGATTGTTAGGAATGAATGCTAAATATAACCTATGGGGGAGTATTCACATCCATTCTATAGTAATTGTTGTTGCATTCATGACTATGATTGTCATTGATGTCAATACAGTGATCTACTGAAGATTAGCAGAGAAGTAGATAATGTTTGAATTAGCACATGTGGGATATTTGAGATCAAGCTATGTGATGTTGAGGAGTTACTCTATGATGTGTTATATGATCATGGTTAAGAGAACATATAGTAATTCATTTATTCATGACAGTTATGAAGAAATCAGTGGAAGCAGTATTCAAGCAGTGTTCCAGAGTAGCGGTTTGTGGAAATCGGATGATATCTCCTAATCAAGATGGAATCTAGTTATGCATAGTTACAAAGAAGTAGAAGACATGTTGATAGTGATTTGGATGATAACACAAAATTTGAGGTCACACGAGTGAAGAGTTATTCTAATTGGAAGCTGACAGTTTTGTGTAATTCTTATGTAACATGTGGAAACTTTTATTTTGTAATTTGGATGCCAACTTATTTGTAATTACTTGAGTGTGGTATAAAGGAAGGAATGTATTACTTGTTGTAATGAATGAGAAAGTGTAAGAAAGTGTAATTGTGGAAGTGGATTGCAGATCCATGTAATACTTTTTGAAAGAGGATATGTGAGATATAGAGATTTGAAATTTAGATCTGGTGTAGCAGTGAGTGCGGTTTGGCACAGTCAAAGAAGAGTTAACATGTTGTTGAGATTAGTAATTTTTTGATATTATTTTGTTGAATAATCTAGAGATCAGTTGGACAGTGTGTTCACTGATTTTGCCATTGAAGTTTTTTGGGCAGTGGGTCCTTTTATCTTCCATAACTCCTAACAGGGTTAGAATCTTTTAACAAAGATTCAAAGTCTCCTAACAAGGACTCATATGTACTGAATGTATTTCATAAGATTCCTAACAAATTCCATCCTCTCACAAGGAACTTTCATATTAGTGCATCTTTTGTGGGCATCATTCCCACCGGGGTTTACTCTTTGATCATGAGATTCCCTAGTTAACATATCTTGTGTCATTGTGTTATTATGTATGAATATCTTTCTATGGTTGTTGGTTACATTTCTTATATGGTTAAAATCTATTGAATTTGACAAAGGTTATAATTATCTGATAACTGATTCATCACCCCTCTCAGTTATCTTGGTAGACTTTACTTTCTAACAAGTCATTCTAGAAAATTCATCAATTAAAAGCATGTCAAGTTAGTTGGACAGTTAGTTGATAAGGGATATCAAGTTTGGTTTACTGAGAAAACTTGTGTGATCAAAGACAATGATGGTAATTTGATTGGTACTAGATCTAGAACCAGAGGTAATGTATTTCAATTGAATCCTACTGAGATGACATGTTTGATTACTAAGATTGATGATAGTTGGTTATGGCATAGAAGATTTTGTCATATAAATTTTCATAACATTGTGAAAGTGAGTACTACACTTGTAGTAAGAGATTTGCCTAGAATTATGAAGCCTACTAACATGATTTGAAAGGAATGTGTGATGGCTAAACAAAAGAGAAGCTCATTTCCTAGCAAGAAGTTCACAACAGTAGAAAAGTTGAAGATTGTTCATACTGATTTGAGTGGTCCTACAAGGACTAGAGGATTCTATGGAGAAAGGTACTTTATGATTCTTGTTGATGATTTTACAAGAATGATGTGGATTGCATTTCTTAAAGAAAAATCTATAGCATTTGATAAGTTTAAGATCATTAAGAACAAAATTGAGAATGAATCTAGAATGAAGAGAAAATGTTTTAGATTAGATAGAGGTGGAGAATTTACTTCAAGAGAATTTAACAATTTTTGTGAAGTGAATGGTATTAAGAGACAGTATTCAGCCCCTAGGACACCTGAACAAAATGGTATTGCAGAAAGAAGAAACAAATCAGTAACTAAAGCAACAAGAAATATGTTATTTGAGAAAGACTTGGAAAAGATATTCTGGAGAGAAGCAGTGAACACAATAGTATATACAATGAATAGAGTACAAATCAGAGTAGACACAGACAAGACACCCTATGAACTATGGTCTGGACATGCACCATTAGTTAAGTATTTTAGAATTTTTGGAAGCAAATGTTATATTAAGAGAGATGATGACATTGGAAAGTTTGATCCTAGAAGTGATCATGAATTACATATCAAAAGCATGAATTACATATCACCTTTTTGAATTCTTGTTCTAGTTGGACCATTAAGATTAGTTTGCATTAATTTCAACTTCCCAGTAGAAGATTATTATTTAACTTTAAAAGTCCTTCTTATCTTTTTTCCAACTTAACACTCTTTGGAAACATTATTAGAAGGCTTTGTAAGCTTCAAAAGATCTCTCACATCTTGAATTGAACTAATCCTCACAAAATTATCAAAATTAGTGTGACACATCCTTTGGTACCATAACCAGATTTTATTCTTTTGAGTCATTAGATATTATCCACTAGCAATCTTCAAATGATAAACATTTTCATTTGTCCTCTTTCCAACAACAATCACAATTCCACACCTTTTTCTAATTTCATATCCATCATCTTGAAAAATAGAATTATATCCATTTCCACACATTTGATCAATACTCAAGAGATTAGAATTCAAGCCTTCAACATAGTAAACGTTGTCAGTGTTATGCTTGCCATCAAAACTACTTGAAATTATTCCAACTATCTTAGCAGTTTGATCATTTCCAAATCTAACAACACCTCTAGCATATTTATCAAGCTTTAAAAACTTAATCTTGTCATGATTTATATGATTTGAACATCTGTTGTTAATAATCCAATAATCTCTATCTCTTCTAGCATGAAAAGTAGAAGCAGTTGTATTTGCAACTTTAGTATCAACTTCCAAAAAAGTTTCTTTCACAATTTTCCGAGGGTTAACAAAACAAGATTCTTCCTCTATAGCTAATAATAAGATTTCATTATCTTCTTCATAATCACATTCATAATAAAAAATAATAGCATCTAATTTGACATAATTTTCATGATTATGTCAAGACATTTAGAAGCATAATGACCTATCTCACTACAACTAAAATATTTAAAGGGTAACTTACTTTTGTCTTTTCTAATTTTTTTCTTAATCTCCCTCACAAGTTTACGTCAATCTCTTCAAAGTCTTCCTAATTAGATTCCTCATCTCTCACTAATTCAACACCTTTAAATACAATTTTACTCCTTGCACTACTAGTACCAAACTATCTTATCTCAAAAGAAAGTAAGGAGCCATACATTTGTTCTTTGGTATACTTATTCAAATTTTGTGATTCTTCTATAGTAAATATATATTATAGCTATAGGGTTTAATGCATTTTTTGGGTACCTTTTTCACAACTTCATCTTCTTTTAGTTCACTACCAAGACCTCTAATCTCATTTAAAACATAATCCACCTTCTACAGATAGCTTATTATATTGTCATCCTCTTTCATTTATAAGCATTTATTCTTAACTTTCACATTCTTCAAATTAGCTTTTTAGACCATTTCATCACCTTCACGAGTATTCTCTAACTTAATCTAAATACCATGATATATTTTTCTAGATATAACTTTTGTTAACTTAGTTTTAGAAAGAGAACTACAAATAGAAAATTTGTTAACTTAGTTTTAGAAAGAGAACTAAAAATAGACAACCTTGCCTTGATAGTATCCTCATAAGCCTTGATCTCATCAAGAGTATTTAACTATGTTTCTCATTTCACATATTCTATCTCAATAGCCTTACAAACATCATAACTAAGAGAAATCAGATAGCCTTCCATCTACACCTTCCAAAATGTATAGTCAAATATGTTATACATAGGAATAGTCAGTTTGTGTGTCATCATCTCCTTAAGTGATTAAGTTCTTCTCCACAAAACCAAAGATTTGATACCAATGATTAAATGCAGAAGACAACTAAGATCTAGGGGGGTGAATCAGTTGTCAATGAAATATTTAAAGATTTCCTTGAATCAAATCTAAAATATATCTTTAATCTTTAACCACAAAAAGACGTAAAAATGAAAGAGTGTGTAGAAAGCATAAACCACCATACAAAAAGAGTCACCAGATTACATGGAAAACCCTAGTAAGTGAAAACCCACAAAGAAGATTAATTATCAAATATACATAAACACTTTCTATGATGACATTTGTTAAGGTAATTTCTACAAAGAAAGGCTCACTCTCAGAGGGCTCACTTCCCAAAAGAAGACTCACTATCAAAGAGCTCACTGTCCATATGAACAAGAACAAAAGATAAAATATCCACCATTGATGCACTTCTACAACTCTTGAATGATCTATAGATACCTTCTTTGCACTTCTTCTAATTGCTAACATGTGAAAGTTCACACTACACAATACCAAACTACGCACAAAATCATACATATAGAAAGATAAATCCTCTTTCATACATCCTCATTGCATACAAACACACTTGCACAAGACTTACAAAAGTATACACACATACCACACCATTTACTCAACCATTCATCTTTTACTTTTATTATCCTCATGTATCATCTTAAAATGGAAGCACTTCCATGTTAAGAGCATTTAGCCCTTCAAGTGAGTGGTTTGGGGTCATGTTAAGCACCTTGATTGGGTCTTTGCATGGATCTAGAATTTTCCCCCCATTTTGCTTCTCTCTCCACCTATTTTCACCTTCTTTCTATATTTTCCTAGCATTCTGGATTGAGGACTTGAGGTTTTTGACCTCAAGGTCAAAGACAACCTTGAGGGTCAAAGATGACCTTGACCCTAACCTAGGTCAAGGATGACCTTGACCTTGACCTAGGTCAGGGATGACCTCGACCCTAACCCAGTGCAGAGTCTACCTCGTCCTTGACCCAGGGTTCAAATTTCAAGGTTTCATGATTTCTGGATGTCGAGTTTATGAAAGTTTCTTTTTCCCGCCTTTGGGTTGGCCATTTCAAGTTTCAGAATGGTAAATCCTTAATTGCATTTAATCTAGGTATATTTCTAAGGGTTAGGGCCTAATTGGAATTTAATTCCCCAAGGTGGCCCCTCTAGAAGATTGTGCCCTAGATCACTATAAAAGGAGGCCTTCCTCTCTCATTTTCTCAATCAAGTTTTGTGAGAACATCCACTCTTTCATGATCAACCTCTCAAGTGAAAGAAAGTGAATTCAATAATTCAAGAAAGCATTCAAATGTTCAAGCATTCATTCATCAAGGAGATCCATTGTTAGCTATTGAAAGATTCAATCTCCTTGGAGCCCCCTTGAATATTTCTTCATCCATATTCATCCAAGCTTCCTCCTATGCAAAGATCCATTCACGATTGGTGTTGAAGATCTAATGTCATTGATTTGAGACATTCTACATCCATTTCTACATTCATTTGAAGCATCCCTACTTGTGGATTCAAGGATTCGAATCTTCCACAAGGATTTCAATATAAGTAAGGTGAAGAGTTTCATTTACTTTGTTTATACATATTGCAATTTCAATTCAATTTCAAGGTTGATTCCAAATTGGGGTTTGACCAAGGAAAACCCCCCATCAAAACTAAAAAACCCCTTTTTCTTGTAGGTATAGGTACAAGACTGTGAATCAGAGCTTGGATCTGGATACCCTTTTTGGCAAACTTCCAGGATCTGCAAATAGATTTTCTGTCAGAGATATTTCAAGTCAAGGATGACCTTCTTCCTGAAAGACAAAAGTTTTATGGGTTTTCCCTGTTGTAGTCTTTTGGTCCTAGATTTGGTTGTAGAATTTCTCAAAACTATGCATAGACATCAGAAATCAACATTTTCCAGATCTTCCCTATTTCAAGATTAGGATTTTTCTTCTATTCATTTCATATTTCAAGCATATACTTTTCATAATTTATTATAGGATTTTCTCCTTTCTTCATATTCTCCATTTGTTTGATTCTTTTGTGCATTGATCACTTCTTTGTGATGAATCCATTTGGATCTTTCCTTTTGGGAATTTTGATTGAGGATAGGTCCTATATTCCACCCCAATATCACACATCTTATCCAACCCTACTCATTTTATTCCATATCAATACATGAATAGGGTGAATCTATCCATCTCCATTTCACACCTATTCATTTTAGTGAACCCAACATACTTATCCCCTTTTCTTTTGTGGAATTAGATGCTCTATTGTGTTTTATAGTATTAGATCTTGCATGTATTAGATTTATTTTATGTGTTTGTATCTTATATAAAACCAAAAGATTTGGTGTTAGTTTAGTTCATTTGCATTGCATTGGTTTATGAGCTTTACTACCTTTAGTCCTACTTATAACATTCTAGTTAGATGAAGTCATAGAATCATGGGTGCCTTTGATCGTGAATCTTCTTCTCCTTTCCTTAGGATCCCAGATGATAATTTGATTCTTCATGATTCCAATCCTATGATGGAGCACAAATCTTCTCATTCATCTCATGATGAAGATGACACTTTAAGGGTTCTTTCTGAACAAATCCACAAACTTTCCACTGAACTTGATAAAATGGGTAATTGGCTTCTTCAAGAAAACCATAATCAAGATTCTATTCAAGCTATAGAGGCTCTTAAGAAATTCCTTGATGATAGTGATCAAGGTATTAACCTCTTGCATGGTATTACTCACCTTGTGCATTCAAATGTTAAACCTTTAGCTCAAGAAACTCAAGATTTAGGGTTGATTCCTCCTGTTACTAGTGTAGAACCTTCCTCTATTCCTTTACCTATTATTCCTACTTATACTCCTTCTTTGGTGACTATGATGGTTCCCTGTGTTCCTATGAGCATTCCTCCTATGTCCCTCCCTACATCACAACCTTCTTATCATAATGTTCCTTTTACCTATTCCAATCCTCTTCCAACTATAGTTCCAAGTGTTCCTCCAGTTGTGTCTTCTATTCTTGCAGCTTCATACACTTTACCTAGTGTTTCCAATGTTGCTACTTCTCCTATTTCCTCTAATGATTCAACAATCATCAGTTTGGCTCAAACTGTGTCATCCTTACAACAACTTGCATCCTTAACTCAAAATAAGTTTAGTATTCCTACATGGGACATGGAAAGTCCTTTGTCCTTAGATATAATTCATATTCCTATTCCCTAGCAAGTTGATATGCCTCATCTTGAGAATTACAATGGAAAAGGAGACCCTGTTCATCATGTTAAAACATTTCAAATCCTTTGTAGTGATTATGCTCATGACCATAGGATTTTAGCCAAACTATTTTCCTTAACCTTTCATGACAAGACCTTACAATGGTATTGTTCTTTGCCTCCTTATTCTATTGATTCTTTTCCTAAACTTGCCAATGCTTTTATTTAACAATTTCAAAACAACATTGGCCCACAAGTGTCTTTGACTGATTTGATGCATTGTAAACAAAGTGTTAAGGAAAAATTGACTAAATTTATTAGTAGATTTAAGCATTTTCATGCTCAGGTTTCTTATCCTATTCCTGATATTGATATTCAATGTATGTTTATTTCAAATTTGCAAAAGGATATTAGAGATAAGATTTTTCTTACTGAATTTACCTCTTTTCAAAAACTTTGTGCAGCGCATCATCATTATCAATTACAAGTGAGTCAATTTGAGAGCACCACTCTAATGGATCCTGTTCCAATTGATAAAAGTGATGCTTCTCCTAACCCAAACAAATTTAAAAAATTCAACAATTATGTCAAGATAAACAAACAAGCGAATGCAATTGCTAATCAAGTTGTTGTTGCATCTCACAATGCTACTTCTGCATCCACTTGTTTTTGATTAAATCATATGTTTACTCCTCTTTCTGAATCTTTACATTCTATTATGAATAGGTTGTTAACTACTAATATGATTAATTTACCTCCTATTTGACCGCTTTTACCTGCTACAATTTCATCTAAATCTTTTGATCCTTAAGCATTTTGTCAATATCACTGTCAGAATGGTCATGATACTGAGAAATGTTATTCTTTAAAACATAAGGTTTAATATTTAATTGATTATAATGCCTTATCTATTGATAATGTTAATGGCAGTGGGAACAAATCTATTTCTCCTCCTAATCAAAATCTTCAAATCTATATGAATCCTTTACCTGTGCATGATACTAATACCATTGCTCAGCCATCTTCTATGGAAATTGTGTATGATTTAAAGACAGATGATCTAAATCACATTGTTAATCAAGTGGAGCATGTTGATCAATCTGTATCTCCACATCAACCCCAAACTCAACCTCAAGTTCAATCTCAACCTCAAAACCTAAGCCTAAATTGAAAACTCAACCTAAACCTCGACAACAACCTAAGAATAAAAGACCTCGGGAACTTTTGATTACCTTTGATGATTCTGATACTATTAAAGCTCCTAATGGTCCCCTTTACATTTATGCTAGGATTTCCCGGATACCTACTCTTGGTTATCTTGTTGATCCTACATCCTTAGTCAATGTTATTACTGAAGAAAATATTTTTATGAAAAATTTGCAACACGATTCTAATGATACATCTAATGTGTGGATTCAAACTTGTAATGGTTTTCTTTATCCATCATTTGGTTCTATTAACTTTCTGGTCAAACTTTGTGGTAAAATTATGAACACTACCTTTGTTGTTGTTCCTACTTCTGATCAATTTCAAGTTAAGCTTGGTTTACCATGGTTAAATGCCATGCATGTTGTTGCTTCACCCATCCATAAATGTCTTAAATTTAGTCATGATGAAGAAGTGAATATGGTTAATCATAGTTTATATCAACCTTCTAGGCCCAGGGATTGTGCTACTCTTAACTTCTTTTGACCTTCATTACCTAATTCATGTCCTTCTTGACCTAATAATATTTTCCGCTCATATCAAGCCTATAAACATCATAAGATTCTTGAATTAAGTGTACCTCTGATGGACCTTAATCATGGTCTTTTACCTACACCTTCCATACCTCCTTTAACTATGGCTTATAGTTTTGTTAATCAAGTTCCTACCATTGCTGACAAACCTATTAATCCTCCTATAGAACTTGTGAAGGATCCTGTGATTTTTCCTCCTAGTTCTCAACCTATTTCAAGTAAAGCAAAAAGGAATTGATCTTCTAATGAACATCATAAAAAGTGTCATGCTCATGCTAAAGCTCGTAATTCTGTTCTTCAAAATTCTTCTGGTAAGCCTACGCATAATGTGGTTATTACTAATGATGTTAAGATGCATGATTATGATGATTCTATTCATATCTTAGATCCTATTTTGATTAATCTAGATGAAGAAGATACTCTTGATGATCCAAATGATACTAATGATGAATATGAGACTATTGATATTGACATTGATTTACCTAGAATTCTTTCATCACAATTAATACTTACACCTAATATTAAACATTGTGATTCTCAAGAGGATCCTTGTTCAGAACTGGCTACCATTCCTACTGTGTTGGATATAGTGCCTCTTGCAAGTTACCCACCTTCCCTAAATGATATAGAATGAGATGGGGAGAGTAGGTGGCACAATTGATCATCTTGTCCTTTATGGTATCTTTGTTGTGTTTTTTCCTATTGTACTGTGCTTCTCCTATAATGTGTTTGCTAAATGTTGTTAGATTCTTTTATACGACCCTTGTTGCTTTGTTGGTGCAAGGTGATAAAGGAATAAAAAAATTTGTTCCATTCCTCTATATGTATCTCTATTCTTCCATATTTTGTTTCATGTTATTTTTTACCTATGCTATTGTTCATAAATGTTTCCTTGTGTAATCTGCTTGGATCTTTAACTTGGTAGCACTAAATCTTTTTGGTCTCCAGGTCATGGTTTGAAAATATTCTTCTTCGTATATCTTATGTGATCTTTCCTCCTTTGTGATTGTAGCTCTACTTTCTTTGGGGAATGATGTCAATTCATTTGCAATAATATCATATATATTATCTTATGATCATACTGACCCCACGATAGATAGTTCCCTTCTGTGTTCTTTGTATGTTTATGTAGTTTTTCCCTTGATTTGTCTTCGTCTGGGGGTATCTTGTAGTGGAAATGTAATCAGTGGAGTTGTTTATGTTTCTATTAAAGCCATTGCTCCTTTTATAGTGTTAGCAATGACTTTAACATGGGGGCATACACTCTACTCACTCATTGCACACACACACTTTTCAATACACATGCATTATCTTTCAAGATACTTTTCTCCCTTTTTGGATTAGTGACTAATCCTTAAAGCATGGATTTATATATTAGGATCTCTTGATCCCTCCAGTTTCAAATTTTTGATCCCTTAAGGTCAGAGGTGTCCTTAAGACTGGATCTCTTTTGTTTTTGGTTTTTCTCTTATGGAGTAGAATATTCCTAAGGCTGAATCCTTGATGGGTTGACTAGTGAGTACCCACATTCACTAGGTGATTCAATTCCATCTTTCTAGTTGTGCTGTTTCCTTGTGTGGTTCAAAATGGGACATAAGTTCTCATTAGGCAAGATAATCTCTCTCTCTCTCTCTCTCTCTCTCTCTCTCTCATTGTGATCTTGGATTTGATGAAGACTCAAGTCCCTAGGGGCTTGAGGTTTCTTTTGTCCCTTTGACTATGATAAGATTATCTTTTTATTATGATTTACTTTACCAAGAGTTTGCATCGAGTCCATATTCTTGCTAAAGTGGGGGCTTAATGTATCATCTTAAAATGGAAGCACTTCCATCTTAAGAGCATTTAGCCCTTCGAGTGAGTGGTATGGGGTCATGTTAAGTGCCTTGATTGGTTCTTCGCATGGATCTAGATTTTTCCCCTCATTCTCCTTCTCTCTCCACCTGTTTTCACCTTCTTTCTACATTTTCCTAGCATTCTAGACTGAGGACCTAAGGTTTTTGACCTCAAGGTCAAAGATGACCTCGACCCTAACCTAGGCCATATTCTACCTCATCCTTGAACTAGAGTTAGAATTTCAAGGTTTCATGATTTTTGGATGTCGGGTTTCAAAAAGTTTCTTTTTCCCACATCCGAGTCGACAATTTTGGGTTTCAGAATGGTAAATCCTTAATTTCATTTAATCTAGGTATATTTCTAAGGGTTAGGGCCTAATTGGAATTTAATTCCCCAAGGTGGCCCCTCTAGAAGATTGTGTCCTAGATCACTATAAAAGGAGGCCTTCCTCTCTCATTTTCTCAATCAAGTTTTGTGAGAACATCCACTCTTTCATGATCAAGCTCTCAAGTGAAAGAAAGTGAATTCAAGCATTCAAGAAAGCACTCAATTATTCAAGTGTTCAAACATTCATTCATCAAGGAGATCCATTGTTAGCTATTGAAGGATTCAATCTCCTTGGAGCCCCCTTGAAGATTTATTCATCCATATTCATCCAAGCTTCCTCCTATGCAAATACCCATTCAAGATTGGTGTTGAAGATCTAATAACATTGATTTGAGATATCGTAAATCCATTTATATATTCATTTGGAGCATCCCTACTTGTGGATTCAAGGATTCGAATCCTCCACGAGGATTTCAATATAAGCAAGGTGAAGAGTTTCATTTACTTTGTTTATACATATTGCAATTTCAATTCAGTTTCAAGGTTGATTTCAAATTGGGGTTTGACCAAGGCAAACCCCACATCAAAACAATAAAAACTCCTTTTCTTGTAGGTACAGGTACATGACTGTGAATCAGAGCTTGGATCCAGATACCCTTTTCAACAAACTTCTAGGATCTGCAAACAGATTTTATGTCAGAGCTATTTCAGGTCAAGGATGACCTTTAGTAGGAGGTTGGACATTGCCCCACTATCTAGGTCAAGGATGACCTACTTCTCGAAAGACAAAATTTTTCTTTTTTTTCTTTGTTGCGGTCTTCTGGTCCTAGATTTGGTTGCAAAATTGCCCGAAACTGTGCACAAACATCAAAAATCAACATTTTCCAGATCTGCCCTATTTCAAGGTTAGTATTTTTCTTCTATTCATTTCATATTTTAAGCATATACTTTTTATAATTTATTATAGGATTTTCTCCTTTCTTCATATTCTCCATTTGTTTGATTCTTTTGTGCATTGATCACTTCTTTATGATTAATCCATTTGGATCAAGATTCCTTTTGGGAATTTGGATTGAAGATAGGTCCTATATTCTACCCCAATATCATACATCTTATCCAACCCTACTCATTTTATTATGTATCAATACATGAATAGGGTGAATCTATCTATCTCCATTTCACACCTATTCATCTCACACTAACAAAATCTCCCAATTGTGGATAAATGTCTTAACTGAACATAATTCAAATTAGGTTGGAACCTAAACCAAATCCACTAAACTATGATATGAAGAAAAAAACCTTGAATCCAACATCTCTAAATGCTACTCAATAACTTCTCAAAACCACACTCATTTAGATTTACAATATGAAAGATATGTGAAGCAATAGCATGATTGCATAGGAAAGTCAATGTCATCTACAATAATCAGTCACTAATGAGAACAACATGTTGACATTAATGAAAACCTCACTAACTCAACCACAAGCTCATTATGCTCCTACAATAGAAAGTGCATCACAAAATGACTTTCAAAATTTTGCTTCACAACATATAATTCCACCTTATTCTCACTCAATCCACACTTTAAATCAAACATATGGTTATATGTATAAAATCATTCATCAAAATTATCAACTAAGTCAACCACAAAAAATTAACACAAAAAAAAGTCGACCACCATGAACAACTACAGTAAATGTGGTCTAATCCAGTAAAGACCTCCATAATTTCTAATTCTCAAAATTTATATAATTCACACAAATACAAATAATCAAGTATAGATATTAATGTCATGTGTTCAATTACAATAAACCAAAGACTTGAAAACATGTTCCATTATGAATATTTAGTACATAAGTAAATAATAAGGCCAAGAGGGTCAACAACAACAATGGATTATGTGCAAGATAGGTTGAGTCTCTTGAAAATAGGCTAACTATCTATTTGGATGAAGAGATTGGAAAAGAGTTAGTAAAAAATGAAAAGATTTTCACTGAGATTGGAGGAAAAACACATGCTTTTGTTGAAATCTTGATACCCAGATTTCAACCTTACTACCGAATCCTTCAACAAGACTCTATTATGGGTAAGACTTCTAAATTCACATATACAATTTTGGTTTAATTCTTGTCTTGAATCTATTTGGAATACTTTAGGTGGATTTTGGGGGGTGGATGAGGGATCTTTAGGTTGCCTTCATACTACCTATGCTTGAATTTTGGTTGAGATGGATATGACAAAATCCCCTCTAATGGATTTATCTTTGAAACTTTCAAACATTGTCTGGTTACAACTTGTTGATTACAAAGGAATCCCTTTTAGTTGTAGAAGTTATTTTCAAAATAAACATGTTTATATGAATTGTGCCATGAAGAAATTCCACAAATTGACAACTTGATGGAGGGTTGCTTCCCCTCATCTTTATTTGGTGGAAAAAGATGCTATAGTAAAATATCAACTTCTTATTGAATGCCTTTTTTTGGTTCATGTACAATTTGCAAAAATGGTCTAGATTTGGTTCTTAAGATGTGAATATAGCCAATGCAAGTGGTCAATTTCTATCTTAGTCAGAAGTTAGGACAAATTCTTCCTTTTTGCATGTAATCCTTTGAAATTTAATAGTGAGAGCATACAAAATTTGAATGTGGATATTATAGTTTCAATGGTACCCCTAACTTGAGAAGGTGACTCCTTGGTGTAAAGGACAAAGAGATTGGAGCCAAAAGAAAAAAAAATCTAAGCTTTTCAAGGAGTACATGGTCTATTCAGTGATTAAAGTTTGATTGGTATATATTATTATAAGAGTGTTATAGATTGTTAAAGTGTATTATTAAGTATACCATTTACTTAGTTTAGCCTAGATGTTTTTTTAATTAAAGTAAGAAAGGTTTTGGAAGAACCCAAAACCTTTTAATCACTCAAAAATAGTTATTGAGCAAGAGAGAGAGATAGAAACAAGACAATAGTTACCAAGGTAGAACATAAAAGCTTAACCAGAGCTAGAACTAGAACCCATTGCAAAAAAAGGATTAGAGGGTAAAGGAGAAATAAACTTAGGAGGAGGACCCTTTAGTCCAGATGTTATTAATAATGATATTTATAGTTTGTTATGACACAAGTTTTTCCATTTTCATGAACTCACTAGAGGCTCACAAAGGCAGGGTATACAATTAAAAAAATGTTTTCAAAATTGCTGGAAAAAATAAAGTACTATAAACTTCAAAAATGCATTTCAAAAATTTTTTTAAAAAAAAGAAATATTTGATTCCTAAAAATTGCTTTCTCATGTTTATAAGGTATCATTTATTTTGTCTAATGGATCTTGGTTTAGTGGAATAGGATCTTGTCATTGTGACATCATATTTCATTCAAACATTGAAGATCTTATTTTGAGGTACACTAGTATTTTGAGAATATTGTTGATGGTGTTTTTTTTTAATATGTGGTCTCAAAACATGGTTGGGTATTGTTTCCATAATGCTCCACGTCTTCTGTAATATAATCATGTGATAAAGAAGTATATTTATATGGTATGCACAATTTTTTTGGAATTTACTTGATATCTTATAGAAGATGCAATACAATATCAAAATTACTCTATGATTGTAAATGTCTTGGACATATAGATGACACATGACTCTCTTTTTGTTTCTTTTTAATTTGTAGTATTAGATTCTTGGAAGAATTTCATAACTTTTATATTGTTGATAACTTTCTTCCTCTCTTTAATTTACAATTTCCCTTTTGTAGAAGTTTTTTTCAAATCTTGATTCTGACTAATTTTCTTTGGGTTAGTGTAGACACCTAAAATTGTCCTAACAATTACCCTTATTCTAGCCAATTAAATAGATATTATTATTTATTTAATAATTAACCTTATTACACATTTAATTAAATAAATTTACATTTATTTAATTACACTCCTCTTTATCCCTTATCCTTGATTAAATAAATTTACATTTATTTAATTCTATCATATTTCCCCTAATCCTAATCCTCCATCTAATTAAGTAAATGATCTTGTTTAATAAATTAATCCCTTCTTATTCTCTCTTTCTCTTCCACCTTTTGACCCATGTCATTGACATGTCATTTCCAAAGCCTTGGTTCTCTCTTTCTCTTCCACCTTTTGACCCATGTCATTGACATGTCATTTTCCAAAGTTGCTCACACATGTGTGAGCAACCTTGGTTCTCCCACTCTCTTACACCTTCTTACACTTTGTCATAGACATGTCACTTTCAAAGATTTCTCACACATGTGTGAGAATCTTTCCCCCTTTGAATGGTCAAACCATAATCCACATGTCATCTACATGACATCTACTTAGCCTCCACCTCATGGCCACCTCATTAATCCTATGCAATCTTGACCCTTCATCCAACTTTCAATATCAACCGTCCATTTCCCTAAAAAGCCTATAAATTGGGAGATTTTCTCCTCATTCAACAAGCCTTTTTCATGCATTGTCATGCTATAGGATTTGAGCAACCACATACCCTCTTCAAAAAATCAATCAACACTTAGTCTTTTTTTGGGGGTTTGCATTATGTTGAAATAGCTTAATCTTTTTTGTTATTTCATTTCTTCGTATATGCATGTTTGCTTCCATATTTTGAGGTTTGCATGAATATGTTAGGATAAGCTTAGTCTATTTAAGTTTATTCTTTTTTTTTATGCAATACATTTTCACACGCCCGGTGGGACCCACTTCACGGGTTCTTTTATAAACTAACCTTCTAATATGTGTTATCTTGAGTGTTTCTGTGAGTTTTGAGCTTGTAGGTGGAAGGAGCTATTGGAAGTCAAACATCTACAAAAGGCCTCAAATCAAGCCAACAAGCTCACCTATGTGCTTGGAGCACACAAGAGAAGTCTTTTGATATATAACACTCTACATTATTGCTCATTTTTCTATTTTCAAACATTAGGATGTATATTTGTTGTATGTCTTAGATTTCCTCTTTTTAACATTTCTTAATTTGTGATAAAAAAATAATCTATTTTTTATCTCAATATTTCATTTTATTATTTTTAGGAATATATATATATATATATATATATATATATATATATATATATATATATATATATATATATATATATATATATATATATATATATATATATATATATATATATATATATATATATATATATATATATATATATATATATATATATATATATATATATATATATATATATATATATATATATATATATATATATATTGAATATATATACACTTTGTATAGATCCAATATATGTAAATATATATATTTATAAAAAAATATTATATCATATATCTATCATATATATATTTATATATAATATATATTCTAAAAAAACAAAAAATAAATAATAAATAACAAATAATAATAAATTTAAAAAAATACAGCCTGTGGCTGTTCATAGTCCACAAATTGTGTTAACAATGTGCGGCTTTTCATAGTCCATGAGACTGTTCAAAATAAATCAAAAAACAAAAAATCGTTAAACTAAAATAAATCCAAATATATATATATATATATATATATATATATATATATATATATATATATATATATATATATATATATATATATATATATATATATATATATATATATATATATATATATATATATATATATATATATATATATATATATATATATATATATATATATATATATATATATTAAAATAAAATAAAACAAGAAAAAAAAAAAATCTTTCCAAAACAAAATGTTTTAATAACTAAAACAAACAAAATCCCGTACAAATTTTATTTTCAAATTTTGAAATTTAAAAAAAAGGTATTTTAAACTTGCTTTTTTGTTTTTTAAATTACTTTTTCATTATTTTATTATTTTTTATATTATTTCTTTTAATGAGTTCTTAACTATCTTTTTTTTTAATTTTGTAGGTATGTAGCCCATGGCCATATGGGTGACCAAGGGCTTTGCTAAACTTCCAACCCCCTTTTTGTAGCCTGTGGTCACATGGGGCCCAGGGGCTGAACTTCAAGCGGCTTAATTTAAGCCTCTTTCATCCTTGCAACCCATGAAGGAGCTATTTCATGAAAACGCTTATAACTTCCACATATGAGCTCCATTTTTTATGATTCGAAAAGCGCCGAAAAGATGATTCATCCCTCTATCCAGATCTACAAACCATTTGATCAAATTCCATTCCAAAAATTAGGTGAACTCATTCAAAGTCAGCTCTTCTTTTCAACTTTAAACACTCATAACTTGGGCATAAAAAATCATTTTTCAGCAAAATTTTTTAAAAAATTTATCAAAAAAATGAAAGGAATATGATTTTGTAATTACTTTTAGCTTTAGACATTATATTTGAAGTGTTTTCCATACATTTTCAAATTGGGCTTAAAATAAACCTTTCACATTTGGGTTTGGAATTCAAAAGAACAAGTGTCTTTTAAACCCCAAGGCCACATACATATTATGTCCTCTCGCACCTTTGGGTGATCTTGAGTGCACAAGAAATATGTGGTCTTGTTTTCTTTTTAGGAGGCCTACTTGGGGATTTGATCACCTCAAGGGATGACCTCAACTCCCGTGTTCCAGTGGAGTATAAATAGCAGGAGGTGAATCCAGAGACACCTCTCTTGGTAGTAGAATCTTGTCACTCTTGGCTAAGCCCCAAAGAACTTTATACCTTTGGGAAATGAAGGTGGAGATTTGGGTTACCATCTCCTCCCAGCTACGTGACATTATTCTCTTTCATCTACGGATTTGGGCCTCATGTACCTTGTGTATATCAAGGACAGTCCCCTAGTTGAGCCTGTATATCCTAGTTGAAGCTTCAATAGGATTTTTGGTGTGTTTGATGTGCTTGAATGTTTAAAAACTTCCCCATTTTCAGCCAAAAGGGGACACACCATCCAAATTAAACCTTAGTAATTGTTTTTGTATATAATTTCATTTGTTTGCTTTGCATTTTAAAGTAAAAAATCCAAAAACAATCATAACATTTCAAAAATCCAAAAAATGCATAAACTTTTAAAATCCAAAAACATCAAAAAAATTCAAAAATCCAAAAAAAATATAAAGTTTGAAAACCCAAAAGCGTTACAAAACTCAAAAACTCAAAATAATCAAAATCATTTCAAAAAAAAAACAAACATTTTTTTAAGTTAGTTGTCTTTAGTCAAGCTTTCCACATGATCTCCACATCACTTCTTCCATCTATCAACTTCATCACCTTCTCCATACTTTTTATCCTAATCACCTTCTTAATCATTCCAAATCATTCCTTCAATCTCTCCTAATCATCTTATTCATTCCTCTCTTCTAATCATCCTAGTGATAATCTCCTAATCATCCATAATAACCTTAGTCATCTTCCCATTCCAATTCAATCATCCAAATCATTCCTCTATATCCTTAAACATTCCTCCATATCCTAATAATCCTTCCTCTTCATCACTTAATCATCTTAAGCATCCTAATCAATTCTTCCAAGTCGCTCCTATTCTATTCCTAATCATCGTAATCAATTCTTTCGAGTCATTCCTATTCTATTCTAATCATCCTAATCACTTCTTCTAAGTCCTTCCTATTCTATTCTAATCCTCCTAACCATTCTTCTAAGTCATCTTTATCATTCTTCATAACCATTCTAATCATTATTCTAATCTAATCATCCTTCTAAGTCATCTCTATCCTCTTCCTTATCATTCAATAAAAGTCATAATCTTCATCTTGGTAATCCTTCATAAATCACATCTACTTTCTTAATCCAATTTCATCATTCATTTTCCTTCTAATATAATCACATCATTACCTTTCTAATCTAATCACCTTGTTAATCTTCTATCATTCCAATCAAATCCTAATTCAATCCATTCAATTGTCTTCCAATACCCCTCATTTATCTTCTAAATTCCTTTATTCTAAATTTCAATCTATATCCATGTCATCTTCTAATCCAAATTCTCATCAAATCTTTCACTTTGAACTTAGGAGCATAATCATCATTTTGACTTTCATCAAATCTTGTCTTGATTAACCCATATCCAATCTTAATCAAGACTAATCAAATCAAATCTCATCTTTCATTCCTTAATCAATCTTAGGTTGAAAGATTTTAATCAAAAGTGTTACATAGACCCTCATCATTAGCAAACACATCTAATCAAATTTTTTCTTTGAGAACATCAGTTTGTCTCAAGTAATTAATTCCATTAATCCTATCCTATTTTTCTTGGGATCACAAGTTTGTCTCCAAGTTGAAGAAGATAATCATCCAAATCAATCCTTTGTTTGCACCATCATAGGGTCTTGTTCCACCTAGGTTTGTCTCAAACCTTCAAATCCAAAATCAAATCAAATCCAATCAATCAAGTCCTTGAGGCGCTTCCCTCACAAATCAAATCAAATCAATCAAATTCTTGAGGCCCTCCCCTCACAAATCAAATCAAATCAATCAAATCCTTGAGGTCCTACCCTCACAAATCAAATCAAATCAATCAAATCCTTAATCCAAATTAGATCAAATCAAATTCCTTGAGGCCCTCCCCTCATAATCAATCAAATCCCTCATCCAATCAGTCAAATCCTTGAGGCCCTTCCCTCACAATCAATCAATCAAATCAAATCAAATCACAATTCTTGAGGCTCTGCCTTCTCAAATAAAAAACAAAGTCCAAACTTTCTCCTAGTCCTAAGTTCATATTTCATCCATCCTCAAACATCTCACTTCATCTAATCCTAATTCAAATCTTCATCCACATCTTCTTCTAATCCAAATCCAAACCTTCATTCCAACATCATGGATAAAGATCGACTTCACGCAAATCCACTCTCACATTCATCTAACTCAAACACTCACCAAAACAATCCAACTCCCACTTACCATGACAATCCCATATCCCCATCTATTCCACCTCAACATGTCATATCCAATCCCAATACATCTCACATTTCTTCTCCCTCCTCTACCTTTGACAAGGGAAATCCATCTCATCCTCCCACATTTACCCAAATCCATCATCCCCATCTCTCATCCAAAATCATACTTTTCTTTGCATGGATCAACAAGATAACAACAAAGTGTAGATCCCCACCTCTAAATCAAGCTACCCAATCTCCACAATCCATGCACTCACCATCATTAACTCCAATTCACCACACACCTAAATCTTCTAAGTCTCATGATTCTTTCACCCCTCCATTCACTCGAGTTAAATCCTCCACTTCCTCCATCCCATCACTCTCCCAAGTCCAAACATGTCAAGACCTTGTTCCAAAGCATGCTACTATAGATTCTTCTCCTCCTCTAAATCTTATCATCTCTCCATCCCATACTTCCAATCCATCTCAAGATCCATTTATCCCTCTTAATACACTTCATTAATCAAGATCAAGTCATCCCTACTACCCCATATGTTAATGACTCCCCTTGGTCTCATGAACCCATCCCCTCTACCCCATCCAATGATCCCCTTCCATCTTGAGCCAATAATCCTTTTCTCCCATCCAATAATCCCCCTCCATGTCAAGATCAAATCACTCCATCTCATAATTCCCTCCCCTCCATTCCATTGTATGATCTTCTTCCTCTCAAGATCCCATTATTCCTTCTACTCTACCACCTAATTCTTTCCAAATTCAAGGTCAAAGCTCCTCGTCATCTCCATGTCATGATCCTCAACCATCTTAAGATCTTATCTTAGCTCCTAATCCATCCCAAGATCCTATCATCTCCCCTAATCCCCCTCATGATCCTAATCCTCCACAAAATCCCATTACACCTATCCAATCCATTCATGAACTCTATACACCTGGACTCACATCTTGTGTTGCAAATACTAAGTATCCCATTGAAGAAATAATATCTCAAGATGTTGGTACCGCTTATACTCCTTCCAAATCTCAAATTCCTCCATCCAAATCAAAACTTAAATATTCCCCTTACTCATATTCCAAATCCCTTTCAGGCTCTTATGTCCAAACTTCCATCCCCCATCCTCCAAATCCATTTTGGGCCCCTATGTCTAAACCTCCCTCCCTTCCTAAAACATATCCATTTTGGGTCCTTATGTTCCCAAACCTAATTCTTCACCCCTTCCATCTATTTTAGGTCCTTACATACCTCTGTCAGCCATATCCAAGTTCCCCTCACATCCCTAAGAAAGATCTACAAAGGCACACATCCTTGAATACCTTCCAATATTCATCCTCTGTAATTCCATCCATAAACTCTTTAAACCAGTCATCCTGATGCACCTAGACCATGGCTAATGGAAGCACATTGGATGAAAAAAAATACAAAAAAAAAAGATACATCAAGCCAAAAATCCACAAAAAAAAATAGAAGGGTCAACATGTCCCATCTCAAAGACATGTTCAAGAAAAGAAAAATATGATCCAAAAGGACGCAAAGTTCAAAAGGCCACAAAGGCCTCAAAATAAAAAATGAAAATCATGTGGATTCTAGAGCTACTCAATGCCAAAATTAATCTCAATTCAAAATCTAAATTTCCATCCAACCTTGTTAATCCAAAAGCTTCCTCCTAAACCATCCCTCTAAAAGTCCTCTACTTTCCAACTGCATTACCTCCTTCATCTATTTTGGGTCCTTATCTCCCAAATCCACCTTTTTTTCCTCCATCTCCTCTTCCACCTCTCCACCACCCTTCAAGGTGTGTGCCAATGGTGATATTTTCATCTCTCCCATCCATTTATGTAAAAGTCTTCCATCCTCCCATCCATTATTCCTCAATCCTTCCATACTCTGCCACTACTTTAATGCCATATTTTGCATAAGTCCTCATTCTCCTTCCCCTAGTCCATTTCATCTACCATCTACCCACCCTACAAACATCAATGAGAACATATCCAAAATTCCTTGATACAGAAACAAAAAACACAGCGTAATATCATGACACTCGATGCTTGAGTCCTTCCCTCCATCTCACTATCACATATCTATTGTCTTCTAAAAGTTCACCTCTTCCATCCATTCACTTATCCTTATCCCTTTGTACCCTACACTTGGGGGCAAGCTCCATCCATCTTTCCTATCCACCCTCCATTCTCTTATCTAAGTCCATCCTCATCCTTTCTTATCTTTGATCTTGACTATCCTATTTATTCCATCCATCCATATACATCATCCATTTTCCTTATTTCTATCCATCTCCCCTTCATTATCCTACATACGTCCATCCACTTGTCCATATGATCTTAACATCCTATCCATATCCTACATCTCATATTCCTTGACATCCTATCCCTATCCTCCATCTCATAATCCTTTTCATATTCACTTCCTCCATCCATAATCCTATAAAGCTCCATCCTCCTTTCCATCCCTTTGATCTTGATTATCCCATGCATTCCCTCAATCCCATTGCATGCTTCTATCTAAATCTCCCTACATTATACATTGTCAGTTTCCATCTATCTCATCCTTATCATTATCCTCTATCTTATTCATACCCCTCATCTTATCCATACACCTCCCACTTTCATCCCTTTTCCTTCATAAACCTAGATGCACCAACTCACATACAAATAAGAATGATATCCTGCATGCTTTGGCACATCCCTTCCTTCATTCCCTCCATGCATATTTGTACTCATCCCATTCATTTCATATATCCTTTCCTACCTTCTCCTACCTCTTATGTGGGGCATTTCACTCCTTTTCTATATCATCCTTGGATCCTCATTCCTCTTTTCCCCACCTTTTGATCCCCCATATCCTATCACTATCCATTCCCTCCATCTACCTTCCATCCATAAAATACATTTGTTCCCCCTTTCCTCTATCATTCCTTGGTTTTCCTTGTCATTGGTCCTGATCCATTCACTCATCTTATCCATCTTCCAACTTCCCCCCATAACGTCCATTTTTCCTTTCCCTCTCGTTTCTAATCCATTTCTCTTTCTTCTATTTCATCCAATTCCTTTATCTTCTAATCCCACTAAATCAAATTCATCTATCTTCTAATCTAATCAATTTCCCTTCTTCCTACTTTCTTCCTATCCAATTCCTTTATCTTCTAATTCCGCTCCATCAAATTCATCTATCTTCTAATCTAATCAATTTCCCTTCTTCCTATCCATTCACTCCAATTCCTCTACACTTATCTTCTCCCCTCAATTTTCCTTCTTCCTATATTCTTCTATCTAATTTGTTTCTTCTCCAATCCAATCCTTTCTAATCCATTTCTCTTCTAATCATCTCAATTTCCTTCCTTCCTATCATCTTCAATCCAATTCATTTCTACTCCTATTATCTTATCCAAATATACCAATCCCATCCAAATCATCTTTTCCTTCACTTCCATTATATCCAATCCACTCATCAATAAATCAAAAAATACATAAAATCAAAAACATCCCAAACTAGTCCACTCAAGTGCAATCAATACTAATCCAATCAATCCAATCTTGTAATCTTGTACATCAATCCTTAATCAACCCATCATCTTGACCTAACTCAGCTAATAATCTATTGAAATCTTTCAATCAAATCATCATCATGGGATGTATCCTTCCCAAATACTTTGGATGTCCATTGTTCTTATCGTTAACTTTGCCATCCTCAATCAATCATCATCAATCAATCCATCAATTGGTTTTCAACTTGACTAGGGGAAAACTGTTGGTTTACATTTAGTTTGTTGTGCATGCTTACTTGTTGCTTGTCTTTATTATTATTTTTTGCATTTATCATGGTCTTTGCATCCTATTGTCATAATGGCATCACGATCTTCCTTATCATGGTGTCATAGGCATATGGTTGCATTTGACCTTTTTTATCATGTATTGGACACATTATCATCTCAGTTACCCATACCTTGGTGCATAGTGTTAAGTACAATATCAAACTTAGGTTTCTCACACCATTGCAGTATGACTTTATCTATTCTTCTTTCATCATCCATCACCTTTTCCCCTTCCTTTCCTACCCCTATCCATTTTGAGAGCACACCTATGTTCTCAAAACCCACATGTCCTCTCGAGGGGGCATACTAATCCCTCCTCGTCATCCTTCCTCATCCTTCCATGACTGGGGCATCATGCTACTAGTCTTATCCCTTGTATCCATTATGTTTTAATATTCTTTGATCTAACATCACTTCATGATGCTACATCAAAGAGGGGAAAAATGTAGACACCTAAAATTGTCCTAACAATTACCCTTATTCTAGCCAATTAAATAGATATTATTTATTCAATAATTAACCTTATTCCACATTAAATTAAATAAATTTACATTTATTTAATTATACTCATCTTTATACCTTATCCTTGATTAAATAAATTTACATTTATTTAATTATATCCTATTTCCCCTCATCCTAATCCTCCATCTAATTAAGTAAATGATCTTGTTTACTTAATTAATCCCTTCTTATCCCACTTGGAATTAAATATCAAATTTAAATCTATTTGAGCACATGGATCCTAACTTTAACCCTCACCCAACCTCACTTCCCTAACCTAACCTATCCTTCTAACCCAAGTCAACTCACTTTCCCACTAATTAATCCTAATCTTCCACCTAATCATTTGCACAACCTTAATCTACGGATTAATAAATCCTAACCCAAACCCAAGTTACATGTGACTCTTACAAACTCTTACACACTTGTCTCCCACATGTCATTGACATGTCACTTTCCAAATCCTTTGTTCTCTCTTTCTCTTCCACCTTTTGACACTTACACCTTCTTACACTTTGTCATAAACATGTCACTTTCAAAGGTTTCTCACACATGTGTGAGAATCTTTCCCCCTTTGAATGGTCAAACCCTAATGCACATGTCATCTACTTGGCCTCCACCTCATGACCACCTCATCAATCCTATTCAATCTAGACCCTTCATCCAACTTTCAATCTCAACCGTCCATTTCCCTAAAAAGCCTATAAATTGAGAGCTTTTTTCCTCATTCAACAAGCCTTTTTCATGCATTGTCATGCTGCAAGATTTGAGCAACCACATACCCTCTTCAACAAATAAATCAATACTTAGTCTTTTTTGGGAGGTTTGAATTATGTTGAAATAGCTTAATCTTATTTGTTATTTCATTTCATGATATATGCATGTTTGCTTCCATATTTTGAGGTTTGCATGAATATGTTAGGATAAACTTAGTCTATTTAAGTTTATTCTTTTTTTTTTATGCAATACAGTTAGTTTCACAATTTCATGTTGATGCTTGTCTGGAAGAAAATGACTTTCTTTCTCTTTTCATTTCCATTTTTTGTACCTTTTTCTTTTTATGTGTAACTTCATATTATTAATGGTCTCAAACATTCTCATCTTTTTTTGGTTGTTTTGGGATTTTAATGTCTATATCATTGATGACAAATCTAATATATTTATGTTACTCAAGAAGTAGATATAATGCGAGTCTCTTTTGGGATTTCTATATTCTTATTGCTCAATATCACATTCTCCATGATTTATCAATGCTTTCATTAATAGAATTTGAATGCACATCTTTTGAAATGATAGAAATTGATTTTTTTAATAAAAATATGATAACGTATATTTTTTATTTGTTTTTATACTTAACCTTGTACAAATCTTTATAATGATATTAAAAAAATATTAATTTTTTCTCCCTATTTTCATTTAATATTTTCACTCTTTAAATTATAACATATTTGTCGTCTTCCTTATTTTCAACTTAATTAATTTTAATAAATCAAATTTTAGATTTTTATATAGATTTTATGATAATAAAAGCAACATATAACTTATATTAGTATTCTTGTTATGTTAAATACAAGAAGAAGAAATTATTATTTTTTAATACTTTTAGCTCATAGATTTCTCACATCACATTCTCCATGATATATTGATGCTTTCATTCATTATTTAATCATGTTAGTATTGGCCACAATAATCATTTTGTGTCAAGCTTGCAATCTTATTAATTACGTTGTAGGTGCTCCCTATCTGAAAGAGGCCAAACTAATTTTAAACATCAACGGTGTAGAGGGTTGAACGACTATTAAAATTATCTGAATGTGGATTTTATCTATTTTTCATTGGATTCCATTTATTCATATTTTAATGATCCACCAATGCAATCTTGCTCAATCGCCAACAGTGGAAATAAGTGCTCAGTCGTATTCAACGCATGTGTCCCTTTTAAAATATTACTTAAGTTGTGTTGTTGTAGACATTCACATAGGAGGGATTTGATATGATGGCAAGTTGTCAGAAGTAAATTGCAAAATTTAAGTTTCCAATGGAGTAGTAGAAAAATACGTCGTCCATCCAAAAAATATCCCATCAGAATTTATTGTGCTTGAAAACCACTAAACATGGAGGATTCAACGATGTTGATCTGTGAGCCTAGTGAAAATGTTATGTGTTTTACTTTGTAGGTGTGCAAGTCCATGGTAAAAAACATCAAGTATTTTCTATGAAGTTGGTCCCACTTATAGGATGGAGGAAATGTTAAGTGCACAGGTGTGAACAGGGAAAATGTTATGTGTTTTCAACAATCAGTATCGCAAGTGTGCAAGTGCGATGTCAAAAAAATTAGTTGTTTTCTATGTTTTTGGTCAGAGTTTTGGCCCAAAGGAATTGGGACACACGTCAAATAGGTGTGATCCCACAAAGGTTCAAAGATCTTCAGTAAGTAATTCATGGGATAATGCCTGAATGCCACCTATCCACGGTTGTCAGTGGGACCACGTAGCATGTGTTAAGCCACCGAGTTAATGTTATTTGGGAGGTTAATCAAATGGCAGACCGATGGAAGTGATATGCCAAATACCTTAAGTGAAAATTATTTATTTATATCTTGACCGTTAGATCATTTTTTATCTCACAGTTGGCACTATCCCTTAATCCTCAAGGTGCGCATCTTTTATCTTAACGAGATCGCACCTAATTTCCACCTATCCACAGTTGTCGATGGGACCACATAGCATCTTTTAAGCCACTTGATGAAGGTTATTTGGGCAGTTAATGTCAGATAGGCCCAATTACTAACCAATGTAACATCTGGTTGCATCCAAGAAAAATCAATATCTCTACTTCGGTCATCAGATTTTCAAACGCACCAGTGTTTTCCATCATCTCTACAAAATATGTAACCATTATTTATTTGGTCCTACTTGCACGTATTGATTGATAGAGCTTGCATGATTACATTTATGATACCCTATATGTAAGGGCACAGGTGCATTGTGCCAAGTGTTATGTGTTTTCACATGTCCACATAGCTATAAATGTAAATGTCGCTAACATTTTCGTTCACTGCTAGCAGACGTAGTAACCCCTAACATTTTATGCCACACCTAACTATATGTTTCATGTCCTTTCTTCACAGTCTCCTTCACACAGTTACTGTCTTGGTGAGTTTCAGCTCAAAGGAATCTAGACATGCGTTAAACAGGCGTGATCCCGCAAAGGTTGAAAGATCTTTAGTAAGTACTTCACAGGATAACGCCTGAATGCCTCCTATGCACGGTTGTTAGTGAAACCACATAGCATGTGTTAAGCCATCTGGTTAAGGTTATTTGGGTGGTTAATCAAATGGAAAACTGAAGGCGGTGATAGGCCAAGTACCTTAAGTGAAAATTATTTATTTATATCTTGACCGTTAGATCATTTTTTATCTCATGGTTAGGGCTATCCCTTAATCCTCAAGGTGCACATCTTTTATCTTAATGAGTCACACTTGATTGCCACATGTCCACTATTGTCAGTGGGACCACATAGCATCTGTTAAGCCACCTGGTGAAGGTTATTTGGGTGGTTAATGTTAGACATGCCCAGTTATTAACCAGTGTAACATTGGGTTGTATCCAAGAAAAATCAATATCTCTACTTTGGTCATCAAATTTCTAAATGCACCAGTGTTTTCCATCATCTCCATAGAATATGTAACCATTATTTGTTTGGTCCTGCTTGTGCGTATCGATTGATAGAGCTTGCACGATTACATTTATGATGCCCTATATGTAAGGGTGTAGGTGCGTTGTGCCAAGTGTTCTATGTTTTCACATATCTGCATAATTGTAAATGTAACTGTCGCTAACATTGTCCTATCACTGCTACCATACGTAGTAACCCCCAACATTTTACACCATACCTAACTATCTATTTCATGTCCTTTCTTCATAGTCTCTATCGCACGATTACTATCTCCTTATGCAATTAGATTTTTCAGTGCATTGGACTGAATGGTTTAATTTTTTTTGGTCTAATTCACCTTTCACGTACTTTACTACATGTCTCATCATCAATCAAAAGTAAGAATCTCTGTCCTTTCTTGATGGGGATCCCATGGTATTTTATGTATATCACAATGTCCAAATTTTGTACGATGGTGCATTCTTTCAGGAGGATAGCTACGTCCCTAAACATGGAGGAGTCAATGATGTTGGTCTGTGAACCTAGTGATAGGAGACTATCAAGCTCATTTCAAAGAGCACTTGTTTTGATTTATGCTTGCTCAATGTTACAACCTAAATGTTAAACCATCCACTCCATCTGCTTGGATGGGTGTTTACCCCCAAAGTGTTCTTGGACTATATGCACACCCCCGTAGGTAACTTAGTGCAACATGGAAAATTCTATCGAAAGGGATCAGCGAAGAAAAAAATAGGAGGGCCCCTACTATTCTAGGGGGGCGATCAATGAATATATCCAATACCATAAAGGATTTATGCTTGAGGAATATTTCTCAGATGTGATATTTTTGCAACGAAATCTGACAACGAGTTTGTTTTGTATCATATTGCATGATTTCCAGCTATAAATTGTTGCACCAGATATAGTGCAAATCATCAAAGGAAATGAAAAGAATTCATAGCTGTTAGATTCCCCTGTCATTCTGAGTACACTATCAAAGGCCTTTTATTTTCTACTACTTCATTTAATCCACGGTCTCATGTCATTTCATAAAAATCTATGACTTTAACATCTTATTCATCATGACAAATTTTCATGAAAATAACAAAATCGCCCATTCTCAAATGGGAGGATGGACTTTCTTGGGAATTATTCTTAACTCTTTTCTTAATTTTATATTTCACTATTATTATGGATGTATAGAATGGAGATAAAGAAATTCTAACTAGACCCACAAGTTCTATAACTAGAGGGACAACTTAATTGTATCTAATCTTCGATTCAGTGTTCTTCTCTATTATTTTTGTTATTTTAATGGTGTAGATTTTTAGTACAAAATTCACACGATGATCTGCAAATGGGAGCTATGCTACAAAAGTGTATTAAGAATCAGGTAATCATTGCTTATTTTTATTCCACATGATTAGGCAAAGAATGTTGTTGAAACCAAACTAATATATAGCATGTATATTCAAAGCTTTAGCTTGGATTTTGCATCCATCCATGCCCTGGGATTCTCTAACTTGATAAATTACAAGAATAGGCCAAAGTTGTAAGCCTATTTTTAATGGGGTGTACTTTCACGAGATGAAATATTAAGATGAAGATTTTGTTTTACTACCTTCTTGAAACTAGGCTAATGGTGAAAAATTACTTTAAAATCAAGACATAAACTATAATCATTACCTAACTCCAACTCTAATAAAAACCCTAACTTTAAGCATAAACTAACTATATTCCCAAATCTAACTTGAATCTTAACCTTAAGCCTAACTGCAACCACTATCATAAGCCTAATTGAAACCAATATCATAAGCCTAACCATAATAGTAATCATGATGTAAAGCCTTACCCTAACCATGATTGTAACCCTAAACCCTATTCAGAACCCCAACCCCAACCCTAACTCTAAACTTAACCCTAACCCTAATCGTAAACAAGATCATAACCCAAACTGTAACCTCTATCCTAACCCTAACCATGGTGTAAATCTAAATACTTATCTTAACCCTAACCCTAAATATTAACCCTAATTAAAGTCCTAACCATAACCATAATTACAATCACGATATAAACCTTAAACTTAATCATAATTGTAATCCTAAACCTAAGAATTACACTAATGATGATGTAAACCTTAAAATAAATTAATTAATTTTAAATACTAAATTTATTAAATAATGAATAAAAATTATATCAATTTATTGAAAATATTTTATTAAAAAATCATTACTTGTATATATATTTTTAAAATTAATAATAATATTAATTAAATTTCTATATAACATATATTAAAAATCAATAATTAATTATGACAATATAACAATTAACAAATTAAACATAATGAAAAAAAATTAAGCATATAATTTATTATTAATATATTATATACAATATATACAATAATATAATACTTATTAAATTTTAAAATATTTAAAAACTAAAATAATAATTTTATATATATAATGATTAACTATAAAATAAAAGTAGTTAAAATAATATTTGATGTGGATTTATTGAGCACCATGACAATAATTTTCAAAACATATTTTTAAAATAAAATTATTGATAGGGATTAAATTGAAAATTTCATTCTCCCTAAAAACATTAGTGAAAAAAGTCAGGGAAAGGGCAAAAATGATGAAAATATTAACTAGACGAGATTGCTTGAAAACTAACGCGAGCAACGGATTTCATGAAAAGAAATGTGATAAAATAAAACAATGAATTAAAACAAAAAAGAAAATGAATGCCTAAAGATACATGAACGAATAGAAAATGATGGGAATACTTGGAGTTGAAAATAAAAATATAAATAATTAAAAATCTTATTGTGTTCGTTCTTGCAACCGTCTTGCATAGCATGTAAAGATTGTGGAGCGTGGATTCAAATGAAGTTTTGCAACTTGAGAAAGGGAACGCCTTGCATCGAGGTGGTGCTCATAGAGGTGAAGCACTCCAACTTCCCAGGAGTTCACCCATCTTAGTAATACTCCATATCAAACATATTTAATCAAGGAGTTACCTCCAAGGTTAAGCCCATTTTGATTGCGACCCCATTTACAAAACCTTCAACAAGTGTTGTGCCTTACGAACCATTCATTATAGAGCCCTTTAAGCTCATTGATTGATAAGTAGGAGATATTTCCATAGCTACTCAAATTGTAATATTATTACCAAGATTCAACTGTGTATTTTTTGAGTCAAACTCATTGACCCATGTTTCACAAGTAGCAGTTCACAAGAACCCATCTCTCATGAAAATGAGTGTAGTAGTTAGAACTCATTGCATCTAGGTGATTCTCTTAGAGGTGAAGCATCACGAATTCTCAGGAGGTCAACCATCCCTGTACTACTTGAGCTCATGGGCGATTAACCACAAAGTTTCCTCCAAGATTAAGAACACTTTTCTTGCAACCCCATTTGCAAAACCTTCAGAAAGTGTTACTCCTTATGAGCTAGTGATTATAAGTTCCCTATATGAGATGAAAAACCTCATGTTTAACATCAATAGTTGTAAGTTGTCTAAAAGCAATGAGAACCATAAAATGTATCACAACCGTCCATTTTTCTTCTGTGCGATTTGTTATTTTTTTGTGCTCATTTTGGCTGACTATTTATGATGTCCATCCTTTTTAATCCTCGTCATCATTGATAGCGCATTTTTCTTGTCTTCTCTTGTTACAATGTCTTTTTGAGTATCCAACCAATGGTTATGAAGGCATTAGAACTATGCAAGATGATTGTGACACATTTGTCTGTTCCATAGTTTTAGCCATTCATTGATTAATGGTAAATTAACGGTACCAAGTGAGCATTTGTGATTAACATTAGATTAACATCCAGCCTTCAAATTTGTTGATATTAATGTGAATCTTGTATTGTTGAAAGAGCAAGGTGAAAATGAACTCCTTGTCAATGGTTGTTGAAAGTGCTTGTTGAACACAAACTCTCCAAAGCCAAGAAAGATAGCAATTCTGATGCCAAAATGATCATATAAAATGTGACCTTTGGGATTACAAAACATAATTTTTCTAGGATTATGAAAGATAACCATTCTCTCAAATCTAGGGTTTCATCACCGTGTGTAAATGAACTATCTTTTAATGTCATTCAAACATTTTAATTTTTAAAGCTCTTTAATACTCGAACATGTCTAAGACATTTATGATATATTATTGTCATGTAATTTCTAAACTCTTTATTATTTCATGGAATTAATATATATTTGACTATACTCAATTGATGAAGTACAATTTTTATGAGCTTAAGCGGATTTATAATCACCAGCTCATAACGAGTGACACTTCATAAAGGTTTTGCAAATGTGGTTGCAAGAAAAGTGTGCTTAATCTTGGAGGAAACTCTATGGTTAACCGCACATGAGATCAAGTAGTACAAGGATGGTTGACCTCCTGAGAAGCCATGGTGCTTCACCTCTAGGAGAATCACCTAGATGCAATCACTACAACATTTGGGGCTGAATTTCGATGGCAGTACCATTTTCATGTGTTTTTTGTGTTTTTTTTTTAAGTGCCCCTGAAGGTGTCTCAATAGTGATGGTATCATTGTAATTTCAATACCGGCATGATTATAAACAAAAAAAAAAGAAAAAGAAACACTCATTTGTAATTTTCGTGAGCTGCGAAGAGGGCACTGGACTTTTTCTTGCGAACTACAAAGAGGGCACCGTGCACAAAGAGAAAATAGGGCACCATTTACGAAGAGGGAAGAGGGCATTGGACTTTTTCTTGTGAGATGCAAAGAGGGCACCATGCGCAAAGAGAGAATAGGGCACCGTGTGCGAAGAGGCACTAGATTTTTTCTTGCGAGCTACGAAGAGGGCACCATGCACGAAGAGGGAATAGGGCACATGACTTTTTCTTACACGTGCGAACTTGGCCCTAACTCTACACAGATTCGAGGTAGGCCCAAACTGGACTTTTTCTTGTGTGCCTGAACTTGGCCATGTCTTTTTTTCTATTTGGTTTTATCATTATATTTCACTATTTTAAAGCTAGGGCATCCATTTCATAGAGGTTGTGAGTGTTTTATTCATTTTTTATTTGTTTAAATGTATAAAAATATTACAAGAATTGACTGAAATACTTTTTCTTGTGTGCACAAACTTGGTCATGTCTTTTTTGTGACTTGGTTTCATTGCATTGTATTTCACTAGTTTGAAGCTAGGGCATCTGTTTATTACTTGTTTACTCATTGCTTGGGGCCCATGAGTTTTGATATGGGCATATACATGATGTAAATTTGGTCATTGTTTTGTTCAGTTATATATATTATAAACAATTACAACAATAATCAGTTTTGTTTCTTCCTTTTCCATATAAAGTTGATAAATTTAGAATTTCATATGAATCTAGTGATGATCAAAATGCCTTGCACTCCTAATATTTTGAGTTATAAGGTTATTATCCTTCTCTGCAATTCTTTTCATGCATATGTGGAAAAAATTCCTGAGATACTAAAGAAGAGGTTTGTTATTTGTCAGACAAATCTTCATTGTCCCCCACAAAAACCTAAGTAATAACTAGTACACCCTTAGTTTGTTTAACAATGCACCATATTAGATAAAGTAGGTTCTATTACACATGGCACGAACTCTCTTCAAACTCACAATACGTTGCATGTGTAGTACAAAACTCATGAGATTCTAAAGAAGGCCTCATTCTTAATCATCCAAATCTTCCTTGTACCACAAAAAAAACTATGTGATAACTATGTCTACTCCAACCTTAATTGTTTAATAATTCATCATATCAAATAAAGTATGTTTAAAAATTGTTGGGACTACTCCTTTGGTGTGTATTAAATAGAATAGAATTTTCAACATATTATTATCATTATATTTCTTTGTTGTAAACATGCCATTGGTTCAGTTTTGTAAATTCTTATTGTGTTAAATGCATTTAAAATAAAGGTCTAATTCTGTAGACTACTAGCACGAAGGAAGATTTGACCTAGCAGTCTACAGAATTAGACCTCTATCTGTAGCTTTGTCTAATTAACAAAGCTATTACTTAGTTTTTACAAAGCTAAGGGTGGAGTAGTTATTAATTAGTTTTTTGTGGGGGACAATGAAGATTTGTCTGACAAATACATACGATTGGTTCAATTTTGTAATCTTTTTTACAAAAAAAAAACACTCATTTGTAATTTTCATGAGCTGCAGAGAGGGCACTGTGTGCGAAGAGGGAAGAGGGTACTGGACTTTTTCTTGTGATCTTGTGAGCTGTGAAGAGGGCATCCATTTCATAGAGGTTGTGAGTGTTTTATTCATCTTTTTACTAGTAATTGGCAGATTAGATGCAGATAACACCTATGCATTAAACATGCTAAACTGATAAAGGTGTTATCTGCATTTAATCTACCAATTACTAATAGATTAAGCATTTTATTACTATGCTTAATGTTCCATTTAAATGCCTTTAACATAAAAAAATTACAAAACTGAACCAATGACATGTTTACAACAAAGGTCTAATAGAACTCCCAACAATTCTTAAACATACTTTATCTGATATGATGACTTAGACCTTTATTAAGAATTCATCATATCAGCTAAAGTATGTTTAAGAATTGTTGGGACTGGTCCTTTGGCATGTATAAAAAAGAATAAATTTTTTAGCATATTATTATCATTCTATTTCTTCATTGTAAACATGCCATTGGTTCAATTTTTTTTGAGTTAAATGCATTTAAAATAAAGGTCTAATTCTGTAGACTGCTAGCACGGATACCCTAGCTTCAAACTAGTGCAATACAATGCAATAAAACCAAGTAACAAAAAAGACATGACCACAAATTTTTTTTACAAAACTGAACCAATGGCATGTTTACAACAAAGAAATAGAATGATAATAATATGCTAAAAATTGTATTCTATTTTGAGGGGACACGTCCCTGCGGAACACCTAATATGTGGTATTAAGCATAGTAATAGGTCATTCTTCATTGTCTTCATTTTGGGGGACAATGAAGATTTGTCTGACAAATAGCAAGGCTTCTTTAGTATCTTATAATAATATGCTAAAAATTCTTAATCTATTTAAACATTTCTTATAGATTAGAATTACAACATATTGGCTCACAAACAAAGTAGGTTCAGTTTTAAGATAAAATATGTTCAGATAAAGAATAGAATTTATAATTAATACCCAACTGTCTAATTCAATAGTCTACTCTTAAAGTATATAAAGTAGGTTAAGTTACTTTAGATAAAGTATGTTTAATCTAGTTTAATACTTTATTGACTATGGCTTCTCCAACCTTAATTGTTTAAGAATTCATCATATCAGATAAAGTATGTTTAAGAGCTATTGGGATTGCTCCTTTAGCATGTATTAAATAGAATAGGATTTAATATGTAGACATAGTTAATGCACCACATTGGGTAAAGTAGTTTCTATCACTAGAAAGGTCATTGTACCAGACAAAAAAAGGAATTCAATAGATTAACTAAGTAGGACCAGTCCTGACATGATTGTTGTTAGAAATAGGGAATACTGAGAGGGGGGGTGAATCAATATTCTAAAAATTTTATTTTTTGCCCAATTATGGATATAACAGGTTATCTTTACACATGCATAACATAAGAAGCTAAACAACATGCATAACAATAAAGAACTCATAACACATGCTTTGTTCTCGAGAAAACCCTAGCCAAGGGAAAACCCCAGTGGGGATGGTACCCATAAAGATCCACTAATAAAAAGTATCTTGTTAAGGATGTTGACCCTATTAGGAGTCTATTACAAGCATATAGTGTATCAGTCCTAATTAAGGGACTATAGGCCTTGTTAGAAGCCTCAACCCTGTTAGGAGTTGGTAGTACAAAATGTGATTACCAGCTGAGCCCACTGCCCAAACAAGTAATGTACAATATACATTGATTACAAAAGAGGTCAAGGTACATAAAATTATACTACTTGCATCAATATCTCTTCATTGTTCTTTCACTATTGCTATTACATATACATCATAGATCTCGCATATTACATACATCTTTCTTACATTTTACAATTACATTAATACAAGTTATTAAGGCTAATAACTTTACTTGGTCGGCTGCCATATTAAAAAATAACTTTATCCAAGGGTAAACATCTAGGATTTTGACCCTTTATATTGTTAAGACATTATTTTGATAAACAAAATAATCCCTTAACTCTTTACTAGTTTTGTCTTCATATTCTGTCATGTCGGCTTCACACTGTCTTCGATAAAACTATCATAACTTCTTCCATACATGCCGTACTAACTTGTGCTCTGAGATGGGTCATCATTAGTCACCATAGAGTCTATGTTCAAGTTTGAAAGCATTGAACTCACTCTAGTCAATGTCACAAACAAAAACTATGTGCGGGTACACTAGTAAAAATACTATCTCATACTTAGACAAGTTTGCAATGCACTCTGTCATACTTGCTCTCTGACTTGTGTGATCTTCATGTGGATCATATGTTTTCATAATGACAACATCTATGCAATCAACTCATCCAAATTGCCAACAATCTCCCTCTTTGTCATTGGTGGCAACATATGAGAAAATTGGCTAAGTGTGCAACTCCAAAATCTCAAAATTGTCAAAATTGTGGCCATAGTATAACATATATATACTATCCTTATAACTCCTTAAAAATATTATCTCTAATACAATACTCCCCCTAAGAGTATCAATCCTAATCATATACTATCAATTTTCTGCTAAATATATCTCCCCCTTTGACAACAATGACAAAATAACAGTAGGGAGGGCTACAAAATCGTATCACACAAAGTTATACCTCAATTTATTTATTGCAAAGCTGGTAGGCTTGCAACACAATCTAAAAAATCTATCTTCATGGCTTCTATCTCCTTTTCCCATGATTTCCTTATGGAATCTGTGACATTGAGTACTGTGCTCAGTCCATAAGATGCTATTTGACATGCTTGGAGGTTTTCAAAGTTAAATTTCTTAAAAGATGTCTTAGCTATAAGACAATCTTCCAACTACTCTTCAATAACACTTAACTTCATAGAAACATGCTCTCTCAAAAGAGTATATCTTCTTAATTTCCTATCTTTCTCATCTTGTACAATTCTGATTTCATCATACAGTTGCCTAAATTTCTTCTCAACATTACAGACCTTCACATTAGGGTTAGATAGAAGGTTTGTTTCATTTAGAATCTCTGCTTCCTTCAATTTTATCTTTTGATCTTCCTCAGCTGTCAAAGTCTCTGATTTTGTACACTGTATGTACAAAGATTTTCCTGTTCCCAAATGTTTTCTCAAATCTTTGATATAGATATCAAGAGTATTGATATCATTGCTGATGTACTGACTGATGTTCAATAGCATTCTAGCCTCATAGTCTACCTATGCTTTCACTTTTGCAATATCAGATAAGTTAGTGAACTCATCATCAAAAGTGCTCATCACTTTCTTTGCTTTCTCCATAGGGTCTGCTTCTACAATCTATGTGGTCACAATACTTTGTAATTTTTCAGTTAGGTCCTTCAGACATCCTTCAAGACTCTTAACTTTCTTATTCTTCCCAATGATTTTTTTCAAAGATGTGATCAATTCCATCTAATCATCATCATCTACTTCTTTTCCCAAATCCTCAAACAAAGATCCAGTTTGCTTCTTCTTTCCAGTTTCAGGAGTAAGACTGACTTCTTCTATAGAGGGTATAGGTGCTTGTACTTTTGATACTTTGGGTTCTTCAACAATAAATTGAGTCTACTCTACTTTTGCAGTTCTATCCAGTTCATCAAGAGCCGAATTGTCAACAATGTTCTCTAGATTCTTGAATACATTATCATCAGTATCCAAGGTGATCCTTGTACCTTCAACATTCATAGATTCTTCTTCAATGTTTATAGCTAGTGGAGAGGGAATATCCTCTTGTTCTACTTCTTCTGCTTGCTCTGCTGCAACTGATGTCTCTCCAACAATTTTTTCCATAACTTTAATTATTGCTTGTTCAGTCTCTGCATTCACTTGTTCATATTATCCTACCATGATATGAATGGTTCTCATTTTTGTCCTTAAATGGGTGCTAAGGGGCTTCAAAATTTGTTTAAGATGTTCATCATCTCTTACATCACATAGTTTCTTCACAATATTCTCTCTGATAGATTTATCTTCTTCTTGTGCTCTCATCTTCCTGTTAACAAGTTTCTTCAATAAGTCATTAGGTATCTTTCCCTAAATAGTGTCAAACTTCTTATTAGCCAGAATCAAATGCTTGACCACTACATTTTCAAGATCCAATTTATTAGAATAGTCATAAAGGTCGTAGTATTTATTCATTTTAGTGAAGTCTCCATCTTTTATAATTTCTTCATTCACTCTCTCAACTCTAGGTTTCCATTTTTTTTTCTTGATAGAAGTGTCATCATCTTTAATTTCTGCAATTTTCCTAGGTACTAGTGGCACCAAAGTTTTCTGCCTCTTACCAGGTCCAGTAGAAATTTCTTTCACTCTCTTTCTTAGTGTGGAGGAGGTAGATCTAGTTGGTTTGCTTGCTACTTGTTCCTTCTCGGGTTCCTCTACTTTCACCTTGACTGGTATTGAACTAGATGATAAGGGAGGTATAGACAAAATCTCTTTCTATCTAATATCTCTAATTGTTGTTGTTGTCTTCTTTTCCACTAAGAATTCTCTCTTTGTCATTCCTATATCCTTCAATATTTTCTTAATAGTGCTCTCAACTCTTTTCTTAGACTGTTTCTCCTCAAGTATAGCCTTTGCGGAGTTGAAATTTTCTTCAAAAGTTCCAAATCTATTACTGTGAGTGTCAACCTTGCACTTAAGTAGCCTATTCACAAATTCCTCTATCTTAGTTTCAGATATTTCATAGCTAAGAGGGTCTATGAACTCAATTATAGGTTCAACTACTTCAATGTATGTAAAGTCAGTGTCAACCATAAAACATACTTCATTCTTGTATTTCTCCACAAGAGACTATGGAATCCTTGATCTACTAGACACAATATTCTGAAATGTCTTAATAACAAGTACTGCACTCTCATTAACACTGTCAATAACATGCTTTCTATATACTACATTAATCCTTTCTATTGTAGTTTTTCCATCATTCCAATCATTTCCTATGGTGTAAGGAAATCTCCTCAAAAGATGAAAAAACATGTAAGTGATCAAAGATGAAAATCTAAATTATGCATACTTTGTCTTCTTAATCTTCTCCAAGTTATCAAAAAATTGAATTCTCATAATTCAACACATATCAACTGGCACTTTGTCAACACACATCAAATAAGATATGTGTACCATTCTAGCTGCCATGTCATCCTCTCTTGAATTTGCACAAAACTTAGTTGTTAGGATTTTGTATAAGTATCTAACCTCATGTTGTTGGATCTTACTAATTATAATTCCTTTGCCATTATAAGATGAATTAGTGTTATCAATGACTATTTTTCTCATGTTCTTCTCATTTAAAGGAATAGCTCCAGATTTAGACAGTCCAGTGACTTCATGAATCAAATTAGTTGTAATGTCTATCACTCTATCTTCTAGCCAAAACTTCCCATTATGAATTTTTCTAAGGATTATCTTAGTGCATTCTTCATTATCAAACTCATACCACAATGCATACTTAACAATCTCATTGTCTTTCAAATGATCATATCCTTCTTTCAATGACATGTCCTAGTTGTAAATCTTCTCATACTCATTTGTAAAATCACTATCACTGATGGTTTCTAACTTGCATCCAAGATAACTTCTTACATTCTCTAAATGCAATAATCCCTCTGGAATAGATGATAAAGCTAACTTAGGGTCTTCTTCCAAGGGTTCTACTAGTTCCTTCTTCATTATAGGTCTATTTTTATCTCTGACATTGTGAATTAAAGATACATCCATGATTACTTCAAATTCCTTTTACCGATTCACAGATCTATCAAGTAAAATACCTCAATTTTGCAATTTTAGGGCTTGTGTAGATTTGGTGCTCAAATCCTTCACCAAATCATTGCAAAAATCTTCCAATCACTACTCTTTGATCTCCTTAACACTTGTATTCTCTTTGATGATCAAATAACACCAATCATAACCTTTTATTACTTCAATCTCACTTAGGTCTGACATCGCATTCAAGTCTTTTGTCATTTCTTTCCAACAAGTTCTTTCTGCTATCCTGCAAAACTTAAAACTTCTTGCGATCTCACAAAACATAATATTTTCCTTTGCGCTCTTAACCATAGCATTAGAATATCATAAACTACCTTTCATTAACTGCGCAAGACTCAATTCATCATAAATCTACTTCTACACTAATCTAAGTTCCTAATCTACTATAATTTTCATAAATTAAGTGCTTTGAGATAGGTCAGGTAAGGATTCATTCTTACCACTTGATACTTCATTACCTTCAATGTTGAATATGTCTCCTTGATCTGTGCTTTTAACAAACTTCACTTCATTTTTATTGCTACAACAACCTTTCTGTTTGTTACTTGCATCTTCATTTCTTCTTTCATGATTTCTAGGGTTAAGGTTAGGATGAAAAACTCCATTGTTCATTTTGCAAAACCTTGTTGTATGTCCAATCTTGTTGCATATCTAACAAACAATTCCATTGTTTCCATATCTTGGTCCAGGTGGATTAATCTATGATTTGCAATTTCTAGCAATGTGTCCAACCTTGTTGCATCTATAACATATTACTCCAATTCTTTTGTTCATATCTTCAGTAGGTTTCTTATTTGCATTGTTAGTATTCCTAAACATTCTACTATTATTATTATTCTCAATAAATTCATGTTTCCTACATTCAATAGCTCTATGTCCAAATCCATGACAGTTATAACAATAACCATTAAGAGGTTTAAATTGCTTACCTGTGCAATCTCTCTTCATATGACCGATAGTATTACAACCAAAACATATACCTTTGAATTCTCTTTGCATACCTTTGGATGATTCCTCTTGCTTTGGTGATTCTTCTTCTTTAGGTGTATCTTTAGATTTGTTGATCTCATCAAACTTCTTCTCATCTAAGCTTTCAGATACTTTCAGATCTAGTTCCTTGCTTTCATCATTTGCTTTAAGAGTGTTAAATCCAAGACCGGTCTTATCATAGAATGGTTTCTAAAAAGATGCTTGTTTATCAATCTTCTCACTAGTTGAATATAGCCTTTCAAGTTGTTTCTTGGATTGAATCAGTTAGCCTTTCACAATCTTGTTGTATTTCTCAAGTTCAGCATACTACAAATTGACTTTCTCAAGTTCAGATGTTACATTTTCAAGTTTAGATTTCAGTCCTTTATTTTCAATCTTTAGACTTTCATTCTCAGATTTTAGATTCACTTCATTCTTTCCATTTCCATCTTTCAAACTAAGCTTCAAATTTGCTATCTTCAATTCATGCTTAAGGATCTCATTTTCTTTTTCTAAATTGTCATCACAATCTTCAATAAGAACTTCGAATTTCTTTTCAGATTTTAGATCTTCCAACTTGTTTTTCAGTTTCTCAATGAGGTTCTTTGCATCATCATATTTTCCTTTCAGAGTGTCTCTTTCATCAGTAAGCATATCAATCTATTCAAGGGCTTCTTCAATATTCTTTTGTAGTTGATCCATATCCATAGAGATCTTACTCAGGCTGCTAGGCTTTCCTTGAATGATTCTTTTCTGAGTAACTAAGCTTTGATACCAATTGTTAGAAATAGGGAATATTGAGAGGGGGGGTGAATCAGTATTCTAAAAAATTTATCTTTTTCCCAATTATGGATATAATAGGTTATCTTTACACATGCATAACATAAGAAGCTAAACAACATGCATAAAAATAAAGAACTCATAACACATGATTTGTTCTCGAGGAAACCCTGGCCAAGGGAAAACCCCAGTGGGGATGGTACCCACAAAGATCCACTAATCAAAAGTATCTTTTTAAGGATGTTGACCCTATTAGAATTCTATTACAAGCATATAGTGTATCAATCCTGATTAAGGGACTATAGGCCTTGTTAGAAGCCTCAACCCTGTTAAGAGTTGGTAGTACAAAATGTGATTACCAGCTGAGCCCACTACCCAAACAAGTAATGTACAATATACACTGATTACAAAAGAGGTCAAGGTACATAACCTTATACTACTTGCATCATTATCTCTTCGTTGTTCTTTCACTATCGCTATTACATATACATCATAGATCTCACATATTACATACATCTTTCTTACATTTTACAATTACATTTATACAAGTTATTAAGGCTAATAACTTTACTTGGTCAGCTGCCATATTAAAAAATAACTTTATCCAAGGGTAAACATCTAGGATGTCATCCCTTTATATTGTTAAGACATTATTTTGATAAACAAAATAATCCCTTAACTCTTTACTAGTTTTGTCTTCATATTCTGTCCTGTCGGCTTCACACTGTCTTCGGTAAAACTGTTATAACTTATTCTATACATGTCGTAATGAATTTCACTCTAAGATGAGTCATCATTAGTCACCATAGAGTCTATGTTCAAGTGTGCAAGCACTGAAGTCACTCTAGTCAACATTGCAAACAAAAATTATGTTCGGGTACACTGGTAAAAATACTGTCTCATACTTAGACAAGTTTGCAATGCGCTCTGTCATACTTGCTCTCTAACTTGTGTGATCTTCAGGTGGATCATATGTTTCCATAATGAAAACATCTATGCAAAAAACTCAGCCAAATTTCCAACAATTGCTAGTCCCAACAATTCTATATATACTTTATAGTTCTATTAATATGTCATTGATATGCATTACTTCAAACCTTAAGTAATTTAATAACCTTATTAGTTCAATTCAATAGTAATTACAAATGACTTTATCGGTTAATTTATATTAGTGTATTAAATTGATATTAGCATTTTACTATTAATCTTGTGTGATAGAACCTGCTTTATCTAATATGGTGCATTGTGAGTTTGAAGAGAGTCTATGCCATGTGTGATAGAACCTACTTTACACAATATGGTGCATTTTTAAACAAATTAAGGGTGGAGTAGTTATTACTTAGTTTTTTGTGGGGGACAATGAAGATTTGTCTGAAAAATACATACCATTGGTTTAGTTTTGTAGTTTTTTTTACAAAAAAAAAAAAGAAACACTCATTTGTAATTTTCGTGAGCTGCGAAGAGGGAACCGTGTGCGAAGAGGGAAGAGGGCACTAAATTTTTCTTGTGAGCTTGTGAGATGCCAAGAGGCCATCCATTTCATAGAGGTTGTGAGTGTTTTATTGATTTTTTTATTAGTAATTGGCAGATTAAATGAAGATAACACCTATGCATTAAATATGCTAAACTGATAAAGGTGTTATCTAAATTTAATCTGCCAATTACTAATAGATTAAGCATATTATTACTATGCTTAATGTTCCATTTAAATGCATTTAACACAAAAAAAATTTACAAAACTAAACCAATGACATGTTTACAACAAAGGTCTAATAGAACTCCCAACAATTCTTAAACATACTTTATCTGATATGATGAATTCTTAAGCAATTAAGGTTGGAGTAGACATAGTTATCACACAGTTTTTTGTGTGGTACAAGGAAGATTTGGCTAGGTCAAATCTTCCTTCATGCTAGCAGTCTACAGAATTAGACCTTTATTAAGAATTCATCATATCAGATAAAGTATGTTTAAGAATTATTGGGACTGGTCCCTGTTTATGTCTGAATGTTGACCTCTAATTCAGCCATAGACTCATCATGGTCATTTCTCAAAAGCTAAATTATGAAGACAAGTATGAATTACTCATTTTGAAAATATAAATGAAGTGACATGTTGCCTCCTATTTAGGTGGGGTGTTTGAATTACTCTCAGATTCGAGAGCCCAACAACCATAGACCAATTCTAAAATGGAGGATTTTTTAATACTAGAAAGAGAATTGCAAATGAGATTAAACTAGCATGAAAATGCAATTGAAATTAATCTAAGCATGATAGTGAAAATTAAGCTAAGAAACTTGAAAGAAAGAATGAGAATTAATCTAAAACATAGTAAGCAAACTAATTAATATGAGAGTGCAAGATTATGCTAAAATGAGATTATTCTAAAATGCAATATTATCAAAGCTTAAGAAATATGAAAGTGAGACAAAAATTGGCTATAGTTTTAGTTCTCTCAAAATTGCCTCCTCAAATGAGGAAAGAAAGGTTCATAATATAGAAGAGCCCAAGCAGAGAATGAAGAGTTTCTTGGAAAGAAATGACTGACTCTTCATCTCCATGGAGGAAGGTGATACAAATTGGAGATATTACTTAATTAAGAAAATGAATTATAGCCACATGGGTGGCTTTTCATATTATTTTGAATAATTAAATTCAAGTGGGGATAATCTATTCAAATAACCAAATAATATTTAATTCCCTTGATGTGTATTATCTAAAGGGGGTAGAATTCATTCAATTAAAAGCACTAGGACTTTGTAAGTAAATCAATTAATCATAGGGATTATTTAGCCAATAAATGTCAAATATTTAGGAATTAAATATAGTGTATGATTAATTCAAATTTAGGGTTTTTTTTTCATTTGACACCAAGTCAAATAAAGTCAATTAGGAGATAAAATTTATTAGTACAATAGGACTTTGATGATGTAGAAATTTGAATAAATGCACCAAAATTGATTAAGATTATAAGGTGCCAATTTTGGGGTATTACATTATGCCCCTCTTTGAATTGATGTGCGAGCAACACATTGATTCAAAGAATAGTCAGATGTGACAGATGATGATGTTTCAAGATTATCTACAGAATAGAGCTTAACTCTTAGAAGAGAAGGTTAGATCACCAAGACATTGATTAGATCAAGTTGCAGAACCAACTTCAAAATGAAGCATGATTCTTTGAAGTCTAAGTTAGATTTTGAAGACAATAGTCAGATTTCCATTTGAGAGAAGATTGTCCCCATAATGAGGATTAATCTTTAGGAGTCAGGGTTAGATTGCCCCAATACCTATTGATTAAATGATAATTGATGCAAATTTAGGACTATCTCTAGATTGAAGCTTAGTCCTCCAAGACTTGGGTTAGATCTCCTAGATAATGGTTGAAAAGAGCTTTTGAGAGTCATCTCCATAGCGAAGCTTGACTTTCAAGAAATAGGGTTAGATTGCCTCAATACCTAATGAGATTTTGAGAACCATCTCCAAAATGAAGCTTGATCCTTGAGGATCTAAATTAGATTGCTTAGATACCTAAAAGATAGATGAGAAGATGTGAGGCCCAAAGATGCCCCTAGTGATGAGAACTTTTGATTCAGATCAAACTGATTCAAGAATTGATTTGACAAGATTCAATGATGCAATCATCCTTCCCCCTCGGGAGCAAAATCAAAAGATGACACGTCAGAAAGATGATTGATAGCAATATGTTGTAGATATAGACAAAATCGAAGATCCGAAGGAACTAAGAATAGATTAAGAAGAATCAAGAAGTGAGATGGAATGAGCTCCTTGGCAGGAGCGTGGATCATATTTCCATGTAATTAGCATTGTTTGCAAGATTTGGCATATTGTGTAGCTTCTTTTCCATATCCGTCCAGTAGTAACCAGCTCTAATAAGTTTATGAGCCAATGTTAGACCACTCAAATGAGAACCACAGATACCTTCATGCACCTCAGCTAATGCAAGTTTGAACTCGTCAGGCTCTAGACACCTAAGGAGGGTATCATCTAGACCTTGCCTATACAAGTCATTAGCTATAATGACATAACGTGAAGCATTGCGGATTAGGTGGCATTTTTCATTCTAGGTATAAGTGTTTGGAATAATTTGGTCCCAGAGGTAGGAGTAAATATGATGGTAGCGAGGTGAATCATGTCCAATGACTAAATAGATCATCATAGATTCAAGATTATTGTAGGCTGGGTAGTATAATGTTTCCACTAGGAACTCATGTCGAAAGTCATTTTTTGGCATCTATAACATAGAGGCAAGAGTAGCCATGGCATCCACTGCTTTGTTATCTACTCTTGGAATCTTCTGGAAAGTGATGTGTGCAAAGAATTTTCTTAGATCATCGACCATCCATTTATAAGGCACCAATTTTTCATCCTTGGTTTGATAGATATCATTAACTTGATTGGTGACCAATTAGGAGTCTCCAAAGACCTTAAGTTCATCCACATGCCATTCAACAACTATCTTCATGCCATTGATCAAAGATTCATACTCAGGGGTGTTGTTTGTACAAGGAAACAACATTTTGTAAGCTATTGGTAGAGAGTACCTTTATGGTGTAATGAATAATATTCCAACACCTGACCCCTGATGGGTGAATGATCCATCAAAAAACATAGTCCACGTCTAATGTGTGAGAAGCATTATGGACTCATCTTGAAACTCAAGGCTCAATGGTTGATAATCTGTTATAGGTGCTTCAGCCAATTGATCTGCAATAGCTTTCCCTTTAATAGCTTTCCTCTCTACATACTCAATGTCAAACTCACTGAGTATCATGACCCATTTTGCTAATCTATCCATAAGGGAAGCTTTGATAAGTAAGTACTTTAATGGATCAATTTTAGCAATAAGTCTTGTAGTGTGAGAAAACATATAGTGCCATAGTTTATGTGAAGCAAAGACCACTGCTAGATAAGCCTTTTCAATGACAGAATATTTTATCTCATAAGAGACCAGATTTCTACTAATATAGTATATAGCTCTTTCTTTGTTATTCTGATCCTCTTGAGCTAGTAGTGCACCCAAAGATGTGTCTGTAGCTAAAATGTAGAGGATGAGTGGCTTCCCATGAATAGGAGGAATCAAGATTGGTGGATTAGCAAGATATTTTTTGATTTTTTGGAATCCTTTCTTACATTCTTCATTCCATTCATAGGTCACACCTTTATGCAAACTCTTGGTGAATGGTTGTTACTTATCAGCCAATTGTTCAATGAAGTGTCGAATGGATTTTAGTCTACCTTGAAGTGATCTCATCTAACTAATGTTCTTTGGTGGATGCATGTCCATGATAGCTTGAACTTTCTTTGGATCTACCTCTATTCCTTGAGTAGATATGATATAACCCAACAGTTTGCTAGAAATGACACTGAATGCACACTTTTTTGGGTTGAGCCTCAGACTGAATTGTTCCATTTGATCTAGTATAGGACCTAGATCTACAAGATGTGTCTTTCATTGCATGCTTTTATCCAAAGTGTCATCTACATAATCTTCCATTATTTTGTGCATCATATCATGAAAGATAGTTGTGACAGCCCTTTGATATGTAGCTCCAAGTCCAAAGGGCATGACATTCCAATAGAATGTTCCCCAAGCACATGTGAAGGTTGTCTTTTCTTGGTCTTGTGGAATGATCTTTATCTGATTATAACCAAAGAAGTTGTCCATTAGAGAGTACATTGGTAGCCAGCTATCATGTCCACTATCATGTCAATATTGGGTAATGGAAAATCATCTTTAGGACATACTTTATTTAGGTCTCTATAATCTATGCACACACAAATAGATTTATCATGTTTTGTAACTGGAACAATATTAGAGATCCACTCTACATAGTCAATAGCTTTGATGAAACCAGCCTTGAGAAGTTTTTCTAATTCTGCTTTGGCTAAAAGTTCCACATGTGGATGCATCTTATGAAACTTTTGTTTGATAGGCTTAACACCTAGTGTAGTAGACAGATGATGCATGATTAGATTGGGATCCAATCCAGGCATATCAGAGTAAGTCCATGCAAAATTGATTTTCTTACTTCAAAAGAAATTGGTGAACTCTTCTTTCTCTTCTGTAGATAGTGACTGTGGTAGATGAATAATCTGAGGTGCAGCTTATGTGCCCAAATTCACTGGTTGGGTTAGCTCAATCAGCACTGATGATCTCTCTTGAAAATGACTTGGGAGTGTATCAGGTATCTCATCCTTGGGTGCCTTAGAGATATTTTCACCCTTGGATCCATCTTTTATTTTCACTTTTTTTGGCTCTAACACTACCACAATGTGGTTTTCACCATCAGAGCACCTATTCTTTTTTCTTTTAATTTGGTGACTAAGATACTTGATATTAGCTTCGGTCATGTTGACACTACTTTCACTAGTGGAAAACATTACAGGTTCAATAGTGTTAAGATAACAAGCCAAAGTGTAGTCATTCTGGAACATAAGGACTTCACTAAATGGAGAGGGAGAGTTCTAGTTGATAACTTAGGATGGTGGAGTGAAAGAGTAGTGGCAGGTTCAAATGCATTCACAGTATAGTCATCAAAAGTGCAGACAAGCAAGTTGAGGCCTAAAGCAATCACATCCAAAGGTGTGTTTGATTCCTCTCAAGACCTCACATTAGAAGTAGAGGGTATTTTAGTGTTAGTGGAATCACACTCAATCATCCTAACACTAGACCCTTCACCTACTTAGAGAAGGTTTTCATACACATAAACAACATCTATATCTTTATCAAAAGTGGCATCAAACAGAGAGTCAAACTCATACTCATGTGAGTTAGTGATGCTTGATATGGGAATTCCATCAACACTCATTGTACCATTCGACTCATTTTCATCTCTTGTAGTATTAATGGTTTGCTAAAGTTGATCTTGTTCAAATCACTCTTGGAAAGATGACAGTATGTATTGTTCACCCTGAAAACTAGGATTGTTAGTTTGCATTTCTCTCCATTGGTCATATGTGAGTAGATGTACTGAAGCAGTGTCATCAGAATCACTATCAGTCTCTACCAGATGGACAGGTATAATAGGCTCATCTGGTTCTACAAAGAGTGCAAAAAATTTTGGAGGAATAGGATATGGAAAATTATCCTCATCAGAGTTGTTCTCTAATTTATCAACTGAAGTGGTGTGTTCAGGTTCTGGTTGGCATTCTAGTTCAGGTACAAATTTGTTCATCCCTAGATGAAATGGGATCTTCTTGAAGCCAAGACCTATGGTGTCTTTGGTCCTATGACCTATGTCTTCAATTGGTTCAATAAAACCATTATCATTCACCCCTATAGGGCCACTTCCTTTGTAACCAAAGCGCTTCATGATTTTGAAGGCTTCACTGTATGGTTCATGTTCTAAGTCACAAGCTAGAGTGGTTATTTCATATGTGTCCTTTCCTTTTTAAAACCAAGATGTAATAGCCCTATCTTCATCTTCATCCTCTAGTGGTGTTGTGGCCTTCACAAAGGCACCATCATAGACTATTTGGGGAGAACAAGCAGAAGGTTTGTTTTTCTCAGAGGGTCTCTCGTAGGAACATCGAGACAGAGGCAAAGCTGCTAATGATAACATAGGTTCAATTTGATAGCACCCCATACCTGTATCCTTGAGTTTCAGAGTTTGTTCCATTTCCTTGAGTTTGGCATCATAGAATTTAGTAGACTCTCTATTAGTTGGGACAAAGTTGTTATAGATTGTGTGAGTGTATTGCAAAAATAGTTTGTGTTGGTAGGCACTGTTACTTTTGCACCATGGAACAAGAACTTGATACATTGATGATATGTAGATGGGACCACTTGCATTTCATGGATCCATCATCTTCCCAATAGTATATTATAGGTAAGGGGAATATCTAGAACTTTAAAAATAACATCCCTCTCTCCAGGTCCAACTCAAATTGGCAATACAACCAAACCTTTAGATTTTATTTCTTCTTCATCATATGCCTTGATAGTGATTTTCTTGCAGGCATCTATGAAATCTTCATCATGGCCTAATTGAGTAAGCAACTTAGCAAAGAAAATATTAAGGCCAACACTATTATTAATCAGAATGTGGCGGACACGCTTTGGACCTATCATGCCTTCTATATGAAAAGGAGCGTTATGCGGATGCCTCAGCAAATGATCATCTTCTTTAGAAAAGGAAAAATAATGAGGTGAGGTCAGATGACCCACCATGGATTGAAACCGATCAAGATCCAAATCTTTTGGGACATTTTCCTCGGTGAGGACTTTATCCAGAATCTACCTATGAGCGGGTGAGATCTTCAACAACTCAAAGATAGTGATCTGAGCGTTGGTACATTGTAGTTGGTCTAGAATGCTATAATTAGCTATGCTAGGCATAGGGACTGATTTCAAATTCTTGTTGGCAGGGGCAATAGTAGCTTTATCTATAGGTTTCTTTGGAGTAGACATAGAAGGGTTGCGACCCTTAAAGGTGATTTTTGCATGAGAGCAAGTAACAATGTTTGCGCAATCCTGAGATGATTCAGGTTTGGAAGAATGAGACCCAGGGCCTCGCAAGACAAATGGAGTCTTAGGTTTAGGAGCATCCTCACTCCTCTTGATAGTAATCACATTGCAATACTCAACCTCAATAGGTTCAACCATGTTAATGACATTGTCATTGGTAGTGTACTTGTAGTTGACCTTGGCATTGGTATTCTTAGTCTTGAAAGATTCACCCTTCTCATGAAGAGAAAATGGATCTTTGAATGCCTGGTGATCTAAATTCATGTTATGGTTTTCCACAATAATGTCACCATTGTCAATTAGATCTTGGACCTTATGGCGTAGCTAGAGACAAGTAAAATTTTTATGACCTTTATTCAGGGATTTTTTTAGTGGCGAATATTCACCAATTGGAAAATATGTCACGATCGGGTGATAGAAATTGGTGAATAAAATGATCATATATAGGTCAGATCGTTCACCCAAATTTTATAAAATGGTCATATAGTGGTCGGAACATTCACCACTATTATTACGTAATTTCAATTTGGTAGTCAGGTTCTTCACCCATATTTCTCTTTACTGTTTACTCTTATTCGCAATGGATTAAATTGAGTGTCTCTTTCGAGGATCATCATTCGCCAAATTCCCATTTTCCTATGTGAAATTTTTATTTGTCCTAGGACCCAATTCACCATGCATCACATGCAAAGGGGTCCCAAGTTCCCACCCTATTCACCCACTTGATTACTTGAAATTATGCGGGGTTCACCAAATATTATTTCTTATCATATGTAACGGTTGGCCCATTCGCCAAAATGGACAATGTCGATTATGAGGCAAAATATGATGGCTGATATGAAAATGGTTTATTTGTAGTTGTCTATTTAAGATATATGAGTTTCATTATTGAAACATGCTGGAAAGAAGGAGCCTTCGAGAGATTTTCATTTAGTACTTAGTAGCATAATAATTCAGTTGATTCTGAGCTTAGAGCTCACAATTGCGATCGGTAGTGAACCGGAATGACTACGACTATGAGTCTGTAGTATTTTATTACAGCCTTAATTTGATGGAGATGTCATAGTCAAATTTAAATAGGAAGAGGACTAATGAAGGTGGAGATGTCCAAGAGAGGCCAACGAAATGTAAAATATATCTTCATACTTTGGCGGGGGTAGACGCAATAGTGTTGGTCAAAGTGAGGAAGGTACATCATCAGAGGAACCTGTACAATCTCAACCTACATAGGAGTCTATTCAACAAATTGGGGAGCCTAATAAATCTGGTGATGAAGTTACAGAACCTGATATCTCTAATGAAGATGACCTTGAAGAAGAATATCCAATAAATAACTAGTACCAAGATGAATCAATCGACTTCGGTGATGATGATGGTGCAATTAACAGTAACACTAAAGGGAGAGGAAAATCAAAAGAAAAAATTGATCGTCAATGGGAGATGGCTAGGAAATTTAAATTTGATTGGGCAGCAAAGTATCCATTCATTGAGCCCATGGACAATCCAATTGTAGGTGAGCCGCCAGTAGAATGCAGATGTATGATTTGTAGTTGGAAGTATAAAAAGGAAAAGTGGTTGCAGCTTAAACTAGACACCATAGAGAAACATGTTGGTAAGATTTACGAAAACCTCAACTGTAGATGGAAAGGAAATAAAAGTGGTAAGATATAAAACAAAGGAGCAATGTCAACATAAAAGGAATGCTGAGGAGGAATATTTGTTTCAGAAATTTAAGATGAAGCCTGGTGAAGTTCAAGGTTCTATTAATGTTATTTTTGCAAAAGCAAGTGAAGTAGAATAATGTGGAAAAGCTCTTCAATTAAGTAATGTTTTCCATATTTTGAGCAGAGAGCGTCCAATGATAGACTATCCAGAAATGAGTGGTTTGTTACACTTTCTGAAAGTTCCTAACTATCCTGTCAATCATTGGTCGATAAATAGTGGATGGGAATGGGAAAGTTGTATTGTGTAGGTTGAAATAGAGGATGTACAAAGAAAAATAAAAGAGTCAACCTTTATTGCATTGTCCTTAGATGAAGTTACGGTAATAGATAATACATCGTGGGTATGCATGCATGTTTATACTATACAGAATAATGTATGCCAACCACATCTACTAACTGTTGCTAAATTGAGAGACAATGCAATAGAAAAAACTTTATTTCAATTAGTAAAGAGCCATTTAATTGAATGTGGAGCTATGGATGAATTGACAATAGCGAAGAAGTTGATCTGTGTTGGAGCGGATGGAGCTTCAGTAATGCAAGGTCAAAGGAATGGTCTTTGCACAAAGATGTAGGCTTCTTGTTCACCATATGTTGTTGGCATTCACTGTATGGCCCACAAGATGAATCTTGCATTTAGAGTTGTGAAGAAGTTTCCTTCAGTAAACAAGGTTGAAGATTTAGTAAGAGAGTTGTACGCATATTTTTGTCGAAGTCCCAAATATTTTAGGGAATTTTAGCACTTTGCTGATGGAATTACCAATGGAAACAAGCTTCTTAAAGATGTTGATACTAGATGGATCTCTTTGGATGGACCAGCGCATCGAGTATTTTTTGAATATCAATCTTTGATTGGACTGATGTACAAAAATCGGGACAATGCAGAAAATCAGAGATGTGGCAACCTGCTTCAGAGGTTGAGAAATATAGAGACACTTTTGACTTTGGCATCTCTTCTTCCCATGCTAGAAGAAATGACGTTAATTATGAAAAAAGCCCAGCAAAGAGCCATGTATATTGTAGAATATGCTCACTTGCATAAAATGTCATGCTAAGCCCTTGATAGTCTCTATCATACTGACCTAAATTTATTCGATGATAGATTTAATCACTAGCGGAAACTAACAAATTTGGATGATCTTGATAATTATTTAAAGATCATTGAAAATGGAGATTTATGTGTTTGTGTAAGGGGATTTCAGATACCAATGTACTGTAGTTCCCCAAAGAAACGAGCTACAAGAGTTACAAGGGAAGAGTTTACCAAGATCATCGAGTATATAACAACTAATGCAAGGGACATAGCCTATAGAGTTTCCTCTAAAATAAGATCACGATTCCCATATGATCAACTGCTTGAGGCCATGGCAATTTTGTTTCCTCAATATTGGTCCTTCAACTCTAAGGAAGATTATCGTAAAAGGTTGTTGACTTTGATAAAGGAATTTTGCAAATCTGTAGAATTCAATGGAGTGACTATCAAAGGAATATTAGATGAGGGTCTTCTTAGATAGAAATCAAGCACCTTTGTAAGTACTATGAAGCATCAATATCAATTAATGCATAACCCACATGAAGAGGGCTCGGCAACAAAGCTTTGGATAGAACTAAAACAGAGCACAATGTTGCGTGAAGAAATTTCAGAGTACTTCAAGCTTGCTGATCTATGTCAAACCATGATATTGGGTTCAGTGGAGGATGAGAGAGTTTTTAGTGCTTTGGGCTTCCTAAAATAAAAGCTAAGAAAAAAACTAGACAAGAATTTGGAATCATGCTTGAGGGTATACACATCTAGGTATGATGTCAATACTTTTCCTTATCAAAAAGCAATGGAAATCTGGAAGAAAAGATGCAAAAGAAGAGGGGTGGGCAACACCATTAACCAATCTCCTACAGTGACTCCAAGTGGGACAAGTACAGTTGGCACTGGCACTGGTGATGGGATTGGGAGTCATAGAAGCGGAGGTCAGAGTGAACTTGAAGAAGACACAAATGAAAATGAAGAGAACAATGAAGCAACTGGAATACCAGAATTGGATGATGATGATGACACAAAGATGAATTGGCAAATTTAGGAAATTTCTGTTAAATTAGCAGTGGCAACCAATAGGTATTTTTTGAACTTATTAACTACTATATGATATCCTATCATTCAATGTTCATTTTAGAAAAGCAAGAATGTATTATGTTTCATCATTAAAATTTGAGAACAAAGAGTATTATTACTATAGAGTGTAGTTTATATCATGTCATCAATGATTGTTCATATTTGAATTTGAAATTCCTGAATGAAATTTTGTATTCCAATAGCATATAACAAAGTAACTCAACTAAGAATAAATGAATAAATAGAGTAACTCAACATACATTGAATTGGAAAACATGAAAATTAGATAGAATCATAGAGCACAATTTATTTTGTATTCATTTGCAATATATTACAACTTAAAGTAGTTCAAAATTTAGAGCAATCTTTGTAGGCCACTCCAAACATCCTCTGATGGCAGAACAATTTGGTTCATAGTATAGTCACACTCCTACAACTTTGTTAGCAATTCATATTTGGAAGTGTGACTTGATAGCACTATTGATTCTAAAATTCCATTCAAAGTTCTCACTGGTTTGATGAAATCCAAGAATGCATCAGGAGATATGTCTGTAGGGAGAAAGTGTACATCAGTATTTATTTTGTCTTGCAACCTTGTTTTGTAATTTTCTCTTCCAATGAACTGATTTTCTTCAAATCCCTAAGGCAAACCAAGACTTTCCATTTTCAATTTCCTTTGTTCCATCTTTGTGATCTTCTAATTAGCTTTGTCATCCAATTCCTATGCTTCCTGTAGCTTCTCACATTTTTGAATGATACTTGATACCTTTACTGATGCATAAAGGTGGTTGCTAATTCCCTTGTTTGATAGATAACTATCACTCTTACTGTAGAGTTGTTGCATAATATCTTTTGCTATCTTTTCTTTGTTGACAACATCCATGTTCTATTGAATGTTGTTTTGGAGCTTCAAGTAACATACTCTCATACTTTGAAGCATTTCAAACCAGTCATACAAGCTATTAGACATCGTCAATATTTGGCCCCAAATGTGTTCTTTTGTAATCTTCACTAAATTATGACTAGTATCTGTTAAAGTCTTAATTGTACAATTGGCCTTCTTTAGTTCTTCTACCATTTTTTCACAATTTTTTTTCTCTTCTACTGCTTTTTGTTCCCAATGATTGGCTTTATCCGTCTGAGAGGCAGCATTACTCTCTAGATTTTTAAATAACTTTTCTGAACTGGCTCTTTCTTCGTCAAGTTTTTTTATCATTTCTGCCAAATTTCCCCTCAGTTCCTGTTCCTTCACCTGCTTCTGTGCCAATTTTCCCCTCAGTTCCTTTAGTTCCTATTCCTTTAGTTTCACCTGCTCCTGCTCTTGTTCCTTCACTACTGCCTCAGCATGTCCTTGCTCTATATCTACTAATTTTTTAATCTTTTTCTGCAATTCTTTCAAACTATTCTCTGAAGCTTTCCTCTTTGCTTTTTCATTGCCAATGTCTGCCTGTAACTTTTCTATATTTTTCTCGGGCTTGCTTTTCTCTCTTTCCACCTTTAGCAGTGCACTGTAGATGACTTGGTTTGTAGACTTTGAGACATTGATTTTGTTCACATTTTTTACTTTGGAAAAATCCATTTGGAGAGTGCTAACTTCAAATTTAGAGTGATCTATCTGACTCTCTGGTGGGTTTCCATCTTTGTTTGGTGGAATAACAACCATGAACTCCATCATGTCTCTCTTTGGGTCGTATGTTGGAAAAACCCTATTGGATGCAGGTTGTTCCTATGTAGCTATAGTAAGGGCACCAGACTCCAATGCCTTCTTTGATTCCTTATTCTTTGTTTTTGTTTCTGCAAAATTATTATAGAAATCCTTGTAATGAAAATCTAGTGTTGCAGAAGGATTTGAATGTTTGAAAGGTGAAGAAGAGGTAGAGCTTGCAATGGCTATTGATCTAACTAATACTCTTTGAGGATTTGAACTTCTAGAGGGTTTTGCTGAACCTGAAATTGGCAACACTTCTTTATGATCTAATGTCATTGTTCTAGAACTAGAACTGGAAATGGAAAAATTTTGCTTCTTGACACTATCTTCTTGTATGGGATTCTGTGTAGATTCTAGTGGCCTCTTTAGAGAGGGAACTTGTTCTATAAGGTGCCCACTCCTACCAATGCCAGTCCCATGAATGCCACTAGTACTACCACTATGTCCACTATCAGAGCCAAGTCCTACACCATGATCATAAGCAGTTTTTTCTGTCTGAATTGTATTCCAGATGCCTTCTCCTATGGGACCCAAACCACCACCTTTATAACCCATTTTTTCAACAATGACTGCTCCTTTGCTATATACATTTTTTCGGTCCTCAAAGATTGCATAGTGACTCCCAGTCTATGGAGTACATGCATTATCAATATCATGATCATCTAGATCACTGATGTCATATGCGGAGTTAGGATGCTCCATATTCCACAATTTTCTAAACTCTATATCCTCGTCTATGTCATCCAGATCTGCACTGGTCTTTGGTTCACCAAGAGCCTTTCTCATACTCCAAAAGTCATCCATTTTCATTCTAGTCCATTTTCTATCCTTACAAGCTTCTGTTATTCTCTTTGTTATTTTTATGTTTGATGGTTGAGCAGCTTTGTCATAGAAATTGAAGGACATCCTAGGCTGTACAATGCCCTGATTTATTGTTGTCATAATTTGTGATGACAACTGTTCAACTGAAATGTTTTCCTCAATGGAAAATTTCTCCATCTCTTTTCTAACATCATCCCAGCTATCCTTGTTTTTGAACTTCTCTAGCAATGGTTTACTTTCATGTTGAAATAAGTTTGCAGAGTTCTTATTAGCAACAAGCCTTTCTTGAATGACATTGAGTGGATCATACTTCCAATACCACTCTAAATCAAATTGAAAAATATCTAAAACAAATTGTGCCACTTGGAAATCCTTTCTCTCAAATGTTAACCCTCCAATTGAGAAAGGTAAGGAAGGGAATATGCTCTTCTTCGATTGGCCAGAGAAGAGTCTATCTATGCTCTCTAGTTGTACTACATATTCTACTGCAAACACCCTGTCTGTCACATGCATTGGAAGTTTGTGGGGTTGCAGTTCTAATCTGTAAAACCTTAGCACAGTGTAATCTTCCATTAAGTACCAGTCAGCCAATTGAGTTGTGCTTCCAAGTTGGATGCAATCCCTACATGAAGCAGACAATCTGGGCATTGGAGTGCTTGTTATTTCTTTGTACAATGGGGCCAAAAAGAAGTCTACAAAATTACTGTAATTCCTTCTGTTATCATACAATCTTATCTGAGGTGTCTAGTTATATATTGGATTTGGAGAACCTGTCCCCCTCTGAATTTCAAGCTTGTTTCCATTGCTCATTAATATTGCAGCATTCTTGGCTAGCAGAAGATAGCACAAGTAGGTTGTGAACCTAAATGTCTTAGAATTGCCTCTTTCAATCAATGCTAATTATTCTTGCATCAATTCAACCACGTGTCCAACAAAATTATATCTTACTGGTTCATTCAGACAATGGATATCCCAAATGAATTGAAGAATGTTGGCACTCACTTCCCTATTGTTTTCCAGTCCCAAGAAAAATGATAGCGAGGATATAGTATCCTGAACCCATGGCACAAAAACCTTAAAATCATAAGGAGGCTTATGGTTCTCACCCAATTAAGCCTTTGCCTCTGCAACTATTAGACCCCTTACAAATGAATTTTTTGCGTCTTGCGGGACTGCCTCATATTGCTTTGCTAGCACTCCCAGGTCGATTTTGGCATTACAGTTTTGTGGGTCAAATCCTAGGTCTAGCAAACTGACAAATTCTTCCTAGGTTATTGTTAAAATTTCTTCTTGAGTTTGTTTATTCACAATTGATTTTTTTTCTTCATCATAATTTTCTACACAAATCTTGACAATTTCTAGGCAAGGGAAAACTTCGGGTAACAGCATGTTACCCAAACCAACATCCCAGGAAGAAACTTTATTGGTTATTACACCTACCGCTACATTAAATTTTATAAATTAAGACCTCCTTGGCCTAGTTGCCTTACTACACAATGTATGTTTAATTGCTATAACTCTCTTTTCACCTTCAATAACAGGATCATAAACATCGTGATACTCATCAGTGAAACCAAGGATTTGTACTAGTTTTCTGAAGTCCATTACAGTTTTCCTTTCTGCTTGCCCTAGGCCTTGAGTTTTTTCTTTCCCCATTGTTCTTCGGAAAAATTAAAAAACAAAGATTCATAGATATTTACTAATAGTAATAATATCACAGATATTAACTAACTAATTAAGAAAACCCCAATTGAAGAAAACCCCAATTTAAGAAAACCCCAATAGAACATGCAAGAATTAAAATTTCAAAATCAAGTTAAACTTAGTACTTACCCAAAATTAAACTTTGAATTTTGAAATCAGGATAGATATAAGTTCGAATGGCTAAGGCTCTCACAAATTACAGTCTCAATTTCAAAATCTCTAGTGACAGTTCCCATTCAATAGTTCTTTTTAACTTTGTTGCTATGAGTATGAGTCGATAGGTTTTAAAAAAGTAAATGTTAAAAACCTTTTGTTAAATGGTAAAGTAATCTTTCTACATCATACATGTGTAACGTAAATGTTTGTAATCTTTCTAAAACATTACACGTCAACTTTCAACGTGTCACATTTCTGGAGTGAGTAATGAGTTTCAACGTGACGTCGTGTAACGTAATCATTTGTAATCTTTCTAAAACATTACACGTCAACTTTCAATGTGTCACATTTCTGGAGTGAGTTTTCAGAAAAGATTTTTGAAACCCATAGAACTTCTGAAATACAACTTCAACCATTCATCTGTCGTAATCTAACGATTGTCATCATTTTAAAATATTAATAATTTAACATACACTAATGAATATTAATCATTAACTCTATTATAACTATATTACCCAGTTGCCATTGAATGATGAAGTTTGGAAACATTTAATTATTTAACAGAAATTTTTTATATTATATTTGGCAAAATATAATTAATGATTCTTATAATAATAACAAAAAAGAATAGAAGTAGCACTTCAAAATTCTTAAAACATTATCATATTATATTTTTTAACATAGTTACATTATACATATCTGCATTGCGATTACAAATTTACAATATATATCATTTCAAAAAGATTTTTTACAAAAACCCTGGTACTACCAAGGAGACTAGACTACGTAGAATCAGTATCAAGGTGACTCGGATAGTTGGACTAGAGAGTAGATAGTAGAAGTAGAGAGTATCATGATTCATGGACTATCCGGCTCCCTTCCTTCTATGTGGAATTCTAAAGTGAGGATAATGCTCAGGAAATCTTCCAGCCATAGATAGTCCCTGGGTTCCTCTAGTACATGCCACTTCTGGAGGAAATCCCTCCCAATCTGTGCCCACTTTTGATGATGCATGAGCTACTCGGCATCAAGGTTAAGTAGGAATGGTTTCCTAGGAACAACCACGTCTAGTTGTAGAATCTTAGGCAAATCATTTTCCCAAGGAATTCCAACCCCAATATCTGAAAATATGGCAACCGCTACATCATCGCCGAGGTAGTCTTGTTTGAAAAATTTTCTCAGAAGCATTAACATATCAACCTTTTCCCCCCCAAGGTCCAACAAAGATGCCAAGAAGCAAGATGAAATGTCAACCCTGACTCTATACCGATTTTCATTCTCAATAAACTCACGACCAAGGACCATCCTTATAGCCTCCTTAAGGAAGGCTCCCAACTCTGTAGTGACATACGCCAGGATTGGGTCTGTGACTAGGCCCAAAAAAGCCTTCTAGTCCTCCAAGGAAAGGCATCTCAAATGAATAGGAGTGTCCATTCTTAGTCTCACAATTATGCTTTCACACTCACAGATAATTCTCAGTCTCACAATTATGCTTTCACACTCACAGAGAAGTGAAAACCTAGCACTCGCAGACTAATATGCTTTCACAATTGTAAATTAAGGAGCATAGATCGATCTATTTATAAGACCTCATTGAAAATCATTCCATTTCTACTAAAGCTCTAATAAATCGTAACATTAATGGTAACTGTCCAAATTTTTGACTCCAAAAATCTCCAAATCTTTCAGATTTAATGCAACAGTAGGTGAAATTAGAAATGATAAGACATTTTCTATCTTGGGAATAATGAAGGCCTAAAGGACCGCTCCACACAGGCAGACATAACAATTCTTAATTATAAAAACCCTTAAAACATGTGCCCACTCTGCAGAAACAATAAGCAATGTATGTTTAGCTGAGAAATGGTGGCAGGAAATGAAGCTTTACCATTGATGTAAGATCATTGAACGGTCAGAAAATAATGTCCTTGACTCCTTAGATGAGATGATGTTTTACTTTTCATTCAAGCCTTAACTCTAACAAATTATTCTATCGAGGTAATGAATAGATTACATGTATCTATCAGTACATTTCTTTAATTCTATAATTAATTCAAATTTCAAATCAATATGATAATAAATATAGTTAGTACATTGCTTTAATTCTATGCATCGCCTATGGTAAATGGTCATTGGTAATATACTCAGTACATTACTTAAAACTTTACTTTATTTCTATCTAATAAATGCCAAATTAAGAATGATAGTTTTCAGGCATATTGCTGGTCCTTATAACATTTACTAAAAACTATCGGCGAAAACATGACATGTGTCATGTTTCTGCTGATAGTTTTTAGTAAATGTTATAAGGACCAGCAATATGCCTGAAATTCATCTTTGGTCGTTGATACGTATTAAATCCAACGGATGTTTGTTGTTTGAGTCTGACGTCATTATCATAGTCATGGGTGATGGGACTAGGACTGTGGGACCCGATGCAATGTGTCAGTATTCAAATTTCCAATAACAAATAAATTAATTCAACTATTTGGAAAATAATTTCACCATTTTTTATAAAAATGGTATCGGTTATTAAAATATTCACCAACCAATATCCATATTGCAAAACATAATTCGCCATCAATATTAATAGATTTATTATAAAAAAAAATTATAATCGCCATTTTTTTATAAAAATTGTGTAAACTATTAAAAAATTCACCACCAAATATCCATAGATTGACACATAATTCACCAACACTATTAAATTTTTTTCACCCAAATCACATGTGATTCACCACAATTTTATACTTTTCGGGAGGGGGGGTTCCTTAAAGTTATCCCTACCTTTATTTTGGTGATTATCATAGTATGTGTTGTCATTCCAACAATGAGGTCGTGGTTGCAGATCATAGAGATGCTTTTCCAAAGGAGCGAGTATCTGGTTTTGCACGAGAGTTTTATAAACCACATCAAGGGGTTCTCCTAAGGAAGTGAACTCACGCTTGGGTCGAGAGGCCCAAGGCTTGTTTTTAGAGAATCTCAAAGGCTGTTGAGTGTCTGTTGCAGCCTTTTTAGTAGCTTTGACTGCCTGTATACTAGAGGTAAGATTAAAAATATATTTTGTAGGCTTCGAGGTCACATTGTCAATCACTCCATCATTCACAACATCTCTATTCTTGTTGACAAACTTCCCTTTATCTTTGTTCAAGGAGGAAGACCCTTGTTTGTTATCCTTTTGCAAAGTCAACTCTCCTTTCTTGATCATAAATGCTTCTATTCGCATAGCTTTCTTAATCATGCTATCAAAGGTTAGGGGACCTTGTAATTGTACTTGATATCTAAAATCTGGGACAAGATTATCCAAAAAGATGTTGAGTCTTTCAGACTCTGGTAGTTTGCAAGGATATTTTGTATAGAGTTGTCTCCATCTCTGGAGAAATGTTAGGAAAGGTTCCCCTTATCATTGGTTCATATTGCAAAGGTCTTGGATGTTGATCGGATGCCAGATATTATGTGAATAATGTTGGAGAAATAGATTAGTAATCTCATCAAAAGACTTGATGCCGGTGGGTAATCAAGAGAATCACTCCATAGCTGGTCCACTCAAGCTACAAGGAAAGAGATGCATAAGGTATTTCTAGTCATATATGAATTCCATAGATAGAGCACCAAACTCTCTCAAGTGATCTTGGAGATCAGTAGTACCCAATTATTTGTCGTATTTAGGTAGCTCTACACCTTTGGGTAAAGGTGGCATGTGAAGACTATTATCGAATGGGAAAGGACAAATGCTTTCCATTGTGAACTATTGTATTAGTTTATCCTTATCCTTTGCAAGTTGGCTAATTTGGTCTTGCATGTCTCGAATCATATTTTACAACTTAGCGGTCTTGGTGTCTTCTTCTTTGGCCACAAGCATCTTGACTTGATAGTCCAGGGGTAATTTGGCCCCTTGTTTGGCCAGCTCGAGAAAGTATTTCTCCTTCTCTTCTAGAAGGAGGATCTCCATCATCTTGATAAGACTCTTGTTGGCTTTCACAGCATCTATGTCATTTTCGGTTATTACATCATCGTCATTACCAAGAATCTCATAAATGCTTGGGGCTTGGTCTTGATTCTGGTCATTTTGAGGTCGATAGTGAAATGGTTGTTGGTCACCTTGAGATTTGTTTTAGGATTGGTGCTGATTCTGGTCATTTTGGGATTGATCATAACATTGATCATTTTGAGATTGACCATAATGCTAGTCATTCTGAGATTGGTCGTGACTTTTGTTGTATTCCCCCTCTGAGAGATGAAATGGGTCTCCAATCTTATTAATGTGGGATCGTGCAGCGCATTCAAAGTCAGCACAAGTGTGCATAATATGCCAAGAGGTCATGGCTAAGGTAATATTTGCTGCATCAATAGGATCGAAAGGATCGATAGGTTCGATAAGACTAATAGGGTTGATCTGAGGAAGTGGCCTTCCAAAGTTATGAAATAATGGGTTGTTCTTCTCTTGAAACAATAAGTTAGGTTGTGCTTAAAACAAAAGATTATAACACTCTTGGAACACTAGAGATGATGATTGAGATGGGTTGTCTTTTAATGTACTCAACGAAGAGGAACTTGAGGATCCCTCACAATACTTAGATTGTGTGACAGGTTTGGAATGACCTATTCCTTGATTACGAGGCCTACCTCTACCTTGTCTAGTACCACACAAGGGGAAAGTGTTGCCACTTCTAGTCATAATAGTCATAGATGAAGATCAAGTAATGATAGAGGACTTAGGATTATGCTATAACTCTATCTCTGAGATAGCAAAAAAGAGATAAAGGTGAGATGCACCCAGCATGAATCATCAAGAGTATGGCTAGAACAGTTGAGATGTGACTATCGCGTCGCAAGGTACAAAAGCACAGTAAGATAGGACAAACAATAGAGAGACAACATGATTTTAAGCAATAATCAGTTGGTTCACAGCTCAAGACACTCAATTTCAGATAGTGGATGATAGGAGAATAGGCAAACAAACCCCATACAAGAATCAGATCAGGCAAAAAATTGACCAATTAATAAAAAATAGCTCACTGTTTTGGAAATTAGGGTACAATCTCGCATGAGGAAGTGTTGGTTTGCATGAGGAAATGACAAATTATGCATGAGAAAATGAAGTCTTGCATGAGGAAATATACAGGTTCTGAAATCTAGTGTGGGAAAAGAGTAGGGTTCAACAGATTAACATAGTTTTCAAGATAAAAATCAGATTTCAAGACACAACATGGAGTGTTCTCTGATAGAATTTCTAGTTTTCAGATAGTTTGAATCAGCAATCTCAGTTTGAATGTTGCAAGGAATCATTTACAAGCATGAAGTTTTAGATCAAGCAATAGTGATGCAAAAAGTAGTCATAAATAGTTCTACCAAGGACAAAGCAACTTGGCAGAATCATGGGAGTCTTTGTTTAATCATGATGGATAGTTTAAGACTCAAAATAATCACTTAGTTATCCCTACAAAGAAAATGGTAGAGAAGACAAAACCTATTCCTCACAACTTATGTGCATGCATTCACCTCACACAGTCGTGTCACCCCCTAGAGGGCACCCATGTTTTTGGTGTTTCCAAGGACTCAATAATACATGTTCAAAGGTTACCCTTGAAGTAGGGGCTAGTGTCATATACCACCTTCAAACATCCAGGTGCATGCCTATGGTGAGAATCTAGGGAAGAGATTCTTCCCCCTCCCTACGCAAAGATTATGTCTCCTTTCAGAGGTGATCCGGGTAGGAAACTAACTAAGAAAGTGTTTAGTGGGCTTCCATTCACACTAACCTTTGGTGCCCCTTGATACAAGGCTAGGGCCTTATAGCCACACCGACACTTGAAAGTCATACACCCCCACAAGCAGGGCTAGGAGTAGCATCACTCAGTACAACAGATAGAGCTTTCTCAAGATGATAGTCAAAATCAAGAGAAAGAAGTTAACATGGATTTGGAGTCTTTAGAATCAACAAAGATTTCTTTATTATAGTGAGGTGGAATCAATGGCAATAGGTGTGTACTCACTTGGGTCATTCCCAGAGGTTCAACTTCTGGGAAGCCCTCTAAAGGTGACACGGACTTTGGTTTAGATCCAAGGGTTGGATTTTCTAATTCTCTCAAAGAGAGAAGAGCATACTTCTCTACCTCTTCACCTTACCCAAACACACAAGACATGTTCATCACCGAGCTAACTCCTCTTCAACCAATCCACAAGCTTTTGGGTTTCTAGTTCTCTCAAAGAGAGAAGAGCATAATCTCCTAACAAGTAGACGTGCTAAAGACTTGTTACCTTTCCTTGCTTCCCCATCACTTCCATGTAATGAAGAGCCTATTACCCTATCCTACTATCAAGACCCTTAAGAAATTTTAACAAGGCCCTAGTTATACTATGTGAGTAAAATACAGTAAACAAGCACAACATTTTAAAATAGTCTTTGACAACCGTCCTGCAAGAAAACTGTTAGAAAGTTTTGTCTTCATCAAGCATCCTATAGCCCATAGTTATGCTATCAGAAAAACATAGATATGAAGAAAAAATAGCATGTAATAATGTCAGAAAATAATGCAAAAATTTTGCAGAAACTATTTTTTTTTTAAAACTGATATCAGGGCTCACATGATGAAGTGCAACCCTCTACGTGAGAAAGTATCATGTCTCATGTGAGAAAGTGTTATTGAAATCAAACCTTTGTGTGACACACTCAGAAAACTCAAGTGAAATTATGTACACAGTGAAGTATGAATGTACGGTAGAGTGCAGAATTTTCAAAAAAAGTTTGAGATTAATGAGGCCAAAAATCAATTTTCTGCCCCACGGTGGGCACCAAAATATTTATGTCTAAATGTTGACCTCTAATTCAGCCATCAAATCAACATGGTCATTTCTCATAAGCCAAATTACAAAGATGAGTATGAATTACTCATTTCGTAAATATAAATGAAGTGACCTGTTGCCTCCTATTTAGGTGGGGTGTTTGAATTACTCTCAGATTCGAGAGCCCAACAACCATAGACCAATTCTAAAATGGAGGATTTTTTAATACTAGAAAGAGAATTGAAAATGAGATTAAACTAGCATGAAATTGCAATTGAAATTAATCTAAGCATGATAGTGCAAATTAAGCTAAGAAACTTGAAAGAAAGAATGAGAATTAATCTAAAACATAGAAAGTAAACTAATTAATAGGAGAGTGTAAGATTATGCTAAAATGAGATTATTCTAAAATGAAATATTATCAAAGCTTAAGAAATATGAAAGTGAGACAAAAATTCGCTATAGTTTTAATGCTCTCAAAATTGCCTCTTCAAATGAGGAAAGGAAGGTTCATAATATAGAAGATCCCAGGTGAAGAATGAAGAGTTTCTTGGAAAGAATCGACTGACTCTTCTTCTCCATGGAGGAAGGTGAGACAAATTAGAGATATTATTTAATTAAGAAAATGAATTATAGCCACATGGGTGGTTTTTCACATTATTTTGACTAATTAAATTCAAGTGGGGATAATCCATTCAAATAACCAAATAATATTTAATTCCCTTGATGTGTATTAGCTAAAGTGGGTGGGATTAATTCAATTAAAAGCGCTAGGACTTTGTAATTAAATCAATTAATCATAGGGATTATTTAGCCAATAAATATCAAATATTTAGGAATTAAATAGTGTATGATTAATACAAATTTAGGGTTTTTTTGCATTTGACACCAAGTCAAATAAAGTCAATTAGGAGACAGAATTGTTGGCATGTGATGTTTTTGGAGCATAAGAAATCCTCTAAGGGTTGTCATTTATGGCAACACTTATGATAGTATGATCACATATTGTGGAGATTGCCATTGGATTCACAATCAGGAAAATGACTAAGTCCAGAATCAAGAAAATAGGGTACAGTGCCACAGTTTTGGATAGCGATGAAGAAACACAAGGTATTATGGCTTGCAAAGTTAACTAAAGGTATTTTGGGATATGTAAATGCCTCATTCAAGATCACATGAGTTTTAGATAGCTAGTGTGCAAGATACAGTGTTCAGAAGGTGTGCGAAGACAGTAAAACAATATATCAGGGTACATGAATAGTTGCGATAATCAAGGAAAGCATAATGGATATGGTAATGTGCTAAGATTTTTAAATGAAGTATAATGCTGACTCTTTGGTGATATAAGATCACCGGCTCCATATATATCATTTGCACAAGTTTCTATTATGTTTTGTGTGGCATTTGTGGAGTCAACTGGAAGGCTAATTTTGTATAAATATAGATTGCTCTTTTGAAAGAAGTGTTATGAAGATGATAATAATCTTGTGGAAAGCATAGCAGAAGTCAGATGTGAGATCATTAGGAGGCAGAGCTATAACTAGAACTATCTAAGCAAGATAAGTACTTGTATTGTTCCCCTTTTTGTGAACTATTCTGGAACAATATTGATTGTAAGAGCAGTGTGCTCACCACCTTTAATCAGGTGTTTTGTATGCCCCTAATAGGGTTTTTGTAATCCTCTAACAAGGAAATTTAATGTATAACAATCAGCTCCTAATAGGGCTAGATCTCTTAACAATGATTACTTTAGTGCAGATTTGTAGGTACCATCCCCATTGGGTTTTTTCCTATAATCAGGGTTTCCTCAAGAATAAATCATGGTATCGTGAGTAATGTGTTATGCATATATGCCCTTTTCATTTCTTCATTACTTTGGATTATTTATAATTGTTTAAAGTTGTAATACCCCAAAATTGGCACCTATAATTTCAATCAATTTTGGTGCATTTTCTTCAATTTTACATCATTAAAGTCCTATTTTACTAGGTAATTTTCTCTCTCCTACCTAACTTTATTTGACTTGATGTCAATTGCAAAAGACCTAAATTTGGATTAATCTCACATTATAATTAATTCCTAAGTATTCAACTTTATTAGCTAAATAATCCCCATGATAAATTGATTTAATTCTAAAGTCCTAAGTGCTTTAAATTAAATTAAAATTCACCCCCTTTAGCTAATACACATAAAAGAATTAATATTACTTGGTTATTTGAATAGATTATCTTATTTGGATTTAATAATTCAAATTACTCGAAGGGTCACCAATATGTGGCAATAATTCATTCTTTAATTAAGTAATTCCTCAATATTTGTCTCAAATGGGAATGAAGAATCAACTGTTTCATTTCAAGAAACTCTTCATTCCTCTCTCTGGGCTTGTCTATATTATGAACCTTCTTCCTCATTCGAAAAACGGCAATTTGAGAGCACATAAACTATAGCAAAAAAATTTCTCAATTATCTTCACATTTTCAAGCTTTTATTGCACAATTAGCTTAATTCTCATTTAGTGTAATTGCACTTTCATAGTAGAGTAATTTGCTTATTGTTATTAGCTTAATTTGCACATTCCTTTCAAGTTCTTAGATTAAAATTTGCACTTCATTCTTAGATTAATTGCACTTTGATCATCTTTCAAGCTTTCAAATCCTCTGTATTAGCTTGGTCTTTTAGTTGTTGGCTCTCATTCTGAGAGTAATTTAAACACCCCAATTAATTAGGAGGCAACAGATCGAATCGATTGAATCTTACGAATTGAGTAATTCATACTCATCTTCATGATTCAATGATCGAGCAATGACTATGTTGTGTCTATGGATGGATTAGAGGTCCACGTTCAACTATAAACATTTTGGCACCCACTGTGGGGCAAAAAAATTGATTTCTAACCTCACTCTTAAATTTTTTTGATAAAGAATTTGTACTCTGCCATGTGTCTATACTTCTCTGTGTATGAAATTTGGTGTGAGATTCCAGAGCATGTCGTGTGAATATTTTCTCCCAATAGCATTATGTCGCACAAAGAAACATTTTCTCATATAGGACCTTGTACTTTCTTGCGCGTAGTGTATTACTTCCTCATGTAAAGTTTTACTATCAAATATTTAAAATTTTCCAGATTCTGCAATTTACTATTGTTTTTCCTGACATTTACTTTTTGTTGTTGATTTCCTATCTTTGTTTTCTACTATAGCGTAACAGTGGTCTGCAGGTCACTTGTCCAAGATCATCAAAACCTTCTAACAGTTTTATTTCAAGACAGTTGTCGAAGGCATTTTAAAAAAATATTGTGCTTGTTTACTATTTTTCATTCACATAGTCTAACTAGGGCTCTGTTAAAATTTCTTAAGGGTCCTGATAGAAAAGTAGGGGAATAGGCTCTTCATTACATGGAAGTGATGCCCATGAATGAAACTGAGACCTAGATGTTGCTAGAATGATGGATACCTAGGGAAGCAGGGAAAGGTAGTGAATCTTTAGCACTTCTACTTATCAAGGGATTATGCTCTTCTCTCTTTGTGAGAACCAAAAACCCAAAAGCTTATAGATTTGGTGGAGTGAAACTAACTTGGTGATGAATATGTTTGATGTGTTTGGGTAAGGTGAAAAGGTAGAGAAGTATGCTCTTCTCTCTTTGAGAGAATCAAAAAATCTGACCCTCAAATCCAAGCCAAGTTGTGTCACCTTTAGAGGGCCTGCCGAAAGTTGAACCTTCGGGAATGACCCAAGTGAGTACACACCTATCACCGGTGATTCCACCTCACTATAATAAAAAATTATTTCTTGAGTCTAAAGACTCCAAAGCCATGTTAGCTTCCTTCTCATGATTTCGACTATCATTTTGAGAAGGCCTTGTATGTTGTACTGAACGGTGCCGCTCCTAGCCTTGCTTGTGGGGGTGTATGACTTTCAAGTGTTTGTGTGGCTGTGAGGCCCTAGCCCTATATCGAGGGCACCAAAGGTTAGTGTGAATTAAAGCCCACTAAAAAATTTCCCTAGTTAGTTTCCTACCTGGATCACCTCCAAAAGGAGACATAATCTTTGTGCAGGGAGGGGGAAGAATCTCTCCCATAGATTACCACCATAAGCATGCACCTAGATGTTTGAAGGTGGTATATGACATTGGCCCCTACCTCAAGGGTAACCTTTGAACATATACTATTGAGGCCTTAGAAACACCAAAAACATGGGCGCCCTCTAGGGGGTGACATGGCTATGTGAGGTGAACGCATGCGCATAAGCAGTGGGGCAAAGGTTTTGTCTTCTCACCATTTTTTTTTGTAGGGATAACTATGTGTTTGTTATCGAGTCTTAAACTTGTCCATCATGATTAAACAAAGACTCCCATGATACTACCAAGTTGCTTTGTCCTTGGTAGGTTTGTTTGCGACTACCTCTTGTGTCACCATTGCTTGATCAAACCTTCATGCTTGTAAACGAATGCTTGAAACCTTCAAACTGAGATTGTTGACTAAATTGTCCTTCAAACCTATCTGGAGACTAGATTTTCTAGCTGAGAACCATTTACGCTATGTCCCAAAACTTGTCTTTTATCTTCAAATCTACATTGAACTATCAAACACTGGTATTATCCCGTGCAAAGTTTCAGAAATTGAGCATTTCCTCGCACGAGATTTCATTCTCTTGCGTGAAGCATGGAATTTTCTCACATGACCCTACACTTTCTCATGCAAACCTATACTTGTGTGTGTGAATTTTGTACCTAGTTGTGGACACAACACTTCAATAAAACATTAGAGGTTAGCAAAAAACCCAAAATCTATAAGTAATTGAAACTATGCTAACCAGGTGATTTACTGCCTTCTAGTAGGTGTGAGTATGATGTTCTCATATTGGAATCAAGATCAGTGACGATGCAACACCTAAATGAAAGATTTAATGCTAAAAGATGAATTTAGAATGAGTGCAAATTAATCTATTTTTTTGTATTTTCTATGCAATTAGATGAAAAATATATAAAATTAAGCTAGAATGTATAAAATTGATATGTAAAAGTATCTAACAATGATATGAAATATGAAACTAGAATGAATTGAAAATAAGATTGATCTCACAAATTCACCTGTCACAAGTGCTGGATTCTTTAGATGTCAATTCGCTAGAGTAATTGTGCAAATTCATGGATTGATTTTGGCAGAGTAAGTATGCAAACTTGTGAGATGATTTATGAAGAGCTAAAGCCTTGATTTTATAGAAATCCAGGGCTTTGGGAATGCATGGAAAAAGTCATAAATCACTCTAGTTGATTTTTGAGTCAACAAGGAATTAAAGATAGTTAACTCACAAAAAATCATGCAAAAACAGCCTTTTGATTTAAATCAGAAGTTGAGATCAGCTTTCAACTCAAAAGAGAGTTGAGTTTATTTTTAAAACAACTTGAATTGATTTTCTAATTTAAAGTTTAATTGCTTTTCGAATGTGCACAATTAATTATGAATTAAATAAATAAATAAAGTGATTTATCTTCAACTTAACTGATTTTAAAAATAAAACAATTGATTAATGGGTTAATCAATTATTAAATCAAACTTTTATTCAAAAACTATATTATTAAATTTGACAATTGACATTAATTAATTAAATAAGAATTTAATCAATTAGTCATAGGATATTTGATTTATTGTCAAAATGAAATAATACAATTTAGGAATAAATATAATTAAATCCAATTAAATAATTAAGTGCCAATATTAAATCTAATTAATTAAATATTTAGAATATTCAATTAATCAAACTTTAGGATAAATAGGATTTATCGTCAAATAATCATTAAATTAAAGATAATTAGGATAAATAAGAATAAGGAATATTTCCTAATGTAGAATTTAGGATAATCAATTAAGATTTGATAATGTGTCGATGTGCCTTAGGTTAGGACTTTGATGTTGATTTCATTTGATATGTTGATATAGGAGGTTAATGAACCTATAGCCCATTTTTGGGATATTACATTTTGCCCCTCTTTGAATTACTATGCGAAGCGCAGTGGTTCAAAGACAGTCTGTGTATGATGTTGAAACTGATGTTTGAAATTGAAATTGATATGAGACAGAAGCTGATTGAAGTTGATATGAAGATATTAGGTCCTGAATGACCAAAGATAATTTTAACTATAACAGCAATGAGCCGATGATTCCAAAAAAGTGTCAAAACACCTGGTTCTGAACCTTATGATTGTGAAGAAGAGAGTGATCGATTCCAGACCCGATTGTTGATAAGAACCACATTGGTATCACATTTGAACCCTTCAGTTATGAAGAAACAAGGAAATAACACTAATGAATCGATGGTTACAAAAGACTGATATAGTTTACAAGATTAGGAGAATACCAGATTGATATGGATCTCGATAATTTGATATGCCCCAAGCAATGATTGATTTGCCCCAAGCGATGAGGTCTTTTGATGAATCAGCAACTAGATGTGGTTGTTGTCTTGATTACTAAGGAAAGATATGATTTCAAATTTAGATTACAGACTTGAATGATGTGCAATACCATGCCCCCTTTGGGATTAAAATTGAAATCTGACAAGAAAAGTCAACATTAAATAGTGTAGAAGCAAGTTAATTGATTTGAGAAATGGTTAAACATGTTCGAGAATGCATTCTACATCGTTTGGAGGTCCAGAAGACCAAGTTTGACTAGGTTTGACCATGAATTGACCATGGTTGACCAAGTTGAAATTTTGATAGTTTGATGTAAGATAATCAGTTAAGTTGAATACTAGATTTCTGTGATGATTGAAGGTTGATTATGCAAGTAGTTAATAATATAAATGATCTCAGATTTTGATTTTGATCACCAAAAGAGATTCTACTTGTTGTTTCATTGGAGGGACCTTCATGTGAGATTCAGCTCTTATGATATTTTTTTAGCATTTTTGAAGAATCATTTAAGCATTTAAGTGTACGTAGCTATTTGTGAGATCATGCAAACATGAAAAATGCAAAGAACCATGTAAAAACATAATGCAACCTAAGACCTAGGACCTAGTCACTAATCATGTGTCGGTCGATTTCATCATTGAATTTTTAGGTAACCGGATAAATCAAGACAATGCCCACTAGTTAGGAAACTATAGACATATGAATATCAATTTGTATGCGTAGGAATCAATACAACACCCACTGATTAGGAAACCATGGATATATGAATATTGATTTTGTTTTCAGAATGTCAAATTAGATATAAGCACCAAGGCACAAGCACTAGGATGACCTAAATATCATGTCCATTTTGATATAGCAATTTTTATAAGCATCAAAACATAAATGTCATGATGACCTGAATACGCCTCATGTTACAAACACATCAAAAAGTCAAGAGATCATTCTAAAACCAATGTGAATTACCCATAGTGACCCTTTATCATTCACATCCTTAGGTAAGATTGTGTTTTACAGTAGGACAAAGAACTCACTCAAAAACACAATAGTTAGATCAAACTTCCTTGAATTTTCTAGGTATCAATGGTCAAGGTACGCATGGCCATCCAATTCAAGATAGAGGCTCTTATAGTTGGACACCATTTCAATCTAGAATTTCCAAAGTTGTTAGATTTTCACATACAAGGAGAAAACAAAGAAAAGATTATGCCCCCAGTCATCACTCTCTAAATCCTGTAAAGGACATCATCGAAGAGCTTGTGGGAACACAATATGCAAAAATCTCAATGTGAATCAATAAGCATACAAGGAGATAAAAGCATGTAAAAAGCATAGATTGTTTTCAATTTGTGTTTGATTGTGTTGTTGTAGATGTAAAATCCTTTATGGAGAGGAGACTGACTGATTGACTCAGATGAAGCTTCAAAGGACTCTGACTGGATATGACTCATCTAATATGTACTGGAGGCCATAGGATATGACTTTGATTGCGGCCCCAAGTTAGGAACATTGATAGGATACAGACGCTTGAAACGATTAGTGTACAAACTGACTTTATTGAAACAAGGATATATACAAACTAAAGCAGACTAAAAGCTGGGAAAGACCAAGATTGCACTGATAGATGGAGCATTTTGAAACAAGTGGCACCTATTTGCCGAGTTTTCACCATCATAGCAGAGATTCTATTTTTGCTACCAAGGCACCTGTTTTAAGGTTTTCACCAAGGCACTTTTTCTTTTTCTCATTTTTTTGTACTTTTCATTTTTCCAATTTTTTTGTACTTTTGATATTTTTTTTTTTTTTGTGAATTGTCAAGGCACCCATTACTAGTTTTTCACCAAGATGTTCATTTTTTCAGGACTTTTTCCAATTTTTAAAATTTTTTCAGGACATTTTACCATAGACTGAATGCCTTAGGCATAGAATTTTTTCAGATAGAGAACATTGATTGGTTCTCGGATCTGTTCTCCTTCATTCATTGAGAGTTTATAGGCACCAGAGCCAAAAGTAGCAGTGATTACAAAGGGACCCAGCCAGTTGGGTTCAAACTTCCCCTTGTGTTCTCGATGTGATTGATTTTTAAGATTTTCTCTCAAGACTAGATCACCAACCTGAAATTCTCTATGTCTGACTTTCTTGTTGTAGCCTCTAGACATTCTCTTTTGATATACTCTAAGATGATCATACACTTCTTGTCTGTGCTCATCTAGTAGTTCAAGTTCTTGCAATCTAGACACTCTATAGTCAACATCAGTTACTAGACCATGCATTCTGATTCTTAGTGATGAGATTTCAACCTCAATAGGTAGTACTAATCAGTATGTACAAAGGATGCCCCTTGAAAGAATGGGCATCAAACTCTCAAGAAAGATCACATCGTGTAATCCCAATGTCTAGCAAGGTGGAGAACAAGAGGGATTAGCAAGCTAGTGAAAGAGATGGAAGACAAGAGAATGAAGGAGAATGAAGGGAAGAAATCCTCAAGGGAAAACTCCTCAAGGGTACCCAAGCTAGGGAAAAATTGTCATGTAAAGCACATTTGGATAAGCAATGAAAGGCCAGCATAGGATAAGTCACAAAAGTGTAATGTCAAAGAAGGACAAGATGCAGTCCAAAGGAGTAGACATGTCAAGAGGCTTCATAACACCGTGTTTTACTCTCTTTTTTTCTTTCTTTTAGATCAAGACCAAAGGGGAAAAGGATAGCGATAAGAAAAAATGAATGGAGTAAGATAGACATGAAGGCTACATGAAAGGAATGAAAGCAAGATCATTGTAAAATAGCTCACAAGATAGCCAAATGTTTGTGTATAGGTCAACATTGTCAAGATCAAATAGAGAAGACGAAATGGATGAAATATGTAGAAGAACTACACATGATGTCTGATTGCCAAGTTTTCATCATGGTACTTATCCAAGGCACCACAAGGGAGTGGTTTTCACCATAGGATGAATTTATTTTCTCTTTACTTTTGCTACCAAGGTGCCTGTTTCCAGGTTTTCACCAAGGCACATTTTCAATTTTTTTTATTTTTTTATTTCTTTTTTTAATTATTTTTTTATTTTTTTTAGAAGAAGGCAAGCTCTTTAGATAATGCTCCTTGAAGGGATAAACCATGATATGCCAAGGATTCCAAATGATATGCTCAAAGATGTTGATAGGGAAAGGGAGATGGAAGAGAAAAATGGAGGATAAGGTTTTATGTAAAGCAAGTGAGGTAAGAAGATAGGAGGAATAGGCAAATGAGGAAAAAGGATAGGAGGTAGAAGGATAATTAATGGAAGGATTGTGAAAGGGTAGATGGAAAGGAAGGCAAGATCAACATCAACACACACCTTGAAGGGTGGTGATAGGATGGAGGAAATGTGAATGAAGGAATACATGAAGGAATATGGTGAATGGATAGCAGAGGTTGTGGTTTAGGCACGTCGAACTGAGGAATGCTTTTGGGAGAAGATGAAGTGGAAGTCTTTGGAAGCTTGAATGTAAACTTCACTTGTTTCTCAACACCAGACTCTTTCAAGAGAGACTTTGGAATCCATATAGTCATACGCTTTTCATTTCTTTTTGATGATCTAGAGAGAATATCTTTAATGATGGATTTTGGAACCCATACTTGTCTTGTAGTTTTTTTCTTAGATATCTCTTTTGACTATATGCCTCCATGTCAATTAGAGGAGACATGGTGATCTTCTTTTTTTGATGGATTCTTGTATTGCTTCTTTTTCTTGTATTGAACATTCAAGTTACTTCTAAAAGACTTGGAACTTGTGGAAGAAGAAGGAGGATATGACTGGTTTAGATGGGTGGGTGGATGAAAAGGATTCAAGGGTGTGCATCTATGTTGACCTTGAGGAAAGATGGGAGATGGAGGGATGTAAGGACCCAAGATGGATGGAAAATTAGGAGAGTTAAGAGGGGAAAGTGAAGGGACATAAGGACCCAAGATGGAAGGCAGACGTGAAGCCCTTAGTAGTGGTGGAAGAGGTCCAAGGATGGAAGTGGAGGACGCAAAATGATAATCAACAAGTTCAACATTTATATGACAACCAAGGACATCAACACCTTTAGAGTGAGCATTAAGATTTGCAATAGTATCATGAACATCTTGAATATGAGCACCTTCTTTGATAGGATTTTTCAAAGCTTGCAAAGACTTGGGAAGACTAGAGAGTGGAAAGGAACATGGAGTGGTAGAATAAGAAGATGGAAGACTTTGATCTTGACAAGGATCTTTGGATAGCACAAGCGTACAATTTTTTTCTTGATTTTCAATAGGCTTAACATTGGAAATAACAACATTAGTTTTAATAACCTTAATGGAAGTATCATCTTTGGAAAGTGCAAGTGTAGTAAGGTTATTTTGATTTTCAATAAGCTCAACAGTGTAAGTAGTATCATGATCTTGCTTAGGAGAAGACTTAAGACATGGTGAAATGAATGAGAAAGGGCATGTAGGATCAAAAGAATCCTAAAGCGGATAAGAGACATCGTGAAAATGAGTGGATGACATGGAGGGTTCTTGATCTTGATCCTTCTTTATGTTCTTTTCTTTATAATTTTTAGAGTCCTCTTGACATGGAGCCACTTCAAAGGAAAAGGGATCATACTGAAATTGTATGGAAGACTTTGGAAGAGATGGTGAAGGACTAGCTGAAGTAGGAATTATAGCATATAAAGGCTTAGGCTCTTTGGGTTTAGCATTATTGAAAGTATTTGTAGCCAAGTGAAGGTTAGCTTTAGTTTCTTTAAGAGGTAGCCCTTGATGATAACTATAGGAAACTACATGAAAAGTATTAGGACCTTTGGTGGATGAAGGACTTGTGAAATATTTGAAAGACTTGGAAGCTTTAAGAAATGTATGGGCATTGGAGGAAGTAGGGGATGGAAGGAAACCATCACAAGAAAAAGGTTTAGCATTAACATGATCTTTCTTGAGAGTATAATCTTTATTTTTAGCATGAGAGTTCTTAGAGGAGAGATCCTTATAGTATTGATGTTTATAATTAGCATGGTAAGCTTTCTCTTCCTCAAGTGAAGTAGATGTATCATCTAGGTATTGTTCACAAAAATCATCAAAGTCTCTTTCAAAATCAAAATCATATGGATCACCATCACGATCTTTGCAATGTGATGTCCCATTTCCAGTAAGCATGAGCACACAACGAGGAGGACTCTTAGGAACAGAGGTGTCATAGGTATCATTATATTATCTATCATCATAGTCATCATAGTCTCCAAAGATGGATGTGTCACTCTTTGTGGAAGAGGTATCATAAGGGTTGTCACATTGCTCACATTATGTCCGGGGGCATGGTGATATGTACAAGTCTTTATCAAATGGAAAAGGGCATAGATCTTCCATGGAGAAATCTTTAAGTTTCTTTTCTTTCTCAAGTTTGTTAAGTTTGAATTGCATAGCATGCATCTGTTTCATCATAGCAGTGATTAGAGTTTCTTCCTCATGTGTACAGATTCTTTGAGACATGTTAGGAGTTTTAGGACTCCCTAGAATAGATTGATGTAGAGTTTTTTTATTGACTCCTTGAATTGATGGAGGAGGAGGAATCAAGCATGGAAGTGATAGAATAGATGAATAGAAGAAGATAGACTAGATAATAAGAGGAAAAGAATCAAGAAGACATGAAGAGTTTAGGAAGAAGAGAAAGGATGGAAATGGGAGACTAGGAAGACATGGGAGATGTGGAAGAAAGAAGACCAAGAGTCATTTTGTGCAATGTGATACCATTTAAGTTCATTTGGATGTTGAGAAACATCTCATAGAACCTAAGATTTGACCCAAACCGACAAAGGATGACTAGAAATGACAAGATTCAGTTTGCTATTTTGACAAAATTTGGGATTTGGCTATAAAAATTGGATTTCTAACAAATTTAACCAATCTCTGACAACTTTGACTTTGGATTTGATACAAGTTTTGAAATTTTAAGATGACTTTTGACACTAGAAAGGATTTTTGCTTTAGATTTGCAATTTTTCAGTTTTTCAGTATCAGTTTGTTTGCAAATTTTTCTGTCTAGTTTTTGAAGATCTATGTAAAAGTTTGTTTCAAGTAACCAAGAAGATATCAAGCACGTAAAACAGCAAGCAAGGGAAGCAAGCAATCATCTGAAAAAATGAACAAGGGAAAAAGAAACCTTGCGCATGAACAAGCAATAGTGACTTATTGTGCTAATCCCTAGAAATACTACTTGTGTTTGTTCCAAAAAAAATTTCAATAACGCACATATTCCTAGAAAAATAAAAAAATTTGGCCTCAATAGGGTTTGTAGTAATGGTTTGACTCTACAAATTTTTTGATCTCAAGAGGGAAAACTCCAATCCAAGCACACCGGAGTTTTGACACAGTCTGAGAAATTAATCAATCAGGAGCTACTAGGGAGATCTGATAGCTCAACAACATACCACACCTGTGAAGATTTCCTCCACAAGGACATTTATATAGCGGTTGTTGCTACCATGATGAAAATGGCTATTACCGCTTGAGTTTTCATCCATGTGGTTGACCCAATTAAGGGAATGTCCACTATGGTTAACCTTCTCTAAAGGTGACTCACAAAAGATACCACATGGGGACTAGATTAGATTCAAGGATCTGGGTTTCTGGTACTATCAAAAAAGGAAGTAGAGCATAATCCCCTAGCCTCTTCACTTCACCAAAACAAAGAAGATAGATTAATCTAACATGTTAAGACTAAGATTATCTCACAAAGATCTATGATGTCAACCACTTATGATCTATCAACCTCTCCGGAGAGAGAATGTATCAATCAAAAGTTGAAGATGCACAAATCTAGTAGAATATGAGATGCTCTTAGTAACCTCCCTACCTACAAGGGGTTCTCTCATTGAGATGAGCTTCACTAGAAACCCACTCTCTCAAGAACCACAAATAGTGTTCATAGGGCCTATTTACTATGTGTAACAAATATGTGAAAAGAAAATCTATGTTCGTTTTAGAGCCCAAAACTGAAGTGTGAATTATGAAAGTTGTAAAGGCACTCAAGCTTGACACAAGAGAGTTTTTTTTATGTCCCAAAATGAAGTGTTATCAAATGTAATAGAATATCTGAGTTCCTCACAACAAACTTAGTAGATTTTACCTATTTTAGCAATTTTTGTTGAGCTTTTCCATGCAAGCAAACCACAAACTCTCCAACAAGCAAACAAGATATGCAAGGTATATTCAATTTATGCAAACCCTAGGGTTAGATCTGAAAACCAATTTTTAGGAGCAATAATAACTAGCAAATAATCCAAATGACAACTCATATCATGCATTGAATCATATGAAAAATAAGTGCATACCCATCACAAAATTTTATTTTATTTTTGCACTTGACCTAGTCAACAAGATCTAATTTTTTTGATATGATTACGGCCATAAAAATAGAAATGTAAAACAAAGACCCCTACTGAAAAATAGAGAGCTTTCCAAAAATGTAAAAATTTTAGAAAAATCTCTTCATTTGTGCCCTAGAGACCCATTTTACTAAAACAGACCAGTTTTTGTAAATTGACTATTTGAGCTATTATATTGCATCCAAATTTAAAACATAAAGAATGTACCCCCTGTATAATTTAAAGAGACTTTTTAAAATGTAAAAATTTCAAAAAAAATGATGATTTGCACCGAAAATGAATTATTTATGAAAAATAAAGAAAAAATTATTAAAAATTCAAAACATCTCAAAAAATTTTGAATTTTTTATCAAAGCTTCCTTGGTATGCCTCCAACCTATAAAAACAATTTCAGACCAAAAATCCAAGCCATTTGGGAGATAAAATTAAATCTTTAAAAATTTAGGGTTTTAAGTCTCCAAGTAAATCTGCACAAGGGAGTTAGCTCCAAAAAAAAAAACCAAAACTAGCATGTAAAGGTGGGTTTCCCCACGGTGGGCACTAGCAATGTGTGTGTGAATTTTGTACCTAGTTGTAGACACAACACTTCAATAAAACATTAGAGGTTAGCAAAAAACCCAAAATCTGTAAGTAATTGAAACTATGCTAACCAGGCGATTTACTGCCTTCTAGTAGGTGTGAGTATGATGTTCTCAAATTGGAATTGAGATCAGTGATAATGCAAAACCTAAATGAAGGATTTAATGCTAAAAGATGAATTTAGAATGAGTGCAAATTAATCTATTTTTTTTTATTTTCTGTGCAATTAGATGAAAAACTATATGAAATTAAGTTAGAATGTATGAAATTGATATGTAAAAGTATCTAACAATGATATGAAATATGAAACTAGAATGAATTGAAAATAAGATTGATCTCAAAAATTCACCTGTCACAAGTGCTTGTTTCTTCATATGTCAATTCGGTAGAGTAATTGTGCAAATTCATGGATTAATTTTGGCAAAGTAAGTATGCAAACTTGTGAGATGATTTATGAAGAGCTGAAGCCTTGATTTTATAGAAATCCAGGGCTTTGGGAATGCATGGAAAAAGCCATAAATCACTCTAGTTGATTTTTGAGTCAACAAGGAATTAAAGATAGTTAACTCACAAAAAATCATGCAAAAACAACTTTTTGATTTAAATCAAAAGTTGAGATCAACTTTCAACTCAAAAGAGAGTTGAGTTTATTTTTAAAACAACTTGAATTGATTTTTTGATTTAAAGTTCAACTGCTTTTTGGATGTGCATAATTAATTATGAATTAATAAATAAATAAACTGATTTATCCTCAACTTATCTGATTTTAAAAATAAAACAATTGATTTATGGGTTAATCAATTATTAAATCAAACTTTTATTCAAAAACTATAATATTAAATTTGAAAATTGACATTAATTAATTAAATAATAATTTAATCAATTAGTCATAGGATATTTGATTTATTGTCAAAATGAAATAATATAATTTAGGAATAAATATAATTAAATCCAATTAAATAATTAAGTGCCAGTATTAAATCTAATTAATTAAATATTTAGAATATTCAATTAATCAAACTTTAGGATAAATAGGATTTATCGTCAAATAATCATTAAATTAAAGATAATTAGGATAAATAGGAATAAGGAATATTCCCTAATGCAGAATTTAGGATAATCAATTAAGATTCGATAATGTGCCGATGTGCCTTAGGTTAGGACTTCAATGTCAATTTCATTCGATATGTCAATATAGGGGGTTAATGAACCTATAGCCCATTTATGGGGTATTACAATACCCTGTTTTCAAAAATAGTGAGATTATTCCCGTTCACTGCTCAAACTTCTACCCAATCTGATTTTTGTTTGGGGACTATCTATCTTTTCCCCTATCGTTCACTATCAGAAACTGAGTGTCTCGAGCTAAGAACTGATCGACTATTACTTTGAATTGTTTTGTCTCTCATTTGTTTATCTTATCTCTTTATGGTTTTTGTACCTCATGTCACGATAGTCTTATCTCAGCTATTCTAGCCATTCTCTTGATGATTCATGCTAGGTCCATCTTGCGTCTTGGTTGTTCTAGCCATTTATCTCCTTTTCGCTATCTTAGAGATAGAGTTTTAGCATTATCCTGAGTCTTCTCTCATCACATCTTCATCTATGATTGTCACGACTAGAAGTGGCAACACTTATCCCATTCAAAATACTAGTCAAGGTAGAGGTAAACCTTGTAATCAAGAAATAGATCATCCTATATCTGTCACAAAATCTGAGCTTTGTGAGGGATCCTCAAGTTCTTCGTTGAGCACTTTGAAAGATAGCCCATCTCAATCATCACCTCTAGTGTTCCAAGATTGTTTTAATCTATTGTTTCAAGCGCAACCTGGTTTCTCATTTCAAGAATAGGACAACTCTTTCTTCCAAGATAACTCATTGTTTCATAACTTTGGAAGACCACTTCCTCGGACTACTCCTATTATTGAATCTATCGACCCTGCTGAAGATAGTGACTCATTTGAACCTATTGACCCTCTTGATCCTATTCACGCACCAAAAGTTACCTTAGTTGCACCCTATTGGTGTTTTTCATATCATTTTACTAAGGATTCTCTTGCTACACAATCTTATGTTGACAAGATGGGAGATCCATTTGACTTCCAACCAGACAAATACATCCAAACTCATAATCAATCTCAGAACAACCAGTATCATGTTCAATCTTCTAATGACCAACGTCATGCTCAACCTTGAAATGAGCAACATCATGGTCAATCTCAACATGACCAAAATCAGTCTCACAATGATGATCAATGTCGAAACAAACCTCAAGGTGATCGGCAACCATACCTATATTGCCCTCCTCCATATGATCAAAACCAAGATGATCAGCAACAAGACCAAATCCCAAGAATTTATGAGATTCTTGGTAATGAAGATGATGTAATAACTCAGAATGATATAGTTACTACTAAAGCTAATAAGAGTCTCATCAAAATGATGGAAATCATCCTTTTAGAGGAAAAGGAAAAGTACTTTCTTGATTTTTCCCAACAAGGGGCCAAGCTACCTCCAAACTATCAAGTTGAAACACTTGTGGCTAAAGAGGAAGAGACTGAAACCGCTAAGCTACAAAAGATGATTCAGAATATACAAGATCAAATTAGTCAACTTGCAAAGGAAAAGGATAAGCCCACACAACAATTCACAATGGACACCATATGCCCTTTTCCATTTGACAAGAGTGTCTGCATGCCTCCTTTTCCAAAAGGAGTGGAGTTGCCCAAATATGACAAGTACATGGGTATAACTGATCCCCAAGATCATCTGAGGGAGTTTGGTGCTTTGTCCATGGAATTTATACACTATCAAACTTATCTTATGAGACTCTTTCCCTGTAGCTTGGGTGGGTCAGCTATGGAGTTCTTTTTCCAATTACCCCTTAGGATTATGACTTTTACGAGATCACTAATCTATTCCTCCAACATTATTCATACAACATTCAACACCCTGCCAATATCTATGATTTGTTTAATCCGAAATAGCAATAGGGAGAGCCTTTCTTGTCTTTTCTCCAAAGGTGGAGACAACTTTGCACAAAGTATCCTCGCAAATTACTTGAGTCTGAGAAACTTGACATCTTTTTGGATAATCTTGTCCTAGACTTTGGATATTAGGTACAACTACAAGGTCCTTTGACTTTTGACAACATGATCAAGCAAGTAGTGAGGATAGAGGCCTTTATGGTTAAGAAATGAGAATTAACTTTGAATAAGGATAATAAACAAGGATTCTCCTTAAACAAGGATAAAGGAAAGACTGTCAACAAAAATAGGGATGTTTTAAATGATGGAGTAGTTGATAATGTCACCACGAAGCCTTCAAATCCTATTTTTAATCTTACTTCTAGTATACAAGTGGCTAAGGCTATTGAAAAGACCATAATAGATAATCAGCAAACTTCAAGATTTTTGAAGAACAAACCTTGGGCCTCTCGACCCAAGAGTGGATTCACTTCTTTGGGAGAGCCTCTTAATGTGATCTATAAAACTCTTATGCAAAATTAGGTACTCACTCCTTTGGAAAAATGTCCTTATGACCCATAACCAAGACCTCATTGGTGGAATAACAATGCATACTATGACTATCACCAAAATATTTTTCATAAGACTTCTACTTGTCTCTAGCTGAAGCATAAGGTTCAAGATCTCATTGACAACAGTGACATTCTTGTGGAAAACCATAACAAGAATTTAGATCATCAGGCGTTTAAGGATCCTTTCCCTCCTCATGAGAAAGGTGAGTCTTCCACAACTAAGAATACCAATTCCAAGGTTAACTATATGTATACTACCAATGATAATGTCATCAACATGATTAAACCTATTGAAGTTGAGTATTGTGATGTGATCATTTTCAAGGGGAGCAGTGATGCTCCCAAACCTAAGACTCCTTTCATCTTGCATAGTTCCACGTCTCATTCATCTGAATCTAAACAAACTTGGGATTATGTCAATGTTGTTACTCAATCACGTGGAAGGGTTTTTTTGAAAGGTCTTGATCCTCCTGTATCTGCTCCAAAAAAAACTATGGATAAGAGTGCTACTAGTCCTACCAACAAAGCCTTGAAATTGGCCCCTATGCCTAGCACTGCTATTTATAGTATCTTAGATCAGCTCTAATGAACCAATAATCAAATCACCATTTTTTATTTGTTGAAGATCTCGCTTGCTCCCAGGTAGATTTTGGATAAAGCCCTTGCCGAGGAAAACATCCCCAAAGATCTTGATCTCAATCGGCTCCAATCTATGGTGGGTCATTTGACCTTGCCTCATTATTTGTCCTTCTCTAAAGAAGATGATCACTCACTGAGCCATCCACATAATGCTCCCTTGCATATAGAAGTCATGATAGGCCCTAAGCATGTCTGTTGCGTGCTTATTGACAATGGTGCCGGTCTCAATATCTATTTTGCTAAGTTTCTTACCCAGCTAGGTTATGATGAGGATTGTGTAGATTCTTGCAAAAAGATTACTATCAAAGGTTATGATGAAGAGGAATGCAAATCCCAAGGCTTAGTTATGCTACCTATCCACATAGGACCTATTGAGAGAGATGTTACTTTTCAAGTCCTTGATATTCCTCTTGCGTACAACATCTTGTTGGGTAGACCATGGATTCATGAGATGCAGGCTGTTCTATCTACATACCATCAATGCATCAAGTTTCCATTCCATGGAGTGGAAGTCACTGTGCATGTTAATACCAACTATTCTTGCAATACCCTTGCGCAATTTGTTGATAGTTTGGTTCCCAATAATAGAGAATCCATTGAGCTCTATGATGCTAAGCTTAAAGAAACTCTGAAACTCAAGGATACAAGCATGGGAGGCTATCAAATTGAACTTGTGCTATCATTAGCGGCTCTACCTCCTTCTCCATGTTCTTATGGGAGGCCTTCTAAGAATAGAAAATCTGCTGCTAGCTCTCCCCAGCTAGTCTATGATGGTGCCTTTGTCAAGGCTACAACACCCCTAGAAGATGAGGAAAAAGAAAGAGTTATTACAGCTTGGATCTATAAAGGAAAAGAAACATCTAAAATGACTACTCCACCTCTAGACTTAGAACAAGAGCCCTACAATGAAGCCTTCAAGATCATGAAGTGCTTTGGGTATAAAGGGAGTGGTCCTATAGGAATGAATGATAGTGGTTTTCTGAAACCCATTGAAGCTACAAGTTGTCGCACAAAATATACTATGGCTTAGGCTTCAAAAAGACTCCCTTCCATTTAAGGAACAAGAAATTTGTGCCTAAACCTAAACTTGAACTTGAAGATACTACTCTTGAGGTAAATCCAGAGGCTAGCTCTAATGAGGATACTTTTCCGTATCCTATTCCTCCAGAACTTGCTACACTCTTTGCAGAACCAAATGAGCATATCATACCTGTCCATATGGTAGAGACTGATATTGAATCTGATGACACTACTTTAGTGCATCAATTCACATATGATCAATGGAAGGAAACACTAATTGATAGCCCTAGTTTTCAAGGAGAACAATACAGGCCACCACATTTCCAAAAGCGGTTTGAACAAGAATTTCAACAAACTATTAATGCCACAAAGAATGAAGATGAGTTAGGTGATATAGCCAGTGTTGATGGAATCCCCATGTCAAGTATCACTGACTAACATGAGTATGAGTTTGACTCTCTATTTGATGCTACTTTTGATGTAGACATAGATGTTGTTCATGTACATGAAAACCTTCTTGAAGTAGGTGAAGGGTCTAGTGTTAGGATGCATGAATTAGATGCAATTGGTGTTAACTTGTCCTCTACTTCTGACATAGGGTCTCATAGGGATTCAAAAGCTCCTTTGGATGAAATCACTCTAGTTCTTGACTTGCTCATTTTCACTTTTGATGATTATACTATGAATGCAATTGAACCAGCCACTACTTCTATCTCACTCAAAAATCTCGAGCTAATAAACTGGAACTCCCCTTCCTCATCCAATGAAGTCCTAATGTTCTAGAATGATTATGCTCTAACCTGTTACCTCCATGCTATTGAACCTATAATGTCCTCCACCAGCGAAGGTAGTGTCGACATGATAGAGGCAGATATCAAGTATCCTAGTCAAAAAATTAAAAGAAGAAAAAATAGATGCTCTGATGGTGAAAACCACATTGTGGCAGTATCAAAGCCAAAAATAGTAAAAATAAAAGGTGTATCTGAGGGTAAAAACATCTCTGAGGTGCCCAAGGATGAGATACTTGATACGCTCCTGAGCCATTTTCAAGATAGATCATCAGTATTGATTAAGCTGACACAACTAGTGAATTTGGGAACAGAGGTTGCTCCACAAATTATTCATCTAGCACAGTCATTATCTACAAAAGAAAAGGAAGAGTTCACTAGATTCTTTCAAAGAAAGAAAATAAACTTTGCATGGACTTACTCTGATATCCATGGATTGGACCCCAATCTAATCATGCACCATCTATCCATTGCACCAGTTATTAAGCCTGTCAAACAAAAGCTTCCAAAGATGCATCCACACGTGGCACTTTTAGTCAAAGCAGAGCTAGAAAAACTTCTTAAGGCTGGTTTCATACAGACTATTGACTATGCATAGTGGATTTCAAATATTGTTCTAGTCACCAAACATGATAAGTCCATTCATGTGTGCACATACTTCTAGGATCTAAACAAGGCATGTCCAAAAGATGACTTCCCATTGCCTAATATTGACATGATAGTGGATATGACAGTAGGCTATGAAATGTATTCCTTGATGGATGGATTTTTTGGCTATAATCAAATAAAAATTGTGCTAAAGAAAAGACTACTTTCATGTGTGCTCAGGGTAACTTTTGCTAGAATGTCATGCTCTTTGGGCTTAAGAATCTTGGAGCAACATATTAGAGAGCTATCACAACTATTTTCCATGATATGATGCATAAAACAATAGAAGATTATGTGGACGACACTTTGGCCAAAAGCATGTAGTGAAAAACTCATCTCATAGATTTGGGTCCCATACTTGACCACATGGAACAATTTAGTCTCAGACTTAATCCCAAAAAATGTGCATTCGGTGTCACTTCTGGGAAACACTTGGGTTACATCATTTCAGCTAAAGGCATAGAAGTTGATCCTAAAAAAGTTCAAGCTATTATGGAAATGCCTCCACCTAAGAACATTAGTCAAATGAGAGGACTTTAGGGAAGGCTACAATCTATTCAATGCTTCATTTCATAATTGGTTGACAAGTCACAACCATTTACTAATACTTTTCATAAGGGTGTGACTTACGAATGGAATGAAGAATGTGATAGGAGACTCACTCAAAAAAAATAGTATCTTGCTAATCCCCCTATATTGATGCCCCCCATTCATGGGAAGCCAATCATACTATAAATCTTGGCCATGAACACATCTTTGGGTGCTCTCCTCGCTCAAGAGGATCAGAACAATAAAGAGAGAGCCATTTATTATATCAGCAAAATATTGGTCTCTTATGAGATGAACTATTCTATCATTGAAAAATCTTGTTTAGGAGTAGTGTTTGCTTCACAAAAACTGTGGCATTATATGTTGGCCCACACTACAAGGCTCATTGCAAAAATTGATCCACTAAAGTACTTATTGAGCAAGGCTGCCTTCATGGGTAGACTAGCAAAATGGGTTATGATACTTAGTGAATTTGACATTGAGTATGTGGAAAGAAAAGCTATTAAAGGACAAGCAATTGTTGATTAGTTGGTGGAAGCTCCTCTGAAAGATCACCAGCCTTTAAACATTGAATTCCCAGATGAATCCATCATGCTTCTCACACATCAGTCTTTGAGCATGTTATTTGATGGATCATTCTCTCAGCAAGGATCCGGTGTAGGCATTTTGTGTATAACACCTCAAAGATACTCATTGGCCAAAGCTTATAAAATTTTGTTTCCCTGCATGAACAAAATCATTGAATATGAAGCTCTCATCAACGATATGAAGATAGCCATTGAATGGCATGTGGATGAGCTCAAGGTATTTGGAGACTCTCAGTTAATCATCAACCAAGTTAATGATGTCTATCAAACAAAAGATAACAAGCTAGTGCCTTACAAATGAATGGTGGATGATCTCAAGTTGTATTTTGCACACATTTCTTTCCAACAAGTTCCAAGGGAAGACAATACAGTAGCTGGTGCTATGGCCACTCTTGCCTCAATGTTACAGATGCCAGAAAATGACTTTAGACATGAATTCCTGGTGGAGACATTACGCTACCCATCCTATGACATTCCTAAATCTAGGATGATCTGTTTAGTCATTAGACATGATTCATCTTGCTACCATCAAATCTATTCTTACCTCTGTGACCAAATCATTCCCAACACCTACACCCAGAATGAAAAACATCACCTAATTTGTAATGCTTCATGGTATGTTATCACAGTAAATGACTTGTATAGATGGGGTCTAGATGGTACCCTCCTTAGATGTCTATAACACGATGAGTCCAAATGTGCGTTAGCTGAGGTACATGAAGGTATCTATGGGTCTCATTCGAGTGGTCTGATGTTAGCTTGTAAACTTATTAGAGCTGGTTACTACTGGCCAGATATGGAGAAAGAAGTTGTTCAATATGACAAGGCTTGTAAACAGTTCCAATTTCACAGAAATCTGATCCATGCTCCTGCTAAAGAACTTATTCCTTTCATCAATTTTTGGCCATTTCAACAATGGGCCTGTGATTTGGTGGGTCAGATACATCCTTCTTATTCAAGAGGACATAAGTTTATCATCACACCTACAGACTATTTACTAAATGGGTTGAGGTAGTGCCTCTGACTATAGCTGATGGAAAGTATGTGGCTATGTTTATACTAAACTATATCATCTGTAGATATGGTGTACCCTCATCCATTATCACTAACAATGGGGGACAATTCAAGAACAAGGACCTGAAAGAGTTATGCACCAAATTTAGGATTATTCAGCATTGGTCATCTATCTACTATCCCTGGGGTAATGGACAAGAAGAATCTTCTAATAAGACAATTCTCAAAATCTTGCATAGAACAATTCATAAATCTGGTAGAGATTGGCACCTCCAGATTAATCTGGCTTTATGGGCCTATAGAAAAAGTATTCAAACACTAACAGGGGCCACCCCCTTTGCCTTGGTTTATGGAGCAGATGCAATATTGCTTATTGAGGTCGAGATTCCTACATTGCGAGTCTCTCTTAGGGGCCTCATTACTAATGAAGACATTAGAATATCTCAGCTACAAGAGCTGGAGTTACTGGATTAACATCGGAAGGCGACATTCGATCATCTTCGAGCATACAAGAAGAGAATGTAAAAATCCTACATTAAGAAAGTCAAACAAATAGAATTCCAAGTGGGTGATCTCATCCTAAGAGAAAACCCCAAGAATCAGTAGCAGTGGGTCTAGAAATGGAAATTTGAACCAAACTAGCTTGGTCCATACATTATTACTATAGCATTTGGGTTTGGTGCTTACCAACTCTCCACCACTGAAGGAGAGCAACTCAAAGATCTGATCAACGCTCTTCATCTGAAGAAGTTCTACAATTGAGACATTCTTTATGTGCTCATGTACATACTTATTGATCTTGAAAAAATCCAAAAAAATGATATATTGTCAAAAAATCCTAAAAATTACAAAATTGAAAACCTGGAAAATAGGCACTTTGATGTATCTATTATCTTGGTGAAAACCTGGTAAACAGGTGCCTTGATAAAACTCAAAAAAAATAGAAAATTTGAAAAAAAAAAATTAAAAAAGAGAAAAATACAAAAAAATCAGAAGATCAAAGAAAGAGAAAAAATTCAAAAAAAATTGAAAAAGAAGAAAACTGTGTCATTGATGAAAACCTGGTAAACAAGCGTAATGGTAGCAAAAATAGAATCTCTACCAAGATGGTGAAATCCTGGTAAACAGGCACCTCTTATTTCCTAAATTTATATCTCATCTCAGTGTTGCTTGGCTCTTAGTTTCCCGCTTTAGTTTATTTTCCCGCTTTCATGCTTTAGTTTGTTTCCTACTTTAGTCTATTTCCTATTTTAGTTTGCTAGCTCATGCATTCACTTTCAGTTATCTTCAAGATTTTCCTCAACTCTTCATGTATTAGAATTGGTCACACTTAGGGGCATCTTCCTGGTCTTGGGGGCATTGTCCTATTGCTTTCAGAAGTTTTGTTCATGCATCAGTCACCAGTGGTTCTCACTGCGTTTGCCTACTGATGCCTAGCTACTTTTGAGATTTCTCTCCTTGAGGATCTCTTGTGTATCAGTTGCCACTGGTTCCCAATATGCCTACCTACTGATACCTAGCTCTCGTTTGACCCTTTCTCTTTTGGGATCTCTTCCTTAAATCAGTCACCAGTGGTTCTCACTGTGTCTACCTGCTGATGTTTCATTAGTGCTTAGTTCTGTTTTTCAAGAATCTTCCTTGTATCAATCACTAGTGTTTCTCACTGCATCCACCTACTGATACTTGGTTCATGCTCTGATATCTTCTTGAGACTTCATCTCTCACGATGGTCACCAGTGGTTCTCACTGTGTCTGCCTATTGTCACTGTCTCGTTGAGACTTCAAACATTGTACATTTCCAATTCGGCTTCGATCTACTTGAACACAAAATTAAACTGGAACTAAAACTAAATTTTTGATTCTTTGAGGCATGCTAAGCTTTTATCTTTTGTGTGTTTGTTCTTTCATTTTTTCATTTCCACTTAAGAGAATCTAAGACGTCTTTCTTGACTGCGAAATGTGAAGACTGGGGGCATGATCTTTTCTTTGCTTTATGTTTGTTGGTTTAGTTCCAATGATCCAATGAATCTATGTAAGAGGGGTATCCACTATGAGAGCCTTCATCTCATTTTGGATGGCCATGTGTACCTCGACTCCTTTTATATGGATGCTTTGGTGAGGTTGGTTCTGCTCCTTATTTTTTTTGAGCAACTTCTTTCTGCTACAAGTAAAATTATAAATGCTCATCCTACTAAGTGAATGTAAGGGTCACTATAAGCATTCTTTAGCAAAAGAAGGAACTCTCATGTGTCTGGCGTGTTTGGATGCAAGCAACATTTACGTCATTCTAGAAATTATGCTTTGATACTTATGTTAACTTGCTAAATTAAAGGGAATAGGTGTTCAGGTCATTCTGGCTTCTTGTGCCTTAATGCTTACATCTCATTCTGACAAATCTAGGACTTATGTCATATTCATAATCTCATGATTGCAATGTTAGTGAGCATTGTGTGGCATCTTATGAATGTCCATTGCTAAAAACTCTATGATGATAATATGATGAGTCCAACAACCAAGTCCTAGGGTTGCATCTAGTTTAGGCTTGCATTTTCATTCTAGGCTTGCATTGAGACAGTGTTGTGGTGTTCTCTTGATTGTCTTCTATTCATCAAAGGTTCTTATCTTTTTTCCTAGGTTCATCTTGGTTGCACAAGTGTCTGGTCCTCACTCTCGATCTTCCAAACATTCTTTTGGTTAGTACCTGTCATGTATTGCTACATCCTGCATGAGATGATTAGTACCATTTCCATTGCATCAACATTGCATATCCATATACATGTGCATCCATTATAAGCATGAATCAAATCATACATTACATTTTATATTTCACATTTCATCCATTATATGCATCTATCATCTATCATCGCATTTAAACATGTGCATATTCATATCATAAAAGAAAGCATGTGCATCTCATACATATCTAATCTATACATCTAAATCATCTAGGAAACATCTCATAAAAACATGAACATCAAAGCAATATATAAACAAGTACAATGATATCAAAAGAGATGATCTCATATATATATATATCTCAGTTGAATCAATGTCATCTACAAAATAATGGTGCTACTCAAGCATAGTATCAAAAATGGGCTACAATATGTGTATCAAAATGAGCTAACTATGCCCATTGCCACCTGGAGGAGGTGGTGGCAGTTGTCCCTGTGGTGGTTCCTGTGGGGGTGCTTGTGGTGGAGGTCCCTGTGGTGCTCTGACATACTCAAAAAATGGAGGCACCTACAATGACAAATGTGGAACAACTCTAACATATGCTACATAGTAGGAGGCTGCCTGAGTGGACTCATATCTAGCCTCTAGTCGTGCTCTCTCTAGCTCCTCTCGGAGCTCTCTGACCTCTCACTCCCTCTCAGCTACCCACATCTCCTAGATGATGACCTATGTGTGATAGTCATCCCTCTCCTACTGCACCTATCTTACTCTCTGCTAGATCTTCCTGAGAGCCTCCTAAACCTGTGCTAGCTGTTGTGGCCCCTGTGTGGCCTGATCTACCATATCAACATCCTCAACTTGTACCTCCTTATCAGGAGGCATATGATGTGATGGGTCCCTTTTCCTCTACCTAGTGGACCTTTGTTGGGTCCCACTACTCCCAGCACCTACATCTAATCCCATCTATTGGGTCCCACTTCTCCCAGGTTGTTGTAGTGGTATCTGGTGCTGGGCAGGTACCTGCTACTACTGTTGCTATCCATGTGGTTATTGTTGTGCTAGCTACTATTGTGCAGGCTGTTGTTGCACTCCCTAGCCCATGCTGATAAGATCTATGAATCTAGGGAATGGGTGCACCAAGAAATAATCTCTATATGCAGGCATCATCCCTGCATTGGTGACATCCACCATATAGTCCCATTGAGCTGCAGGTACTCGTGCCTCTATAGTACACCTCCCCTGGTCTAGTTTGGGTTGTCAGCCATTCTTTGTCTCTTCGACAAAGTGAGCATATGTGGCATACTCCTGTTAGTGGTCATGTGGCCTGTTAGTACCTACAAAAAATTTCATGGCTGTAGCAATTTTTCTTCTAGTCCCTGCAATTATTTTTATGTCTCTGGCTTTAAACCCTTGTCAAAATTTCAAAAATCTAGCTGTTATAGTAAAAAACCTAAGTCTACCCTAGCCCTATTCTAATTTTAAGTTACTTTTTGGGCCACTTAAAAGCTCCTATAATGCACATGCTTTATATTTTTGGTCACCTCGTGGAGGTTTTCTTTTTAATTTTTCCTAAAGTCCCCAAGCCTCGGCGGCCTTTAATATTTCCTAAGTCTAAGTGCCCGGTGAAATAAATTTTCCTAAGTCCTACACCTTAAGTTTTCCTAATGTTTCAGCCTTAATATTTCCTGGGCCTGGTCTTCTGATAGCATCTTGATCCAACAGTTGGCGTATAAGCACATAGAATCTTTTAAGCCCTTCAAATCATGTGCCATCCGTCCAATTATCTAGGTGTTCAGCTCAATAATAAACGGTGGGTCCAAAGTGACATGTGAGCATAGTTGGCGATTTGTGATTGGTCCATAAAGCAATACGTTGGCAGTTGTGAGTGGGACCTAGTTTTTGACTTGCCAGAGGGTCCTAAATTCTACAAAAAATCAATGAGGGTCATAAGTTCTCATGGGATGTGTCAGAGGTTTGAGATCTTACGCTGGCCATTGATTTTACCTTTCCCAGAGGTGATAAAGTGAAGTGGGTCCACTGCTACATGTAGTCATTTGGCAGTTGTTGATTGGTCAAGGAGGGATGATGTGGATATGTATCAATGGGGCTAGATTCTTCGACTAGTAGAGGGAAGAGATCAACAACGGGCATATAATCTGATGGAATCTTTAAGGCTCATGAGGGCATGAGACTAGCCATTGATTTTGGATCTAGGTCTCAATGACGCAGAACTATTTATGGGTCCTATGTCCATAGTGACCAGGTAGTTGCAGCGAATGGTATAATGACAGGTGGCACAAAGTGGGCCCAAGTGGGGGTCTAAGGTTTAGCAGTTCCGATAAAGGTCTTTGACGGCTCTGACAATTTTCCTCATGTCTGCTCATTTGCAAAGTAAAGTGGTGATGCTCTAAATGATTTAGCGGTTCAATGAACACTGTGTTCATGCATTCTCTAAATAAAATGGCGGTGCTCCAAATCAACTGGTGATTTAGTGAACAAGCATTCGCTTAGTCGCTAAAATTTTTGGCGATAAGATAAAGTATTCAACAAATGGTCGATTGTCTTCAGTCGCCAGTTCGCTAAATAAAGATCAGGGTTGGTTACTTTCCTTTGTTCGTCGAATCACTGAGTTAAGTTGAAGTTAAGTTTTTCATTTCACAAATAGGAATTACTTTGTCCTGTATTCGCTAAGAGTTAACCCAAGGATAGCTGAAGAGTTAAGTCATGAAGCTCATGAAAAGAATAGGATCTGACGGTCATGATATAAAGTTGATCTAGATTTAAATGTGGACTACTGATTTGCTGCTAGCACTTTGAAACTAGTCGTTTAAATTCAAATTCAAATTTTGAGAGGGTTTCCAGTGATAGGAAGGACTGATTTTTAATGTTTTAGTGGCTGGGTTTGGTGAAATTGGTTTTGCCAACTATTGCAGTGTGGTCCAAGGTATTGCAAGGTGTTTGTACCATGAGGAAATGGATAATTTGTGGCTTAGGGCATGTTGCAGGCATCTAATCAGATTGATAATGCATGGTGAATTCATGGTTTTCAATACCTTCTCAGGGAATTACCATGATTACAGATCATTCTTGGATCTTCTTTCTCTAGGCTGCTTGGTTTTTCTCCCGACTGTAATAAATTCCTGATTGATTTCAGTTGGTTTAGTGGTTGGAAAAACTAAGCCTAGCTATCCGAAGCTTGTTGCATCCTAAATTCTTTTGGGATTCCAAGGCATGTAGTGGTATTTATTGTTGTATTTTTTACTTAGTTGGGGTTCCAAAAAAAAAAAAACTTTCTTTTTGGTCCCTGGTTGTTGATGGTATTATACTAAAGAAGGAGAGTTTTGGATTCAGGGTTTGTTTCCTAGCATTTTGTTATGGTAATGTATTGATTCTACAAATTTTAATAAGAATACACTTGGATTCTGATCTTATATTTGTGTATGTCTTCTTATTTTGTTCTTGGGCTCATATATGTTAATGTCACAAAGTGAGTTAGCATATTGTAAACAAAGAGTATTGTGGAGTCATCTTTGAGTTCCTAACAAAGTTAGGATTAAAGTCTTTAAGGTGATTTTAGTGAGTTCATGGCTAGATAAGAATCTGATGTCTAGGTATGTGAGGGAAAGGAATAATAGGCAAAGCACTTATTTTGAGTCCAAGAGTGTTTGAGTTGAGGTCTTCAGTCGATATGCATTGTTGGTGACTCTATGCCCTTGGTTAAGGCACTGGTCCATTCTCTAGAAGCAGTTCATCATCATCAATCACACACATAATATAAATGATATAATCTTTAAATCAATTAGTAAATGATATAATTGCTTAGTATTTAGTGATTCCTTTTAAGAAGTGAATCAAGGATACACCTGCCTGAGAATACAAGCTCAAAGTGTAGGAGGATCTCTTTGATCCTTGTTAATTGGCCCTTTTCCTTGCAGACTTTTGAGTGGTGATAGAGTCAGTGACATTAAATTGTCATTCATAGTGTAAACGTACAAGTAGAAATGAAAAGGGGAACCAACATGGCCTCACAAACTAGGTCATGGCGCGTGTGATCAAGAATCACTCAATGATAGAAATGGTGCACCCGATCAATAGACGCGAGATGAACATATGTGAAAGCTCATGCCAAGTGTCATCCCATGGCTCTATAGCAACCTAAGGTCTCTAGACAACTATTGCCATATAATCAAGCTATCTTCACCACTGCTCTATCTTACCCAATGTGGGTTGGGTCATAGGACATGTGTACCTATAGATATAAGGCTCAAGAACTATCATGTATCATGGAAAATTGGCCTGCAAATAGGGAGATGCTCCTAGGCCCAGATCTGTAGAACAAAAAGTGAATCAAGGGTACACCCGCCTAAGCATACAAGCTCAAATTGTAGGAGGATCTCTTTGATCCTTGTTAATTGGCCCTTTTCCTTGCAGACTTTGGAGTGGTGATAGAGTCAGTGACATTAAATTGTCAGTCATAGTGTAAACCTACAAGTAGAAATGAAAAGGGGAACCAAAAAAATGGTGACTCCGCTGGGGAGAGTCTAGAGATAAAATTTATTAAGTGAACTCTTGTTTTCCTGTTGTATTTAGTTAAAGATTTCCCACTTTTCTGGGTGGCGACTCAAAAAGGTTAGAACTAGTGCTATATACTATAAATCATGGAAAAAGAAAGGAATACTAGGTCCTTTGTCAAGAAAAATCTGGAGGTTACTCTGGAACAATTGCCTAGACAGGAGAAAAAGAGTTGGATCAGAAGGAATGGTGAGTCTACTAGTGCTCCCATGAGAGAACAAAGAAATACTAGAGGCAGAGCACCACATGTTTCCTCAAGTGAGGAAGGTTCATAGGATAGAAGTTCTAGATCAGATGGTGGTCACTCTGAAGATAAATTTTATGATACCCCAGAGGCTGTATTTCAAGACAAGGGTTCATTACCTGCAAGTCAAGATGAACAAGCTAGAGAAAGAGGTTTTGGACTAGATTTAGATCCTGATGAGGATATATTCATAAGGCAACCCATGAGACCGAGACAGGTCCATTTCCCATATCAAAATCTCACCGATATGGATGTGTCATTAGGTTCTGATGACATTGTGATAGACTCAGATGATTTAAATGCACTAAGGTTACAATTGGAAAAGTAGGATGCCATACATAAAAGGTTACAAAAGGAGAGAGAAGATGAAAAAATGAATGCCTTAATAGAAAGAGAGTCTCTTCTTAGAAAGATTAATGAAATGAAGGAGAGAAACAAAATGCTTGCTTCTGCTCCTAAGATTTTGTAGCATGATGTCTTTGGTGATCTTGATGCTTTGAGAAGTGAGTAGGAGTGCTTGCTATAAGATCATGAGATTGATAAAGAGGGCCCTGTGGTTAGACAGGTTCAAAGTTATGCTTCCCTCCCCAAAGATAAAGATGGGCATGAGATCACTAGGCCTGCTATTGCCACTAGTGAAAAAGGAAAGCAAAAGATGGTGGGACATCAAAAAAGAAAATCATTGACAATACCAGGGGTCCCACCACCCAATTCAAATAAAAACATGGAGATAGAGAGAAGAAGAAAAGAAGATGAGGACCTTGCAAGAGAACTAGAGAAGGCTGAAATTAAAGCTTCCATTGCAGAAAAAAGAAGAAAGATCTAGTTCTTGAAGGCTTCATCTACCAATGCTCTTGGCCCATCTGCTGATGAACTAGGTATGCCATCTATGAATACTACTATTCCACTCAGTAATGCTACTACTAGTTCATTTCCTTCCTCATCTACTAAGATAAATGTTGATCCTAGACAACAGTCAAATGCACAAGTAGATGGGAATGTAAATGTAAGCTTTGATCCTAGGGTTAACACTAGTTCAAGTTTTCAAAGAAGACCTATGCAATTAGAAGGCTATAGGAAAATTAGCTTTGATGGAATTCCTGGCTACCCAAATGCTTTTCCAACTGTTATAAGAGATAAGGTACCTAATTTTGTAGGTAATAATGCTATTATTTGTGAGGAACATCTTAGGTTATTTGTTGATATGCTAAATGATTATGAGGTAGAGCATGAGGATGTAGTCATGAAATTGTTTGTTCAATCTTTGGTGGAGGATGCTAGAGATTGGTTTAAGAGACTCCTTGATAGATGTATTGACACTTGGGATTCTTTTGAAAGATGTTTTAAAGAACAATATGGTGATAGGCCTAATGCTAGTTTCATGTTGAATGAATTCAACACTATTAGGAAAAATCAAAATGAATCTGCAGCTGAGTTCAATATGAGATTTTAGAAGGGTATTGTAGACATGGAAAATTGGCAAAGGCTTAAATCGATAAAAAGGTGCAATCAAATCATCAAAATGGCACTAAAAATCGATAAATGGAACAAAGGCAATTCAAATCAAAGGAAAATTCAATTAAATGATTAAATGATTAAATAAGGCTTGAAAAGGGGAAAAACACTAAGAAATTGATTAAATTCAATTGATGACATAGTTGTTGAAATGAAAAATCAAAATGAACCTCTTACCCTTCATGGCTAAATTTAATTACTTTAATTAATTAATAAATCATAAATTCTCTCAACAAAGGAAAAAGGAGACAAAATGGACACAAATCACTCACTTTTGTTGAAATGGTCCAGCCTTTTGAAACCATTTAAATGTTTGTCCCCCCATTTAGGGACAAAGCAAAGCCAATTGACCTTACCCAAGCATAACCATGGTTATCTCACTCTACCCCCTACCCTTGGGAAAATCTTATAAATAGAAGGCATTTTGAGGCATTATTCATCCACTCCATATCTTTGAATTGCAGCAAAGCTCTGTCAATTTGCATCCATATCACTCACTTAGCATTTTCATTGATATTTTAGCTTAATTGTTGATCATTTTAGAGATTTTCTTATCAAATAGAGCTAGAATTTGATAATTAGATCTATTTTGCATATCATTCTTAGTTCAATTCTCATAATTAGAGTGTCACTAGTGAGGATTTGCAGCTGAGAGCCTCATTTACCACTTCAATTTAGAGAACCATGAGATATTTAGATTAATTGTGCATTATTTAGATTAGTTTGCTTTGAATAGTGTAAATTCTCTTTAAATCTTGTTATTTCATGAAGGTGTAAATCACTCACCACAAATGGCGCCCACCGTGGGGCTCTAGGCCTCAAATTTATCAAAATTTCCACGTTATTTGCAAATTTAGGCTAGAATTGCATGATTTTGCTCACTGTTTGCAGGTTACAGGAAAGAAATCATGCCTACCAGTAAAGAAATCACGCCTACAGTAAAGAGATGTCGCTCGCGGGAATTTAGATGTCGCCTGGAGTCTGAACGCTCACGCTTCTTACCAGCAGAGTCACGCTTCTGGATAAAGAAATCACGCCTGCGGACATTAGATTATCGCCTTCTGCACAAAGATATGATGCCTTTGGCTATTTGGATGTCGCCTACAAGGAATTAAAAGCCGCGGCCGACGAATTAGTTCACGCCTGGTGTAAAGGGGGTTTACTGCACTTTGCTTTTGATTTGTCGCTCTTATTATTTTAAATGTCGCTTTCGGTTAATAAGATGTCGCTTCTCTGAGTTAATTTGTCGCTTGCAATAAAGAATTCACGCGTCCATTTAATTTGATATCGCACTTAATTACTTTAATCTCGCTTGAGCCCCTTTTGGTGACGCTCGCGGTTAAAATAATTACGTCTTTGTTAAATTAGATCTCGCCTTTAACAGAAGAAATGTCGCCTGGTATAGCATTTATTTTCTATTAGAGTGATTGCTGTTGTCGCCTGTAATAAAGATTTCACGCGTTTGCTAAATTTAATATCGCACTTGACTATTTTGATCTCGCTTGAGCCCCTTTTGGTGACGCTCGCGGTTAAAGTAGTCACGTCTTCATTAAATTTGATCTCGCCTGTAGTCTGGACAATGTCGCCTGACAGTATTTTCACTATTTTGTCAAAATAAGGACTGTATGCTAACTTCACTGTCTGTTTTTCTGTCTCAGGTACATGCTCTGTCACAGAAAAGTGCTCAAAAAAAAAAAAATTTCTTTTTTGCATGCAAAAAAGAAACAAAAAAGGACGTCCTATTAGAGTATACCTTGCATCTTTTGGATTTAATTTGCAAATATTTGAGTTCAAAATAAATCAAGAGCATAATCAATTTGATCATTTTAAGCTTTTTGATTTTGGTTTTCCCTCACTTTGTATGAATTTGTGTTGACTAACTTGTTGGTGGAGGGAACGTTTTGCTAAGGTAAGGGAAGGATTTGGAGAGAAAACAAAAATCTACTACTTAAAAATGCGCCTAGCCTTTGCTAGCATCGTTTGAGGTATTTTTCTCATCAAGCTTGCACTTCCCTTAAATTGTGGCATTTCAAAGTTCAAAACATAGTTTAATCATTAAGAGGAAAAAATAAACACTTCAATTCTAAGAATCCCTTTGTCACGGGGTTGAAAAAGAACCAAAGTGATTGTGAGTGTTTGGGATAAGGGAAAAGCAATAGGGATATGCTCTTCACTCTTTGAGTGAATCAAATTCCCAAACTTGCTCTACCAAATCTACTTTTCATGCTTTCAAATGAACATGTTTAAAACTTAGTGGGCTCGCCTCCCGAGATTGCCTTAGAAGGGCCGGTGAGAGGGACAGCCCAAAGTGGGATACACTTGCTTTTGCCGCGAGAATCCGACCCACTATAAAATGAAATGCGGGTATCCTTAATGGGGTACACGACAAAAAGGATTTTAGCTCTTTCGAACTTCCTCTAGTAATCCTAACGGATTGCGCAAAATCGTGCTTCGGTGCGTGTGGGAAGCCCCTTAACATAGTTGGGGGGATGAAAAGCTAAGATCTCTTTTGAATGGAAAACTTACTACATAATGGTAAAATAGCAAAACTACCTATTAGAGCCATGTTTAAAAGCCAAATTTGTGCTAGGTAGCTTGCTTGGAAGTCTTTCTTGTGACCAAACCCGTGGAAACATTCAAGAATATACACATTAGAATGATCTAGGGATATGGTGAACTATTGATGTGTGTGTTGAGATTGTCTTCAACTTTTCAAACAAGAAGTTCCAAAGTACTTGATCAAAATACAATTAAAATTTTTAAATCTTAAAAAATTGATCAAAACTTGTGACACATTCCAAACCAACCCAATCAGATTGAAATTAAAGAAGGAAGGATTGATCCATAATGATGAACCTATTTGAGGGAATGTCTTACGATCAAATTTTAGAAGCATCCAAAAATACCGAATTGATCAAAGCAATGGAATTAACTTTGAAAAGGTGTAATGAAGCATATTCCCTTTATTTAGCTCAATCAGGAGCTAAGCTTCCACACAATTATGACATGTCAACTTTAAGAAAGGATGAGGAAAAACAAAAAGATACTTTATCTAAAAGGTGATCATTAAGATCAATGTGTCCTTTTCTTTATAATGATAGGCCATCCATATCTTCATTGTCCTCATATCAGAATGTCCATTGGAATCAAAATGATGAGGTGTCTGAAGAAGAAGTTTTAGAAGCAATTCAAGATCCCAGGTTTATGGAAATAATGAAATTAGTCTTGGAGAAGGATAAAGAAGCATATTTCATGGAGTTAGTTCAAGCAGGAGCTAAGCTTCCTCGTAATTTTGACATATCAACCTTGAGAAAGGATGAAGAAAAGCAAAAAGATACTTTATCTAAAGAGCCATCATTAAGATCAATTTGTCCTTTCCTCTATGATGATGGGCCATCCATATCTTCATCCTCCTCACAAAAAGAAGCATTTAAGAGTGATAAACTTATCTTGGATCAAAGGAAATTGCATAATCAACCTATTTGTGATCCAGATAATAAAGAATATGGAGTGAAAAATACCGCTCTCAAGCAAGATCTAATTCAAAAACCTCCATATAGCAAGAGTAATCCATTCATCCTTTGTCCATCTCCTAACAAGGTTTCTCCTTGGATGACTTGTACACCTTTCATCCTTCATCCATCTCCTGAACCTCTATCTAGCAAAGACCCTCCCATAGCTAGCATTCCATTCATCTTTTCTTCATCTCCCAAAGCTCCACAATTATCCAAAATTCCTCCATCAAAGAATGAGCCTAATGATGACACTTTTCCCATTAACTATGTCTACCCTCAAGGGCTATCTCTAAAAGAAACCCAAGCTAACTCACATCTTGTTGCAGACCTTTTCCATGCTTCAAAGATCTTAGAACCCAAAGCTTCATGTGCCTCAATGCCTATTATACCTATTCAAGAGGATCCTACACCATTCTTCCAAACATTCCCCACACATATCCAAACATCTACCTTGTCCTTAGAAGTGGCTCCATGTCAAGAGGATAATCTAAAGAGAAAAGAGATAAATAGTGATAAAGATAAAGATCAAGATCAAGATTATATACAAACCCCTCCCATATTTGATGAAGGTCCCATATCCCTTAAACCTTGTGATGATCCCCTTGCATCCTTTCATGTCTTTCAAGATGATATCCTTCCATTCCAAGAACAAAGTACCCTTCCAAGTTCCATATCTTCTCCACTTCCCGAGAAAGATCAAGATATCCCTTCCATAACTTCCAATGAGCATATTGAAAATCAAGAGCAAAATACCTTCACTACACAATTCAAAGATCCTTGTCAAGAACAAAGTATCCCATCATTTCCTTGTCATATTCCTCCATGTTCACCTCAAGAAACCATCATTCTTCCAAATCCCTTGCATGATAATGAATCCCTTCAAGCTTCAGTTGATCCTATCAAATGTGTTCCTATCAAAGCTACTCATGAGCCTATTGGTATAAAGATAAATCCTAAAGATAAGAATCTTGGTGATGGAGCTCCTTCCAAAGATATTGATATCCCTTTCACACCTTATATTCCTCCATTTAAATACAACCACATACCTCCACTATCCTCCAAATCCATTTTGGGTTCCTATGTCCCAAAACAAAAGTCTTCATTCCTTCCATCCATATTAGGTCCATATATTCCATCATCTATTACTATCATCCCTAGCTATCCATTCACTTACCCTACCATGTATCAAGATCAACAAAGACACACATACTTGAAGAATGTCCAAACACCAATCCATATGAACCATCCATATTATTCCTATTCATCCACAATTCCTAAGTCTTTTGGAAGCAATGTTGATGTGCAACATAAAAATCATAAATCCAAGAATCCATATGTGCATAAAAATCACAATGTCCCATCTAATCGACATGTGAATGAAAAGAAAAATGAAATATCCAAAAGGCCGCAAAGGTCCACAAAGCAAAAAGAAAAAAATAAAATGTGGGTTCCTAAATCCCTCATTGAAGAAATGCATTCAAAAGCATTCCAAAAGAAAGAAAAATCAAAGACTATGTGGATTCCCAAGTCATTGTTAAAAGACTTGCATACAAAAGAAGAATCAAAATTGACATTCAAGCTTCCAAAGGCTTCCATTCCATCTCCTTCCAAAGATCCTTCATCTCCTTACATCCCAAAATCCACTACTTCAAAAAGATCCTTACCTTCGTCATCTATTGTTCCTCCATCATTCCACCACTCTTCAAAGTGTGTGTCAAAGTTGATCTTGCCAACATTCCCATCTGCAACATACTTTTTTCTTATCCTCACATTCATTTTCCAATGCATACTTTCCATACTTCCATCCCTCTTATCAATATCTTTGAGCATCCTAGTCATACCCATGGTTTATTATAGCATATCTTTCAGAGGAGCATTGTCCAAAGATTCTAATGTTGGGAAAATATTGAAAAATACAAAAAAATAAAGAAAAAAAGAAAAAAATGAAAAAAGAGAAAAAGTGCCTTGGTGAAAACCTAGCAATAGGCACCTTGGTAGCAAAAATAAAAAGAAATAAATCTAGAGTGAAAACCACTTCTTGTGGCGCCTTAGACAAGTACCATGATGAAAACCTGGCAAACAGGCGTCATGCGTAATTCTTCCTTCTTGCACTCTACACTTGGGGGCAAAGTTTCATCCATGCCATCTTCCATCTTCCTATCATTTACCTCACTTTCATCCATATTTCCATCTTTCACCCTTCGTCTTGACAAGGTTGAACACATCCATGAGCATTGAGTATCTTGACATCCGTTATCCTTTCCATCAGCTTATGTACTTGTTGCATCCATGTTACCCTATCATGATCTTGCTTATCCCAAATTCACCTTCATCATTCCATCAGCTTTTTCATAATCCCAAAACATCCCTTCATAGCCTCCATCACTCCTTTATCTTGATTGTGTTATCTTATACACATCTTACCCAAATTGACCCTTGGTCTTGATCATGAAGAACTTTTAAAAAAAAATTTGTTATCAAAAACTTCTTGACATGTCCACTCTTTTGGATCACTCCTTTTCATGGCAGCAGATTGTTATCCTATACACTATATCATTGGCTTTCATGGCTTATCCAAAAACATGCTTCACATTGCTATATCATTTTTCCTTAGCTTGGGTACTCTTGAGGAGATAGTCCTATGGGTCACATTCGCATACTTCTTCCATCATAGCCTTTCCATCTCTAATCCATCAGCTTGAAAATCCATCCTTCATGTCCTATATCTTGCTAAGACATTGGGGGCAAACCAATGTGATCTTGTTTGAGAGCTGGTAAAAAGGACAGCATAAAGTGCTTTTGAGCTACATCTTGCATAAACCGAGCTTCGGTAATATTTTGGAAGTTTGTCCAAGTCCAATATTTTTTTCTATCCAACTGGGGCATTTGATCTTAATCAATGGATTTCAGCAAACAAGCATGAATTCACATGAAGCAAGGCATTAAACCCAAAAAGGATTCAATAGTACAATATTTAGTCACATCAGAGAGAGAGGGAATTATCAGAGTTTCAGAAGAGAGAAGAAGATTTTCGTGAACCTTTGATGGATATCATTGTTCATACCCAAGAATTCAATTACCACAACTTGATCCATGAGCCTTCATTGACTTTATTATTCAGGATTAAAAATTAAAAACACTTTAAAAAGATCAGAATACTTGGAAATACTTTTTGAAAATCATGAAACATTGCAAAACACTTGAAGCTTTCTTTTGATGATCTTTACTTACATTGATTTTTATCACATCTTTTTAGCTAATCGATGATGTTTCGACTAGATTGGCAATGATGGAGACATGATATTTTTCTTGCCTTTGAGTGACTGTCTTGAGGGATATCCAACAACTTGTGTGAATTTTTCTAATGACATGGTCATCAAAGAACCATCGAGGACTTTCATATAGGGTGGAAGGTTGACCTTTGCTTGTTTATGCAACATTGAATTCGTTGAAACTAGTATTCATACTCTCATAGTTGGTTTATTTGACTAGTGTGGGTTGTACTAGTTCAAAAAGGACGTTACCAAATGCGATAAAAAGTGGTATTCATATCATCATGTCAGTGGGCAGTGGTGATTGTACTTGCTTTCCGGTCCCAAAGTGCTCAATGATGAAAATTTATCCTCAAGGCATTTATTTGCTAAAAGCTAGTGACACTTAGCTGCATTGCATTGCATCATCATGGAAGGTTAATTGCATTATCATGTTAGATTAATTGCATATGCATTTGTTTGTAGTATCTTTCCAAGGGAAAAGGGGGTTCATTCAATTGAAATCTTGATCAATCATAAAATGGGTCATTCAATCAAGAATCAAGGAAAGTCCATAAATCATAAGTGTCCATAATATCAAAGATCCATGAACTTTGTCTAATCAAAGATACAATGTCATCAAAGTGATACATCCAAGTCCTGATCAATAACTGAAATATCATGATACAATATTAACAAACTGAAAGAGCTCCATAATCAATCATCTCAATAACCTATACTCTAGCTAGGTCAAATCCATGACTTAAATTCAAATATCCAAGAAGCTAAGGTCTGTATATATCATTTACGGAAATGTGCCTGTTTCACAAATCAAGGGAATCATATCAGTATTCTATATCAGTGAGTCATCTTACGTCAATCAATCCTATCAAAGTATCAAGCAATCACACCCAGTACCATCGTTCGTGTCTCTGTGTCCTGAGAACGAAGTAGCAGTATCAAATCATATCGGTTTTCACACTGATTGATTTATCCTATCAGAACTATTCTATGAGATTGACAAATCACATTCATTGGTACCATTATCCTGTTATTATAATCACTTGTTTCGCTTAACTACAACAGACCTATCTATCTTGGATATGCAAATTTGTGAGTCATGGCATATCATCAATATTTTTCAGAAATCAAAACATATTGGACCAATCAATCAAAATCTTTCAAATCAAGGAATCAATATGTTTTATTTCTGAGGGGGCATCAGAGTATCAAATTGGCATCACATCAAAAACATTTATCAGTGGGGCATATCGTATCAATTGCATATCAGTTTCATATCAAATCTGTCATCATATCAAACCTATCAACATATCAGCAATCAATTAACCCAAGACCTTTATCAATCAACCCAGGACCTTTATCAGTGAACCCAGGACCTATCATCAAACCAGGATCATATCAGAATCATATCATATCAGAGGCACATCATCATCATCAGGAAGTACATCAATCAGAACGATCAGAGGCATATCAGAACCAGGACCTGAATCAGATCATCATACTAAGGAAATCTTTGAATCGGTGTTCTTCGTACATCGACTCAAAGAGGGGCATTTGTAGACATGGAAAATTGGCAAAGGCTTAAATCGATAAAAAGGTGCAATCAAATCATCAAAATGGCACTAAAAATTGATAAATGGAACAAAGGCAATTCAAATCAAAGGAAAATTCAATTAAATGATTAAATGATTAAATAAGGCTTGAAAAGGGGAAAAACACTAAGAAATTGATTAAATTCAATTGATGACATAGTTGTTGAAATGAAAAATCAAAATGAACCTCTTACCCTTCATGGCTAAATTTAATTACTTTAATTAATTAATAAATCATAAATTCTCTCAACAAAGGAAAAAGGAGACAAAATGGACACAAATCACTCACTTTTGTTGAAATGGTCCAGCCTTTTGAAACCATTTAAATGTTTGTCCCCCCATTTAGGGACAAAGCAAAGCCAATTGACCTTACCCAAGCATAACCATGGTTATCTCACTCTACCCCCTACCCTTGGGAAAATCTTATAAATAGAAGGCATTTTGAGGCATTATTCATCCACTCCATATCTTTGAATTGCAGCAAAGCTCTGTCAATTTGCATCCATATCACTCACTTAGCATTTTCATTGATATTTTAGCTTAATTGTTGATCATTTTAGAGATTTTCTTATCAAATAGAGCTAGAATTTGATAATTAGATCTATTTTGCATATCATTCTTAGTTCAATTCTCATAATTAGAGTGTCACTAGTGAGGATTTGCAGCTGAGAGCCTCATTTACCACTTCAATTTAGAGAACCATGAGATATTTAGATTAATTGTGCATTATTTAGATTAGTTTGCTTTGAATAGTGTAAATTCTCTTTAAATCTTGTTATTTCATGAAGGTGTAAATCACTCACCACAGGTATGCATAAGTTGTTTCAAGTTATGCGGTTAGATGACAATGTTTGTTTGACCACATACTTCAATGATTTTGATGGAAATATGGGATACTTGTTAAGGGACAAGGAACCAAGAACTCTTAGAGATGCTTTTAGGATTGCTATCAATATTGAAAACAATATGAAAATATCAGGAAAATTGGGTGGAAAAAGAGATGATCCAAGTTGTTTGGAGATAGAAAATATAAAAGGGATAATGAAATGAATGTTGGAAATAAAAAGCAAGAGGAAGATAAATTGGATAAGGTGTTGAATGCATTGAAGGATTTGAAAGCACATGCTAATAGGAATAGTAATGTTCCTACTAATGAAAAGCCTTAGTTCAACAATAATTTCAATAGGCAGAATAGATTGCAGAATTATCCCTACAACACCCAATGGAAGGATGGCAAGCCTATTGTCCTTGCTGCAAGAGGAAACAATGATAGAATTGTCCCTGATCCTTTACAAAAATCTTCTATAAATGTTATAGAAGATACACCATGGTGTGTTGCATGTCAATCCCCTCATTCTATAGAACATTGTGTGGTTGCACAATCTATGTCAGCATATCAAGATGATAGTAATGAAGAGTTAGATCAAGAAGAAACTCATGATGATGTTGGGTGCAATATGGAAACTTCATATTTGGGATATGAAGATGATTCTAATATTGGTGAAGAAGTAGATGTATGCTCAAAGAGACACAATCAGGCACTTTTCCATCAGGAGGTTTTTTCTAATAATGATGACATTGATGAAAAGACATGTAACATGAACTCTTCCTCTGAGCTAGTTAATTTAAGAAGACCTTCAAGGAAAGAGATGGATAGAACTACTGTAGAAATGATTACTCAAGTGAAAACTAGAGGCATGGTAGCAAGGGATGCAAGTGGGAAAGCTGCAGGAATGTTTATAAAGAACACCAACTCCAAAGAACCAGGTGAGAATAAGTTAAAAAATGATCATATGGTCAAGTTCAAGAATGTAAAAGGTAAGAAGTGGGAACCTAAGGGAGTTGGAGTTGAAAAAACTTCTAATGAGATAGAGAATCCAGTTAACACAATGGCTAAAGATGAAAAAATGAAAGTCACCAATACACCTAATGTATCAGATAAATAAAAGGACACTAAAGCAGTGCAGATTGAGATCCCTCCCTCTGCTCCTATTGATATGTTAGTTGTATTGTCTCAAATAACTGTTAAGGTTCCTTTGTCAGAACTGTTGAGGATCCCTGAACATAAGGACAAAGCTATTGCATGGGTAGATAATGTTCATAACAATGATGTTGCATGCAATGAATCTCAAGCTAAGGTTTTGAAAAGAGTAGAGGCTCAGGGATTGGAATCTCAAATTCCACCTATATACTTGGATAGTTCTATCAATGCTAGCCTTGAGAACATAGATCCATTCTTTTTGAGTGTCCTTGTGAATGGAATGAGATTGAGAAATTGTATGATTGATTCAGGTGCCTCCAACATTGTCATGCCTTTCAAAATCATGGATAAGTTGGACCTTAAAGTTGATACAGTTCAAGGCAAATGTTGTGCAATGGATCAGAGAGAAGTGCCAATCATTGGCACTATAAATGCAATGCCTTATAGATTGGCAGCCTATCCAGAGAAAGAATTGACCATGAGTGTTTTGGTGGTGGACATCCCTCCTCATTATGGGATGCTATTATCTATAAGATGGAGTGCTGCCATGGGTGGAAGTTTACAATGTGACTTGTCCTATGCAACTTTCAAGATTGATGACCAGTTTGTCAAGATTGATCAAGAGCCAAGAGTATGCCACATGATTGAAAGGAATATTGACAATGAAACTACATGCTTTGTGGATACTGACATTAATGCTTTTAGGGTAGAAATCCCTATGCTTGAAGAGGAATTTGTATTGCTACTTATCTCTGTTGAGGTAAATGCTAAGTCTGTGAAGGGTGATTTGTGGGTGATGTACTTTGATGGTGCCAGTTGCAAGGATGGTGCAAGGGTAGGTATTTTTCTCATTTCTCCCAATGGTAACACCTACAAGTTCTCTTTCACATTGAATTTCTTTTGTACCAATAATATAGCAGAATATGAAGCATTGTTGTTAGGACTGAAATTGGCACAAAAGCATGGAATTAAATGTATAAAGGTTATTGGGGATTCTGAATTAGTGGTATCTCAAGTCAGGTCAGTGTATGCTTCCAAGAACAAGAGGTTGAAACAATATAGAAATGTTGTGTGGGATTTGATTGAATGTTTTGATGCCTTCAATATTGAATGGAAGGATAGGAGTAATAATAAGATGGCTGATTTGTTAGCCAATATAGCAATCCATCCTAGTGATATTACTTTTGCTGGTCTCTCTAAAGTTGAAGTTCAGACTAGGCCTAGTATACCAGACAATGTTGAGAATTGGCAAGTCTTTGAGGATGACCAGGATATTTTGAAATTTATGAGTTGTGAAGAGTAGTATCATGGTCAAGAATTAGATTGTTCAGCTTTGATTGAGACTATGGAAGGAAAAGAGGTTGTCCTTGGTAATGAAGTTATTCAGCTTAAAACTAACAAGGTTCCTAAGGGACTTGTTGTTCTTGAGACTGTGTTTGATAACCAGGATAGAGTTCATAAGGATATTAAAAAGCAAGATCACATGGAAGTGGAAGAGATAAATCTTGGAACACAAGAAGCACCTAAGAAGGTGTACATTGGTAAGGATATGTCTCATAAAGTTAAGAAATCTTTCATTGAATTGTTGAGAAAATTCAGGCATGTTTTTGCATGGTCATATGATGACCTAAAGGTTTATAGGGAAGACTTGTTCTAGCATGTTATTCCTTTGAAAGAAGATGCCAAACCTTTTAGGCAGAAACAAAGGCCAATTAATCCTACTTTGGCACCCAAGATGCAAGAAGAATTAATGAAGCTAAGAGATGCTGGAATTATCAAGCCCATTAGGCACTCTTCTTGGGTTTCAAATTTAGTCCTTGTTAGAAAGAAGAATGGTGACATCAAACTCTATGTAGACTTCAGGAATTTGAACATCAGCTCATTAAAGGATAACTATTGTTTGCCCAATATGGAAGCTATGTTGCAAAGAGTAATCGGATCTGAATTAATCTCTATGATGGATGGTTTCTTTGGTTACAATCAGGTGATTGTAAAAGAATCATAAAAATTCAAGATAGCTTTCACAACACCTTGGGGGACATATGTCTATGTGAGAATGCCTTTTGGTCTCACAAATGGTGGTGCAACTTTTCAGAGGCAATGGATGTTGCCTTTTCAGATTTTATTGATGATTTCCTTGTAGTTTATCAGGATGATTTAACTGCCTATTCCAAGAAGGAAGAAGACCATTGTACTCATTTAGAAAAAATATTTGTGAGGGCTTTGGAATATGGCATTTCATTCAACCCAAGGAAATGTGCTTTTGGTGTCACCGAGGGTAAGTTGCTTGGCCACTTGGTTGACAAGCAAGGAGTTAGAATTGATCTTGAGAGGGTAGCAGCCATTGACAAGATTCAAAGGCCAAAAAATGTTAAAGAAATTCAGTCTTTCTTTGGTCAGGTGAATTTTCTAAGAAGATTTGTTACGAACTTTGCTGAAGTTACTAGACCTATATCTAAGATGTTAAAGAAAGGATCTGCCATCATGTGGGAAGATGAGCCTAATAAAGCTTTCAAGAATATCAAGCAGGCTATTAAAGATGCACCTGTGCTTAAGGCACCTGATTATAGTATCCCAATGCATATATTTTCCTTTGCATCTTTTCATACTATTGCTACAGTTTTGTTGAAGAGAAATGGTGAAGGTTATGAGCGGCCTATTGATTTTTTCAGTAAATCTTTGCAGGGTGTTGAATTGAAGTATGATATCAATGAAAAACAAGCATATGCATTGGTCAAGGCTGTAAAAGCTTTTAGATGTTATTTGATGGGAGCAATTGTGATTGCCTTTGTACCAAGTGCAGCAGTCAAAGATATCTTCTCACAGCAAGAGGTTTCTGGGAGAAGATGCAGATGGATCAATAGGATCCAAGAATTCAATATTGACATCCAAATTACCAAACTAGTTAGAGGACAAGGATTGGCAAAACTAATGGCTCAATCCAATCTTGATGCAAATCAGATAAATCAAACTGTGATTGATTATACTTGTGATATGGATGATTATATCTGGTATCAAGATGTTATATTTTACTTAAGGAACATGAAATGTCCAATAGACATGGATGACAATAAGAAGAGGACATTGAAATTACAGGCCATCAAGTACGTGATTTTAAAATGCAAATTATATAGGAAGAATTTGGATTGCATACTCATGAAATGTGTGGATGAGAATCAAGCTAACAAGTTGTTAAAAGAAATGCATGAGGGAGTTTGTGGTGGACATTACATGGGTAAAACCATTGCTCATAAAATCTTGAGAGTAGGATTTTGGTGGCCCACAATCTTCAAGGATGCAGAACAGTTGGTAAGGAGATGTGATGCTTGTCAAAGGTTCTCTGATAAGCTTAAATTTTCAGGCAGTATTCCCTTAAGGCTAGTAGAAGTACAAGCTCCTTTCCAACAATGGGGAATAGATTTCATAGGGGAGATACCAAACAAATCTAGTGGGGGACATTCATGGATACTAGTTGCCACTGATTACTTTACTAAGCGAGTAGAGGCTATCCCTGCAAGAAATGCAACTAGTAAGGTGGTAATTGATTTTCTATTGAATAATATTGTTACAAGGTTTGGTTGCCATGAGAGGATAGTTAGTGACAATGCAATGTGCTTCAGTTCTGCTGAATACAAGGAATTCTGCAAAGGTCTAGGAATTCAGAGGTCCAATTCCTCACCTTATCATCCACAAGGAAATGGACAGGCAGAATCATCTAATAAGAGCCTGATGAAAATCCTAAAGAGGATTCTTGAAAAGAATAAGAGAGCATGGAGTTCAAAATTTCCATTAGCTGTATGGGATGATAGGGTGACTGTAAAGAAGGCAATTGGTTGTGCACCCTTTGACCTAGTATATGGAATACATGCAAGAATACCTCAGAATAATTTATTGGAAATGTATAAGTTTGTTCAGTTATATGATGATGATATAGATGATGAAATCCAGTTGAGAATTGAAGATCTCATCATGCTTGATGAAATTAGAAGAGAATCAGCTTCAAAAAATGCCAAATTGCAGTTGCAGGTTAAAAATTTATATGACAAGAAGGCTGTTGAAAGGAAGTTTGAACCTGATGATTTGGTGTTAATTTGGAATGCCAGATTGGAGGATAAAGGAAAACATGGTAAATTTGATCCACTCTGGTTAGGGCCATATCTAATTCATGAGAAATGGGGGCCAAGATTCATATATGGTCAAAGAATTGAATGGTGAAGTTCAGGAATTGCCAGTTCATTGACAATTCTTAAAGAAATACCTCAGTTGAAGGTATTTTTCTTTCCATGAATAGTAGTTAGGTTTGTATAAATTGTACATTTTGTGAATAGTTGCCTGCTCCCTATTCTGTTTCGGCTTAGTTTGTAGCTCTTGCCCTGTTGTTCAAAATTTTGTCTAGTAGGTGGTCTACTTTAACTAGTGATTCTAGATTCTTGTTGTGCCTACAAGAGCCACACATCCCCAGACAGAGCCACTGTTAGTACCTACAAAAAATTTCATGGCTGTAGCAATTTTTCTTCTGGTCCCTGCAATTATTTTTATGTCTCTGGCTTTAAACCCTTGTCAAAATTTCAAAAATCTAGCCGTTATAGTAAAAAACCTAAGTCTACCCCGGCCCTGTTCTAATTTTAAGTTACTTTTTGGGCCACTTAAAAGCTCCTATAACACACATGCTTTATATTTTTGGTCACCCCACGGAGGTTTTCTTTTTAATTTTTCCTAAAGTCCCCAAGCCTCGGTGGCCTTTAATATTTCCTAAGTCTAAGTGCCCGGTGAAATAAATTTTCCTAAGTCCTGCGCCTTAAGTTTTCCTAATATTTTGGCCTTAATATTTCCTGGGCCTGGTCTTATAATAGTATCTTGATCCAATAGTTGGCATATAAGCACATAGAATCTTTTAAACCCTTCAGATCATGCACCATCCATCAGATTATCCAGGTGTTCAGGTCAATAATAAACGGTGGGTCCAAAGTGACACGTGAGCACAGTTGGTGATTTGTGATTGGTCCACGAAGCAATACATTGGCAATTGTTAATGGGACCTAGTTTCTAACTTTTCAGAGGGTCCTGACATCTACAAAAAATCAATGACAGTCATAAGTTCTCATGGGATGTGTCAGAGGTTTGAGATCTTATGCTAGCCATTGATTTTACCTTTCTCAAAGCTGATAAAGTGAAGCACGTCCACTACTATGTGTACTCATTTGGAAGTTTCTGATTGGTCAATGAGGGATGATGTGGATATGTATTAGTGGGGCCAGATTCTTCAAGCGGCAGAGGGAAGAGATCAACGGTGGGCATATAATCTAATGGAATCTTTAAGGCTCATGAGGGCATGAGACTGGCTGTTGATTTTGGATCTGGGTCTCAGTGACGCGAAACTATTTATGGGTCCTATGTCCATAGTGACTAGGTAGTTGCAGTGAATGGTATAATGATAGGTGGCACAAAGTGGGCCTAGGTGGGGGTCTAAGGTTTAGCAGTTTCGATAAAGGTCTTTAACGGCTCTGAAAATTTTCCTCATGTTCGCTCATTTGTAAAGTAAAGTGGTGATGCTCTAAATGATTTAGCAGTTCAGTGAACACTGTGTTCACACATTCTCTAAATAAAATGGTGGTGCTCCAAATCAACTGGCGATTCAGTGAACAAGCATTCGTGTAGTCACTAAATTTTTTGGTGATAAGATAAAGTATTCAGCGAATGGTCGATTATCTTCAGTCACCAGTTCGCTAAATAAAGACCGGGGTTGGTTACTTTCCTTTGTTCATCGAATCGCTGAGTTAAGTTGTAGTTAAGTTTTTCATTTCACAAATAGGAATTGGGTTGTCATGTATTCACTAAGAGTTAACCCAAGGATAGCTGAAGAGTTAAGTCATGAAGCCCGCAAAAAGAACAGGATCCGACAGTCATGATATAAAGTTGATCCATATTTAAATGTGGACCGCCAATTTTCTGTTGGCACTTTGAAACTAGCCGTTTAAATTCAAATTCAAATTTTGAGAGGGTTTCTAGTGACAGGAAGGACTGATTTTTAATGTTTTAGCGGCTGGGTTTGGTGAAATTGGTTTTGCCGACTATTGCAGTGTGGTCCAGGGTGTTGCAGGGTGTTTGTACCGTGAGGAAATAGATAATTTGTGGCTCAGGGCATGTTGCGGGCGTCTAATAAAATTGATAATGCATGGTGAATTCATGGTTTTTAGTACCTTCTTAGGGAATTACCATGATTATAGATCATTCTTGGATCTTCTTTCTCCAGGCTGCTTGGTTTTTCTCCTGACTGTAATAAATTCCTGATTGATTTCAGTTGGTTTAGTGGTTGGAAAACCTAAGCCTAGCTATCCGAAGCTTGTTGCATCCTAAATTCTTTTGGGATTCCAAGGCATGTAGTGGTATTTATTGTTGTATTTTTTACTTAGTTGGGGTTCCAAAAAAAAAAAACTTTCTTTTTGGTCCCTGGTTGTTGATGGTATTATACTAAAGAAGGAGAGTTTTGGATTCAGAGTTTGTTTCCTAGCATTTTGTTATGGTAATATATTGATTCTACAAATTTTAATAAGAATACACTTGGATTCTGATCTTATATTTGTGTATGTCTTCTTATTTTGTTCTTGGGCTCATATATGTTAATGTCACAAAGTGAGTTAGCATATGGTAAACAAAGAATATTGTGGAGTCATCTTTGAGTTCCTAACAAAGTTAGGATTAAAGTCTTTAAGGTGATTTTAGTGAGTTCATGGCTAGATAAGAATCTGATGTCCAGGTATGTGAGGGAAAGGAATAATAGGCAAAGCACTTATTTTGAGTCCAAGAGTGTTTGAGTTGAGGTCTTCATTTGATATGCATTGTTGGTGACTCTATGTCCTTGGTTAAGGCACTGGTCCACTCTCTAGAAGCAGTTCATCATCATCAATCACACACATAATATAAATGATATAATCTTTAAATCAATTAGTAAATGATATAATTGCTTAGTATTTAGTGATTCCTTTTAAGAAGTGAATCAAGGGTACACCTGCCTGAGCATACAAGCTCAAAGTGTAGGAGGATCTCTTTGATCCTTGTTAATTTGCCCTTTTCCTTGCAGACTTTGGAGTGGTGATAGAGTCAGTGACATTAAATTGTCAGTCATAGTGTAAACCTGCAAGTAGAAATGAAAAGGGGAACCAACATGGCCTCACAAACTATGTCATGGCACATGTGATCAAGAATCGCTCAATGATAGAAATGGTGCACCCGATCAGTGGATGCGAGATGAACATATGTGAAAGCTCATGCCAAGCATCGTACCATGGCTCTATAGGAACCCAAGGTCTCCAGACAAATATTTCCATATAATCAAGCTATCTTTGCCACTGCTCTATCTTACCTAGCATGGGCTGGGTCATAGGACATGCATACCTATAGATATAAGGCTCAAGAACTGTCGTTTATCATGGAAAATTGGCCTGCAAACAGGGAGATGCTCCCAGGCCCAAATCTATAGAACAAAAACTCCAGCAGCCATAGTCTTGGCCCCTCGATACACTACCTCATGCATCTTGCGGTACATATGTGCAAGCATGCACTCCCCCCATCCAAATCTAGTGGCTGGTCTATCCAACATCCTCTGCAGCATGCGCCCTCAGCCACACTCAAATTTGTGTTGTCCCCTATTTGGAACCAAGTAGTAGCTTAGGAACATGGCTAAGATGATGGTTAATAAGTGAGTACCACCATATCTGTTGACTAGCTCATCCCATGAGACGGCCCGACCCATCACTAACTCATCTCAAAAAATGGTCCTCAGTGCCAATGTACCTACCCTCGGTTGTATATCATACTCAACCTGGGCACCGTGGAATGGAATCCTCAATATGCTGTAGACATCCTCGGGAGTGACCATCATCTCCCCCATCGGCAAATGGAACGTGTTCATCTCCAAATGGAAATGCTCAACAATGTCAAGTATATCACGTAAGTATGTCAACTATATCACGTAAGTATGTCAAACTGTGATTTACCATGATTTACCTAAATGTCGAGTATATCACGTAAGTATGTCAGACCTAGCCCGTCAATGTGGGCACTCTCAACATCCATCAATCTCTGAACTAGTGTGGTAATAACAGGATGATGTGACCGGAAGGCGACGTCGGGGAAGTCAACTTGCAAAGAAATTGACAACATTGGATCAGTATCTCAAACATGATGGTTTCTCAAAGTAATAACAACAAGTACGGCTACACATCTATCCTAAACAGGACTCTGGGATGTTCTAATTGGCTAATTCTATGAAAATTTGGACGAAGACTTTGCAAACTGCAACAACATTTCGTGCGAGACAGGATCTTCTCTCGCAGTCCGTAGGGGTAAATTTTTGCGCGGCATCCACAAGAGGCTCGTGCGAGACCATAGAAGGACTCCAAGTGAAGAATCCTTAAGCTACAGGAGGAAACTATTTCCTCACATGAGAGGTGACCTAGGCCGGGGCAAGGAAACTATTTCCTCACATGACATTAGAAGAACTAGACCTAAAAGTTGCTAAATCTAGCCTAAATTGACCTAGAAAGTGTTAAAAATTGAAATGCAAGGAGGATTATTGACTACTCACAGGTGCATCATACTCTGGTGGTCGGGCATGTCATCACAAGTGCTCAAATCAATGTGTATGCATTGGAATGCTCTCCATCTCTCTCTCTCAGAGCTCTCAAATCGACAGAAGATAAAGTGAATAATGAATTGAAAATGACCCCTCTGGGCCTTATATAGCTTTTGACCTGATTTTCAAAAGTTCTCTATTTTGTGCAAAAATTGCACCCTTGGCTAAATTGACCATTTTGAATTCATTTTCGGGATCAAAATTGAAATTTGACATCTCTAGATGGCTCAAAATCATGTTTTAAATTCTGGGATCCTTTGGGGTCGGACGCTTGTGCAATCACTCTGTTGGCATCATTTTCCTGCTAGATTCTCATCTCCTCATCATTTTCTTGAGATCTTCAATCTTTTCATCAAAGTCAACTCTAGTCAAAATTGGTCAACCATGGTCAAACTTGGTCAACATGACCTCCGAATCACTCCAAATTGCTTATGTAGCTTCTTGAATCTAGTCTGATTTCTTCTATTCTGCAACCTCTTGTTGTCAATCATCCTTTTGATATGTCATCTTTTGATTTCGGTCCCGAGGGGGCAAGATGATTGCATCATTTGAATCTTTTCAAACTAGTCTCATTTCAATCTGATCTAAATCAAAGTCCTCACCGCTTAGGGCATCTCTTCACTAGGGGCATCTTCGTGCCTCGCATCTTGTCATCTTGTCATCTATCTTTTAGGTATTTGAGCAATCTAACTCAGATCCTCGAGAATCAAGCTTCATTCTAAAGATGGTTCTCAAAATCTTTTAGGTATTGGGGCAATCTAACCCTAATTCCTAGGAGTCAAGCTTCGTTATGAAGAAGACTCTTAAAATCTCTTTTAGACCATTATATGGGAATCTAACCCAAGACTCAAAGGGTTAAGCTTTGTATTGGGGCAATCTAACCCTGATTCTGGAGATTAGTCCTAATTTTGCATTCGCATCATTTGATCAATTGGTATTGGGGCAATCTAACCCTGATTCTAGTCTCCTCTTAAGTTTTCATTAGACCATTGTCTTCACAATCTAACTTAGGCTTTGGAGAATCATGCCTCGTTCTAGAGGTGGTTCTACAATTTGATCGGATCAGTGTCTTGGCATCCTAACCTAGACTTCCAAAATCTCATCTGTCACATCAGACTATTCTTTGAATCAACATGTTGCTTGCACATCAATTCAAAGAGGGGAAAATGTAATACCCCAAAATTGGCACCTATAATTTTAATCAATTTTGGTGCATTTTCTTCAATTTTACATCATTAAAGTCCTATTTTACTAGGCAATTTTCTCTCTCCTACCTGACTTTATCTAACTTGATGTCAATTACAAAAGACCTAAATTTGCATTAATCTCACATTATAATTAATTCCTAAGTATTTGACTTTATTAGCTAAATAATCCCTATGATAAATTGATTTAATTATAAAGTCCTAAGTGCTTTAAATTAAATTAAAATTCACCCCCTTTAACTAATACACATAAAGGAATTAATATTACTTGGTTATTTGAATGGATTATCTTATTTGGATTTAATAATTCAAATTACTCGAAGGGTCACCCATATGTGGCAATAATTCATTCTTTAATTTAGTAATTCCTCAATTATTGTCTCAATTGGGGATGAAGAGTCAACCGTTTCATTTCAAGAAACTCTTCATTTCTCTCTTCAGGCTTGTCTATATTATGAACCTTCTTCCTCATTCGAAAAAAGGCAATTTGAGAGCACATAAACTATAGCAAAATTTTATCTCAATTATCTTCACATTTTCAAGCTTTTATTGCACAATTAGCTTAATTCTCATTTAGGGTAATTGCACTTTCATAGTAGAGTAATTTGCTTATTGTTATTAGCTTAATTTTCACATCCCTTTCAAGTTCTTAGATTAAAATCTGCACTTCATTCTTAGATTAATTGCACTTTGCTCACCTTTCAAGCTTTCATATCTTTTCTATTAGCTTGGTATTTTGGTTGTTGGCTCTCATTCTAAGAGTAATTTAAACACCCCAGTTAATTAGGAGGCAACAGGTCAAATCGATAGAATCTTATGAATTGAGTAATTCATACTCATCTTCATGATTCAATGATCAAGAAATGACTATGTTGTGTCTATGGCTGGATTAGAGGTCCATGTTCAGCTATAAATAAAAGTTAGAAATAAAGTTTTGTAATACTAATTCACCCCCCTTCTTAGTATTACCCAATCCTAACAATTGGTATTAGAGCCATTGGCCCTCTGAGAGAAAGCTTAACGGGTCAAGGGAGATCATAATGGATTCAGAAGACTTTCAAGTAAACTTTGAAGCTCCACATGAGGATTTGGATAAAATGAAAGCTGAAAATGGTGAACTAAAATTCAAATTAAGAAGAGCAGAAGGTTTCATGAGGAAACTTAAAGAACAACTTGTGACTATAAAAGATCAAAGACAAGACCTTATGGAGAAAATCAAAGAAAGTTCTGACAATGACACATCAAACAAAGTAAAGATGCTGGAGCAAGAAAAAGAACATGTCAGTATCTTGATGATCAAGGAGTTTCAGAATGAGAAGGATGAAAGAAATAAAGTTGAAGAGCCATTAAAACAAGCCAACCTTCAAATAGATAATATGAAGACTGAACTTGAGCATTAAAAAGATAAATATCAATAATTGGACAACTACAATCAAATCATCAAAGGTGAACTCACTCAAGCCAAGCTACTCATTGAGGAGCTACACATAAGAAATGATAAGAATAATGAATGAAGAACTAAAGATAACATAAGTGGACTTAATGATGTTGGAAGTTCAAAAACTCAAGAAGAACCAAATGAAGCTAGGAATGAAGAAAAATCTATTCCAAATGAAAGACCTAAAAATGAAGACTATAGAGAACAATTCAGACCCTTTAGAGGTAGATGCTTTGGATGCAACCAAGTTGGTCACATGAAAAGAGACTGCAGAAGTAATGGTAATTCTAAACCCTTTCCTAGCTACTATTTTAATTGCTATGAGTATGGACACAAAAAGGTAGATTGTAGAAAACCTAATCAATCCAGGTATAAGCAAGATTATATCAAAGAAGAAATTGTAGCTAAAATTATATGCCAGAAGTGCAACAACTTTGGACACACAGCAAGGTACTGTAAGCTACAGACCAGTCAAGACAGAAGAAGACCACCCATTTTTTACAAATTCAATAATCCAAGTCACATTATGAAGTTTTGTAGGTATAATGGAGACAACAATAGAAGAGGACCAAGAAGACCTAATGAACCAAAAACACCACCACTTATAGTCATAAGGAAGAATATTAGTGACAGTGGTAAAAGCCTAAATGATTACATGAGTGAAAATAAGAAGAAAGAGAGTGAAAATATATGGCAAGTAAAAGTTCTAAATAAGGCAGTGGTTCAGGGAGAGACAGCTTGTGATGTTGTGTCTTCGCATGATGAATTATTTGAGGCATCAGCCTAGAAGGCCTCATGGCCTCATGGGGAGTAGTAGATACAAACAACAAATTTTATCCAGCCCCTGTCTAAGTAGAATAAGCTCATGTGAGCTTGAGTATGAGAAGTATAGATGTTTTCAAACTTTTGGATGAAATCACAACACTCGAAGATCCATCTTCTGTGTTCGTGAGTTTTTCTTTGATTGAGCGGCATGCGAAGTTGAGCTACCTACATTTAATGCACACACTCAACTTGCGATAAATAAAAGACTTGAAAGAATTTATTTTTTACCACTTTTTGATCAATGACTAAGGAGATCAGAAGTGTGAAGGCAAAGCAGTAATCTAGTAGAGAGATTTTGTGCTCACGTAAAGACAATCATCAGATTTGTGCGTAATTAAGGTATTTAGACCTAATTTCTTTGAAATTATGGATGCACCAATAATTTTTGATGTGGTAGACAAACCTAGGTATAAGTTCAAAAGGCATCCATAAAAATCCTGTGAGGATGATCCAGAAGGGGCATTTTCCCAAACCCCCATGGGCGTGTTACACATAGAGGATATTAGGGCATACATTCACTACAAATATGAGTCCATTGGGGATGTTAACATCTATAGTGAGTTAGACAGTATGACTGAAGCTGATGGATCTTTTATAGAAGAGTTCAAACATTTGAGAGACCAATCAATCATTGAGTTAACCCATCTCGCAAAATTCTCAGAGGTTGAATGGTTTAAGATCATTCTTATTAGAATTCATGACCAATTCTTGTGGATTGGTTGGCAACTAGTAAAAATCTGTGCACAGATGATTCATGAGATCATAGGCCTTGACAATGAAGGAGCCCTACCTGTGATGGAGAAAAACCTAAAGAAATAGGTAGAAACCCTAACTCATTCTAAAGGAGATAAGAGAGGGATGTCAATTAATGACATATATCTACAAGATGTCAGATTGATAGCAATGTTGCTAGGGTACAAATTGTTTCACAGTAGTAGATAAAACTCTGTTTCTACCTGAGTTCTCATGATGGCCTATATATTGGTTAAAGAAAATAAGCAATATAACCTTTGTGAAGTATTGGCACAACAATTTCTAGATAATGTTAAGTGTATTAAGAAAGAAAAATCCAAAGCGTTTAGGTTTGGATCACTACTAGTTCACATGCACATTCATATTGTTCATAATTTTCCTAGCATGCATCCTAGGGCATGTAAGAATGATGTACCCACTAGAATTCAAATCTCAGAAAGCTATAGAAGGTAGAAGAAAGACTGGGTGGATGGAGAGTTGTTTGCCATGACAAAAATACTACAAAGGCAATTGAAAGAGAGGTACAGGATACTAGAAGAGATAGTGGAGAAATATGAAGATACCAAATGTTTCATGGTTGAAATAGATTATGTTTGTTTTGAGGTGGTTGAGCCTAGAAACAAGTGGTGCTATCCCATGGAATATGAAGTAAGTGTTGAAGTACTAACCATGCAAGTAGATCATGTACTTGCAGCAAAAAAAGACACTACTCAAGAAAGGTGGGGTACCTACAGAGAGAAGTATGAGAAAGTAAGAGAAGAACAAGAAAAGGTAACAAGAAAAAGGAAGGTTAGTAAAATTGTTGAAGATATTACTGCAAAGGTGGGAATCACTAGGGAACAGTTGAAGAATATAAGAGCCAAAATGGAGGCATCTTCTAGCATAGCTATTGATGCACTTAATCCATCTGAGAAATCCATAGTTCCTACTATTACTATTGTTGATACACAAAAAGATGAGACTCAAGAAGTTATGCTTGAAATTGTCCCTAGAAAATCTATAAGGATAGGTAAAAAACTAAGTCCAAGTGAGAAAGAAACTATAGAAAAGAGGAAGAAAAAGGAAGAGAAGACAATAGAAAAAGAGGAAGAAAAGGTGACTTCAAAGAATTCACAAATTCTGTGGAAACTTGATATGAAAGCACTATAGAAGAGGGTCATCAAAGATGGAAATCTGACATCTATAAATAGATATTATGAGAGATACAACCCTGAAGATCAAGCAATCATTGAAGACACTATTATTGAGCATCTATTAGTTTTCAAGAAAAATCTATTGGAGATTGAAGCAAGTGTTCCCAAAGATCTCTACAGCAAACTGGAAATAAGAAAATAGTTAGCACATTCAGAAGATGAGAACATAAGGAACAAGACAATTAATGATATGTTGCCAGTTGTGTCCATTCAAGAAAGAGAAAGAATCATAAAGGCACTAAAGCCTCTTCTAAGAACAAAGACCAGGCTAGTCAAGATCATGGCTAGAAAATATGATGAGGTAATTGATGATACGCAAAAGGCACTAGATCAAATTCTAATGAATACCCTACCTAAAAGGGTGTTACCTCCTAAGATGGCTAAACCTATGTCCTTGGGTTTAGGAGAGAGTTAAAAAATAGTAGATATAAGTGCTCAAGTTGATTTGCAACTAGACTTCTTTGTCACTAGTGTGCCTGTTAGCCTTGACACTTCGCAGGATATAAATTATCCATTTATGGACAAGATGGACAATGTGATGGAAGTGGAAGATCAGGAATAGATAGAAGAGAGGAAATCAGAAGAAAAATTACATGAGAAGGAGTTACACCAAGGACAACTAGAAAAACAACCAAAGGTAGAGGAGACCATTGAAATCAGACTCGATTCATCCCTATTGTTAGCAAGTGTTGCCAAACCAGTAAGTTCTGATGTGGACAACATAGATGAAGATGAACTAATGAGACTCTCATTCATGGCATTTACCAAAGCTAAGGAGAGATTAGCCCAGAAAGGAGATAGAAGAGCCAAGATAATGGGCAGGGCAGTAGAAATAGTAAATATGCTACTACCCTCTCCACTTATCTTAAGAGACAAGGATGAAACTGAGAATCTCAGTATAGTACTAGATAGCTTTGATAGTCACTTTGAATTATTGCTAAAAATAGCATCGGAGAAGGCTGAAAGAAACTTCTTGGAGAAGAATTTAAGTGAAGTTCATAAGTCCATCTCATGGGACTTAGACATTCTTAAGGCTACCACTCTTAAAGCCAAGAGCTCTGTGGCACAAGGAAGAAAACTTTATAGCCATTGCATAAATCCTTGCAGATACTTAAAAAATGAAGAGGAGGCCATAACAAAAGACAGGGTCAGTCTTGACAGAATAATGGATAGTTGTGAGTCATCCTCACAAACTATGGAAGAAATTGACAAGGAGACATCCAGATTACTAGAGAAAATAAGGATACTAAAAATGGAGAAAGGGAGAGTTGCTGACAGATTTGGTTTGCTAAGATGCCTATTAACTCCCAAGCTCTTAATATCAGAGACTCATCTCTCTGAGATGATAAAGCTTGAAATTTCAATGACAGTGTCTACTCTCACTAAGCTTAAAGTAGCAAAGACAACATCATATGCACTGAATGGGTTAATCCATGCCAGTGAGCTACTGATAAGTTCATGGTTTGAGGAGATTAAGACCTTGGAAACATCTTTCCATGATGTCTTAAATCTAGTAAGAAAAAGCTAGACCACCTATGCTTCAGTTTTAAATTTTGAGATTAACCTTTTCCATTGATGTCAAAGGGAGAGGAAGAAAAATAGAAGGAAAAGAAGAGAAGTGATCTATGACACTTAGTCATTTTTCTAAGTGTTTCCATCAATGCCAAAGGGAGAGATTGTTGGCATGTGATGTTTTTGGAAAACTATAAATCCTCTAAGGGTTTTCATTTATGGCAACACTTATGATAGTATGATTGCATGTTGTGGAGATTGCCATTAGATTCACAATCATGAAAATGACAGTCCAGAATCAGGAAAACAGGGTATAGTGCCATAGTTTTGGATAGAGATGAAGACACACAAGGTATTATGGCTCACGAAGTTAACTGGAGGTATTTTGGGATATGTACATGCCTCAGTCAAGATCACATGAGTTTTGGATATCTAGTGTGTAAGATACAATGTTCGGAAGGTGTGCAAAGATAATAAAATAGTATATCAGGGTACATGAACAGTTGCGATAATCAAGGAAGGCATAATGGCTATGGTAAAGTGCTAAGATTTTTAAATGAAGTATAATGCCAACTCTTTGGTGATATAAGATCATCGACTCCATAGATATCATTTGCATGAGTTTCTATTATGTTTTGTGTGGCATTTGTGGAGCCGACTGGAAGGCTAATTTTGTATAAATATACATTTCTCTTGTGAAAGAAGTGTTATGAAGATGATAATAAGCTTGCAAAAAGCATAGTAGAAGTCAGATGCGAGATCAGTAGGAGGCAGAGCTATAACTAGAACTATCTAAGAAAGATAAGTGCTTGTATCGTTCCCCTTTTTGTGAACTATTCTAGAACAGTATTGATTGTAAGAGCAGTGTGCTCACCACCTTTAATCGGGTGTTTTATATGCCCCTAACAAGGTTTTTTTAATCCTCTAACAAGGAAATGTACTATATAACAATCAACTCCTAATAGGGCTAGATCTCTTAACAGGGACATTATACTTTAGTGCACATTTGTGGGTACCATCCCCACCGGAGTTTTCCCTTTAATCAGGGTTTCCTCAAGAACAAATCATGGTGTCATGAGTAATGTGTTATGCTTATATGCTCTTTTCATTTCTACATTACTTTGGATTATTTATAATTGTTTAAAGTTAGAAATAAAATTTTGTAATACTGATTCACCCCCCCTTTCAGTATTACCCAATCCTAACAAGAATTTCCTAGTACAATAGGACTTTGATGATGTAGAAATTTGAAGAAATGCACCAAAATTGATTAAGATTATAAGGTGCCAATTTTGGGGTATTACAGTCCTTTGGAATGTATTAAACATAATAAAATTTTCAGCATATTATTATCATTCTATTTCTTTTTTGTAAACATGCCATTGGTTCAGTTTTGTAAAAAAAAATTTATGTTAAATGCATTTAAAATAAAGGTCTAATTCTATAGACTGCTAGGACAGATTCCCTAGCTTTAAACCAGTGAAATACAATGCAATAAAACCAAGTAACAAAAAAGACATGGCCACAAAACAAATTTACAAAACTGAACCAATGGCATGTTTACAATAAAGAAATAGAATGATAATAATATGCTGAAAATTCTATTCTATTTAATACACGCCAAAGGACCAGTCCCAACAATTCTTAAACATACTTTATCTAATATGATGAATTCTTAAACAAATAAGGTTGGGAAATTCATTTTAGTCTTTTTGATAATTTTTACAATCTCCTTCAAGATGTAACAACTTCTTACTTCCAAAGCCCCTCAAGGACTCATCTTCTAGGCTACCCCAAGTGTACCTAATGCTTCCCAAACACCATATCTTGACCCAAGACTTCAACCTTCTTTTCAACTTCATAAATCATCTCCTTATGGCCTATCTACCATGTTCCATCAACCTATTAAGTCTGGATAACCAATCCCTTACCCAAATCACACATTTAGCCTTAAAGCTAGTAGCCCAAACCAACTGCACAAACACTTCACTATGGACTCCTACATGAAGAATCCATCACCAAACACTTCAATCCTCAAAGCAATCCACTTTCTATTATACTGGTGTCTAATCCAGGCTTATTCTCTATCATCACTACAACCACTTTGTGATTCTTCAAATATATTATTCAATCCCTGCATAAGATAAGTTGAAACAAGGAATATATGTTACATATTTGTGCTCTCCCACTAAATACAAGCACCACAGAGGGAGGGAGAGTTATATCATTCATAAAACTTCAAAACTATGAAAAGTTGACTATGCCTAACTAGTCACTGTCCTGGGAACACCAGTCCTATATTCTGGATTCAAAATGCAATGAAAGAGTAAAAGGAATGTGTGGGAAGGTAAGAGACAACTAATACAATGTTATTACATTAATAATCCATCCAAAACATGTTTCAATCCATCATAGGAACTCATTGTTCCCTGACTATTCCATGGGACAGAGAATGAATTGTAGAGAGTAGTTTAGTTTTTTATTGATTGAAAAAAACTTCTACAATACTTTATCTCCCATCACCAACTATACATACCTCCTACACACACCTACACATTTTAAGCCTTACAAGGCTAGTTATCCTCCTGCCCAACCGCAACAGTCAGTTACATGACTGTTACAGGTTAGTTACACTTTGGGTTTTATGAGGATTTGTTGTCTAGTTGACACTAAAGTGTCAACTTTGACAACTTATAATCATTTAGGCTTTCATAACATTTTCATTAACCTTTCTAAAGTTTTATAACCATATCAAACTCCTAAAAACTTCCTAAATCTCCCTACAAGCCATATTAGGCCTAAATAGCCAACATGGGCAAACTACAACTTTGGGCACTCTTGGTGCTTTTACAACTTTTAATTGGCCTCAGAGGCCATATTACATTTGTCTTAGACCTTTAGATTCCATTACTAGACTAGGATCCACAAAATGACCCTTAATGAGCCTCCTAGGTGCTTGTTGTGTGTGTGAAAATTTTACCTGATCTGTAGACACAACACTCAGTAAAACATTAGAGGTTAGTGATAATCAAAATCATGCAAAATTGAAATCTAATCTAACCAAGTGATTTACTGCCTTCTAATAGGTGCGAGATTAATGTTCTCAGATTGTAATCGAGATCAGTGACCTAGACGACACCTAAATGAAGGATTTGAATGCAAAAGATGGATACAAAATTGAATGCAATTAATCTATATTTTTTATATTTTCTATGCAATAAGAATGATAAACTGATATGCTATGGATGCTAAATGATCTAACAATGAAGATTCTAATAATGATATAAAAACTATGAAATTCTATGCTAAGATATAAAAGCTATGCAATTGAAATTGATCTCACAAAGCTTTGAATTCGCAAGTTGATTTCCTCAACCTCCAATTCTCTAGCGTGATTGTGCAAAATATGTGGATGACTTTAGCAAAGTAAGCTTGCAAAATTATGAGATGCTTGGATGCAAATTTGAGAGATGAATTATGAAGAGCTGAGCCTTGTTTTTATAGAAATCCAAGGCTTTGGAGGTGCATGAAAAAAAAGCCATAAATCACTCAAATAACTCAGGTTGATTTTTGAGTTATTTTTAAATAAAGGATAATTAACTCACAAAAACATGCAAAAGCTAAGTTTTAACTCAAAATAGAGTTTAGCTTTAATTGATAATTGATAGTTGTCTGCTTTTATGATTGTGCATGTTTTATTTATGAATTAATTTAATAATAAAGTGATTTATGTTCAACTTAACTGCTTTTTGAAATAAAATAATTAATTTATGGGTTAATTAACTATTTTACCAAACTTTTTATTAAAAATTATATTATTAAATAATGACAACATGCTTTAATTAATTAAATAAGAATTTAATCAATTATTCATAGGAATTTTGATTTATTGTCAAAATTAAATAATACAATTAATAATAGATAGAATTAAATTTAATTAAACAATTAAGTGGCAAATATTAAATCTAATTAATTAAATATGAAAATATTCAATTAATCAAACTTAGGATAAATGTGATTTATCGTCAAATAATCATTAAATTAAAGATAATTAAGATAATTTAGGAATATAGCTAAGAATATTCCCTGATGCAGAATTTAAGATAATCAATTAGGATTCGATGATGTGCAGATGTGCCTTAGATTAGGACTTCAATGTTGATTTCATTCAATTTGTAGATGTAGGAGATTAATGAACTTATAGCCCATTTTTGGGGTATTACATTTTGCCCCTCTTTGAATTACTGTGCGAAGCGCAGTGGTTCAAAGATAGTCTGTGTTTGATAAAGATATGAAACTGATTCAAAAGATAAACCGATCTCAAGATAGAAACCGATTGAGAGATATTGAGATAGGAGGTCCTGAATGACCAGAGATAATGTTTACTATAGCAGCAAATGAACCTATGATTGTGAAAAAGTGTCAAAACACGTGATTCTGAACCTTAGGATTGATAAGAAGTGAGTGACCCATTCTAGACTCGATTGTCTTAGCAGAACTAGCGGGTATCACATCCGAACCCTTCAGTTGTCGAAGAACCAAGAAAAGAACACTATGATCCGATGGTTGCAAAAACTGATACAATTTACAAGATTAGGAAAATACCAGATTGATATGGATCGATGAATCTGATATGCCCGAAGTGATGATAGATTTGCCCCGAGCGATGAGGACTTTTGATGAATCAGTAACTAGACGTGATTGTTTGTCTTGATCACTGATGAAAGATATTGATAGACTTGATCGATAGAATTTGATTTACAAACTTTGAATTGATGTGCAATACCATGCCCCCTTCGAGATTAAAATTTAAATCTGACAAGAAAAGTCAGTGTTGAGAGTTTAGAAGCATGTTAATTGATTAGAGAAGTGGTTAAACATGTTCGGTGAATGCATTCTACATCATTTGGAGGTCCTAGAGACTGAATTTGACTAGGTTTGACCATAAGTTGACCATGGTTGACCAAGTTGAAATTTTGATAGTTTGATGAAAGTTAATCAGTTAATTTGAATTCTGGATTTTTGTGAAGATTGAAGGTCGATTATGCAAGTAGTTAATAATATGAATGATCGCAGATTTCAATTTTGATCCCGAAAAAGGATTCTACTTGCTGTTTCGTTGGAGGAACCTTCATGTGGGATTCAACTCTTGTTAGATTTGAAGAGACAAGTGGAGAATTGTTTAAACATTGAAGTTAGTTTAGTCATTGTGAGATCATGCAACATGCAAAATGAAATGAGACATGCAAAATGAAATGGAACCTAAGACCTAGGACCTACTCACTGATCATGTGTCGATTTGTTATCATCATTGAACTGTTAGGTAACTGGATAAATCAATACAATGCCCACTAGCCATGAAACCATAGACATATGAATATCGATTTGTATGCACAAGAATCAATACAACACCCACTGGTTATACAACCATGGACATATGACTATTGATTTGTTTTCGGAATGTTAGATTAGATATAAGCACCAAGGCACAATCGCCAGGATGACCTGAATATCATGTCCATTTTGATATAGCAATTTGTACAAGCATCAAAACATAAACGTCATGATGACCTGAGTACGCCTTGTGTTTAACATACACATCAAACAATCAAAAGATCATTCTAAATCCAGTGTGAATTACCCGTAGTGACCCTTTATCATTCACCTCCTTAGGCAAGATCGCATTTCACAGTAGGAGAAAGAATTTACTTCAAAAAGATAATAGTTAGATCAAACGTCCTTGAATTTTTCAAGTATCAATGGTCGAGGTACGCATGGCCATCCAATTTGAGATAGAGGCTCTTACAGTCGGACACCATTTCAATCCAGAATGTCCAAAGTTATTAGATTTCACATACAAGCAGAAAACCAAGAAAAGATTATGCCCCTAGTCATCACTCTCTAAATCCTGTAAAGGACATCATTGAGGAGCTCGAAGGGACACAATATGCAAAAATCTCAATGCGAATCAGTAAGCATACAAGGAGATAAAAGCACAAAGCATAGATTGTTTTCAGTTTGTTTTGATGTTTGATTGTTGTAGATGCAAAATCCTTTCTGGAGACGAGACAGACAGACAGACTCAACTTGAAGCTTCAAAGGACTCTGACTGGATAGGATACGTCTAAGATACATTGGAGGCCATAGGATATGACATTGATTGCCCCCAAGTTTGAACATTGATAGGATACAGACGCGCAAGCTAATTGGTGTACAAACTGACTTATTGAAAATTGAAAATGTTGAAACAAATCGGGAGATATGGACAAACTAAAGCAAGACTGAAAGCTAGGAAAGACCAAGATTGTGCTGATAGATGGAGCATTTTGAACAAGTGGCGCCCATTTGTCGGGTTTTCACCATCTTGGCAGAGATTCTATTTTTGCTACCAAGGCGCCTGTTTCCAAGTTTTCACCAAGGCACTTTTTCTTTTTTTTCATTTTTTTTTTTGTATTTTTCATTTTTTCAATTTTTTTGTACTTTTGATATTTTTTAATTTTTTAAAGATTTTTTCAGGACATTTTACCATAGACTGAATGTCTTAGGCGTAGAATTTCTTCAGATGGAGAACGTTGATTGGTTCTCAGAGCTGTTCTCCTTCAATAGTTGAGAGTTGATAGGCACTAGAGCCAAAAGTAGCAGTGATAACAAAGGGACCCAGCCAATTGGGTTCGAACTTCCCCTTGCATTCTCGATGTGATTGATTTTTAGGATTTTCTCTCAACACTAGATCACCAACCTAAAATTCTCTGTGTCGGACTTTCTTGTTGTAGCCTCTAGACATTCTTTTCTGATACACTCTGAGATGATCATACGCTGCTTGCCTGCGCTCATCTAGTAATTCTAGTTCTTGTAACCTAGACACTCTGTAGTCTTCATCAGTGACAAGTCCATGCATTCTGATTCTAAGTGATGGGATTTCAACCTTAATAGGCAGTACCACTTTAGACCCATAAACTAAAGTGAAAGGTGTAGCCCCTGTAGGCATTCTGATACTAGTTCTGTATGGCCAGAGAGCTGGATTGATCATGAGATGCCAGTCTCTTCCTATTTTATTTACTATTTTGTGCAAGATCTTCAAGAGATTTTTGTTTGAGGCCTCAGCTTGTCCATTCCCTTGAGGATAGTAAATAGAAGACCAATGTTGTGTAATCTTGAATTTAGCACATAAGTCATCTAGATCTTTGTTTTTGAATTGTCCCCCGTTATCTGTGATTATAGAGTGAGGGATCCCATATCTGCAAATGATGTAGTTCAGGATGAACATAGAGATATGTTTCCCCGTTGCTTGTGTTAGAGGAACTACTTCTACCCATTTTGTAAAATAATCTGTAGCTGTGATTATATGGGTATGTCCATTAGAAGAGTGCGGATGGATAGCACCTATGAGATCAAATGCCCATTGTTGAAAAGGCCATTGTGTAGTAAAGGGAATCAGATCTCTCCCTGGAGCATGAATCAAGTTGCCATGTACTTGACACTGTTGACAGGTTTTAGCAAATTTAATAGCCTCTTTCTCCATTTCAGGCCAATAGTACCCAGCCCTAATAAGTTTTCGAGCTAACGTTAAACCGTTCGAGTGTGACCCACATATACCCTCGTGGACTTCCTGTAATGCACATTGAGACTCTTCCCATTCTAAACATCTAAGTAGTGTACCATCTAGACCTCGTTTATACAGATCATTACCAATGATGACATATCAAGATGCGGATCGGATAAGGTTTCATTTCTCAAAATGGTTAAAGGACTCAGGGATGATTTGATCATGGAGATAGGAGAACAGATTTTTGTAGCGAGATGAGTCATAACCTACAACAGTGCAGATCATGCGAGTTTCAGGGGAGTCATATGCAGGATAGGATAGGGCTTCCACCAGGAACTCGTAGTGTAGTTCATGTTTGGGCTGTTGTAAGAGAGTAGATAATGTTTCCATTGCATCGGCAGCCTTATTCTCCGTTCTGGGTATTTGCTCAAATGTGATAGAGATGAAGTATTTCTTTAAATCATCTACCATTCTCTTGTAAGGAATGAGCTTTTCATCTTTGGTTTGGTACACATCATTGACTTGGTGGATAACCAGTTGTGAGTCTCCATGGATGTGCATCTCTGTAACTCTCCACTGTATTGCCATTTTCATACCATTGAGAAGTGCCTCATATTTAGCAATATTGTTTGTGCAAGGAAACTTTAGTCTAAATGCTTTGGGTATCGAGTATCCTTGAGGAGTGATGAACAATATGCCCGCTCCAAATCCATTCTATGTGTAGGAGCCATCAAAGAATAACCGCCATGCTCTAGAAGAGAGGTGCATGATAGAGGAATCGGGAAATTCCATTTGCATGGGTGTATCATCAAACATGGGTGCATCTGCTAGTTGATCAGCAATAACTTGACCTTTTATAGCTTTTCTTTCAACATATTCAATGTCAAATTCGCTTAGAAGCATGACCCATTTAGCTAGTCTACCGGTGAGGGCCGCCTTGCTTAGTAGGTATTTCAGTGGATCAATTTTTGCTACTAGATGCGTGGTATGAGCTAACATATAGTGTCTCAGTTTCTGTGATGCAAAGATCACTGCTAGACATGCCTTCTCTATTATTGAGTAGTTCTTCTCATAGGCCACTAAAGTTCTGCTGATATAGTAGATGGCTCTTTCTTTCTTGTCTTCATCATGTTGCGCTAGCAATGCCCCCAGTGATGTATCTATTGCGGAGACATATAATATTAATGGCTTCCCATGAATAGGAGGCATCAAGATAGGCAGATTTGATAGATACTTCTTGATATGGTTAAAGTTGTTCTCGCATTCTTCATTCCATGCAAAGGTCACACCTTTATGTAATGTTTTTGTAAAAGGCTGTGATATGTCCGCTAGCTGTGATATGAATCTTCTGATAGATTGAACTCTGCCTTGCAACATCCTCATTTGACTGATATTTGTGGGAGGTTGCATCTCTATTATAGCCTTGACTTTAGCTGGATCAACTTCAATGCCTTTCTTTGAACCTATGTATCCTAAGAGCTTTCCAGAAGTGACACCAAAAGCACACTTCTTAGGATTTAGTTGGAGACTAAATTGTTCCATTTTGTCTAGGATCATGCTCAAGTCCTTTAGATGTTCAGTCCTGATCATAAATTTTGCTAATGTGTCATCAACATAATCTTCCATTGTTCTATGCATCATATCATGAAAAATAGATGTCATTGCTCTTTGGTATGTAGCTCCCGCATTTTTGAGTCCGAATGGCATAACATTCCAACAGAAGGTTCCCCACGCACATGTGAATGCAGTTTTCTCTTGGTCTTCTGGAGCAATTTTGATTTGGTTGTATCCAGAAAAACCATCCATAAGGGAATACATTTCATAGCCCGCAGTCATGTCCACTATCATATCAATGTTAGGTAGTGGAAAGTCATCCTTAGGGCATGCTCTGTTCACATCTCTAAAGTCCATGCACACTCTGATTGAACCATCTGGTTTTAAAATAGGTACAATGTTAGAGATCCACTCAGCATAGTCTATGACACGGATGAATCCAGCTTTTAGGAGTTTTTCTAGTTATGCTTTGACTAAGAGTGCAACATGAGGATGCATCTTTCTCAATCTTTGTTTGATTGGTTTTACGCCAGGAGCAATGGATAGATGGTGCATAATGAGATTGGGATCCAATCCTGGCATATCTGAATATTTCCATGCAAAGTTGATCTTTTTATCGGATAAGAATGTAGTGAATTTTTGTTTCTCTTCTTCTGATAGAGATTGTGCTACATGTACCAATTGTGGTTCCTCTGTTGTACCCAAATTTATGGATTGAGTTGGCTCAATCAGAACTGGAGATCTATCCTGTAAATGACTCAGAAGGACATCAAATATCTCATCCTTAGGTGACTCAGAGAGGTTTTCACCTTCAGATACGTCTTTTCTTTTTACTTTTGTAGTTTCTGAGACTGCCACAAAGTGGTTTTCACCCTCAGAACTCTTTTTCTTTTTCTTTTTACTCTTATTTTTTTGACTAAGATATTTGATGTCTGACTTGGTCATGCTGATGCTCGGTTCGCTGATGGAAGTCCTCATAGGCTCAACTGCATTGAGGTAACAAGCAAGGGCATAGTCACTTGGAAAGGTGTAGATACCATGGCTCGGGTTCGTGGAAGTTCGGTCAATAAGATCAGGGCGTTGGATAGTTAAAGTAGGAAAGGCTTGGGATATGGTGTTCACAGATGTGGATATGTCATCATTGGTCATAACCCGACGCTCAAGGGTAAAGGTGATATTACAGCTCAAAATGTTCAATTCGTGAATAGGCTCAACATCATCATGGGAGTCCTCTTCAGCCATAGGTGGATCAGACACATTAAGTTCATCATTTCGCTCTAGACCTATGTTGGGTTGAGATACATATTGGTGAATAAAATAAATATATTTCTCTTTTATAAGCTCATCTTCTTCTGGAATGGCACCCCATTCATAGTCATTTGACTCAGCTTCTAATTCAGGATCTCTAGGAAATCTTAGAAAATGTGTGAAATCAGGATGAATACCCCAAGAAGGATTACCCTCAGTCTCTGACTTGAATTCATATTCATGGGAATCAGTGTCAGAATAACTATCCCCTTCTTCTTGATCAGTTTGATTGCCTTCGAGATTAGCTGGTTCTTGTGGTGCAACCATCTCTTGCGCTACAGTAGGTTCTTGTGTTTCTACTACATTAATTCTTTTGATAGGATCATCTTTATCATCAAGAAGATCTTTGATCTCTTTAGGAAATTTTTCATAGGGGATAAGCTCAAAGCTATCTGAATCATCATCTGAGGGTTCTGTCTCTTCTTTCTTGAGAAGGGGTTCTCCTGGTGCAATTTGTTCTATGACATGAGAACAACCACCTTTGAGATGATAGGGTTTCTTCTTAAACCCTAAGCCACCAGTATCTTTGTTGGCTCTACCAATATGTGAAATGGGTGTCACAAGACCCTTTCCTCTGATTCCTAGAGGTCCTTGACTGGAATATCCCATCTTGGCCATCAATTTGTTTCCTGGACCATATGAATTAGAAGGGATTGTAGGTGCTATAGATTCACTAGGTTGAACAATTTTAGATTCAGAATCCTCTTTATATAGCCATGCCAGCACAGCTTCATCCTCTTCAAATTCTTGTTTGGATACTTGCTCTGCCACAAAATTTCTTTTGTATGCTTCCATAGGTTCCTTAGGTTCTGATTTAGACTGCTTCAAGGATTGTCCATACGACTTAGGTGAGATTGGGAGAGATGTTAGAGACAAGACTGGCTCTATAGTGTATTCTCCCATCCCATCTTCTTTGATATTGATCTCTTTAGCAATGTCATCCATCTTAGATGTGGAAGCAACATTTAGCTGCTTGATGGAAGATTCTCTGTTATTGGGAACAAGCTTATCAACACTTTCCTTCAATGTATTGCAAGTTGTACTCAGATCTACTGGGATAGTAACTTCCACTCCTTCATAGGGAAATTTCAAGCATTGATGGTACGTAGAAGGAATAGCTTGCATTTTATGTATCCAGGGTCTCCCTAGAAGGATATTGTAAGCCAATGGTAGATCAAGCACCTGACATGTGGTATCTTTGATGACTAGACCCACTCGGATAGGTAAGACAATGGTGCCTTTAGAAGCTCTTTCTTGTTCATCATAGGCTTTTATGGTGATCTTCTTTCGAGGATCAATAGCCATCTCTGAGAATCCCAACTGTGTGATTAAGTTGTAAGAACAAATGTTGAGGCCTGCGCCCCCATCTATCAACACACGTTTGACTCGACGGTTCTGGATCAAGACTTCTATGTGTAAGGGCTGATTATGTGGATGACTCAAAGAGTTGTCATCTTCCTCTGAAAAGGAGATATGTTGCGGAGACGTTAGATGACCAACCATAGTCTAGAACCTGTTTAGATCTAGATCATCAAGAACATTAGAGCCGAGCAAAGCTTTGTCTAGGATGTCTCTGTGAGCTGGAGATATTTGAAGTAACTCAAACATAGAGATTTTGGCATTGGTATGCTGGAGTTGTTGGACAATGCTGTAAGATGTAGGTCTTGTATCCTTTGGATTGGAAGATTTTAAGGCAACCTTCTATCTAGAAGCAGATGTGAGATTGAAAGGTATCTTAGGGACATTAGATGAACTTGGTGTTTGTCCTTTCAGATGAGTCTGAGCTTGTGATCTGGTAACCGCATTAGCTGAGGAATGATTTTTGTCTCTTCATACAATCGTGATGACATTGCAACTCTCAGAGAGACATGGTTCAACCATATTGATGACAGCATTGTTTCTAGGGTAGGCATAGTTGACTTTCGCCCCCATGTTAGGCTGAGAAGTGGAAACTCCCTTGCCATGTTGTGGAAACAGTTCTGTAAATGTTGTGTGATCATTATTGCTGGTAGGATTATTGATCGTGATGTCCCCTTGATCTATCAAGTCTTGAATGGTATGCTTCAAGTGGAAGCATCCATTAGTTCTGTGGCCTAGTCCGATGGAAAGCACAGTATTCATTATCTTTCCACCAATATGGTTTTGGATTCGGATCAGGGTTTCGGATTGGTGGTAAAGAGATCATGTTATCAGCTATCAAGGTTCTCAGGGAAGATTCCAAAGATTCTCCCAGGGGATTAAACTTTCATTGATTATCCCATCATTTGAATGGCTTCTTTGGAGATGGTTCAGCAGATTTTTTCTCTAAAGCTTCAATGGCTTTGGTGGCAAGGGTGAGATTGTAGGCCGGTGCCTTTGATGGGGTGCAGATAGTGTCAACAACACCATCAGAGATGATACCTTTATTTCTATTCCAGCTCTTGTTTTTATCTTTTGAGCTAGATCCAGATTCAGACTTGTCCTTTTGAAGTGTGATTTCTCCTTTCTTGACAAGTACTTTCTCAATCTTGATTGCATTATCCACCATTTTATCAAAAGATACATGATCTTGCATTTGTAATGGATAGTTGAGCTCTGGAACAAGGTTATTGATAAAGATTTCAAGTTTCTCCATTTCAGGAATTGGTCTAGCATATAGAGAAAACTTCTTTCGCCACCTCTTGAGAAAAGTTAGGAATGATTCCCCTGGATATTGCTTGAGGTTACAGATATCGATCATGGTAATCGGATGTTGGATATTGTAGGAATATTGTTGATAAAACAATTTAATCAATTCCTCAAAAGTTTTGATCATAGAAGGTAATCTTGAAAACCACTGAATGGATGCTCCTCCCAAGGATCTAGGAAAAAGATGCATTAGATAAGTCGGTTCATGCATGAATTCCATGGATTGCGTACAGAACTCTCTGACATGATCTTGAGGATCAGAGTTTCCATCATATTTGTCATACTTTGGAATCTCCACTCTTTTTGGGAATGGTGGCATATACAAGTTTTTGTCGAACGGGAAAGGACATAGGGCCTCCATGGAGAACTCCTTGGGTTCCTTCTCCTTCTTAAGATTGTTAAATTCAACTTGTATAGCATGCATCTATTTTTTCATAGCTGTGAGTGGAGTTTCTTCCTCATATGAGATTATATCATCAACGTTAAAGTTGGGAGGAAGCTTAGCCCCTTCCTGGGCTAATTGTAAAAAGTATGCCTCTCTATCCACTTTCAAGAAATGCCTCATCATTCTCTTGAATTCATCATCATTCTGACATCGATGGATTTCAGAGGGGGTAGGTTCTTGGTCGGCATTATGTTGAGAATGGTGTCCTTGGGACCCTCCTCCTAGAGAACCGTGGTTTGTCCCTGCTTGAGACATGATAGGATTTTTTGGGCTCCCTGGAACAGATTGAGGAGGAGTTTTTTGATTACCTCTGTGAGTTGATAAAGGAGGTATGTAACCGTTTTTCAATCGAAAGTTACCGAGACCGTCATCTTCATAGATACCTAACTTGATGAGTTGTTCAAGAGTTGGACCTGGGGTATTGGTCAAAAGTAAGTTCTGAGATGTTTCTTCTGATTTCTTGTGTGAAGAAGCTCTGGTCTCCACCATTAACTTTGAATGAAACAGAAGAAAAGGATGAAGACAACTGAAGAACAATTTGATTTGAGAAAATTGGATGATGCAACCTTGTCAAGATTATGATAGTTTTGAAGATCTGATAAGATGTGGGTGAAGGAAACTGTGCCCTAGATGTATGGGATAGATCGCCCAAAAGATAGCGGACATGAGTTCTCAACACTTAGTCTGTTTTTGAAGATTGATAGTTATGACAAGGTTTTGACATGAGATAAAAGGGACTCAAATTGATCAAACAGGAGACTAGATCAAATTCAAAAGATCAAACTTGGAAAATGGTAGAATGCTCAATAGCTACTACTCTGTTCCTGACACAATGATATTTTTGACAGATCCTAGAACTAGGCTGGAAACATTGGATATCTTGCAATTTGATAATTTCTGACAACTCTCCCAAATTTTTCCAAACGACACTCTGCAGACTCGTACGACACTGGGTAGTCTATGAAACGACAGTTGCTAAACTCGTACGATAGTTGGGTAGCAATGAAACGATAGTTGTAAATATCATACGACAGTTGCTAACAGGATTTTGACTTCCTTGGATTTGCTGGCATGAAAACTCGTACGACACTGGGTTCACAATCATACGACAGATGGGCAATACTGAAACGACATTTGACAAAAAGTCATATGACTTTTGACTTCTTGAAATGACTTTTGACTCTAGAAAGAATTTTTACGTTAATTTTTGCAAAATTTAAGGTTTTCAATTCTGGATTGTTTGCAAATTGTACTGTCCAAATTTTGAAGGTTATACCAGATTTGATCGTTTTTAATAGCCAAGTAGATAAACAAACACGCAAAACAGCAAGCAAGTGATTCCAAGCACGTCTGAAAACAATGAACAAGGGCAAAAGCAACCTTGCGCATGAACAATCAAGTGACCAAATTGTGCTAATCCCTGAGAGCACTAATTGTGTATGTTTTGAAAAGTTTTGCAATAACACACATATACCTGAAAGTGAAAAATTGGCCTCTCTAGGGTTTTTAGTAATGGTTTGACTCTGCAATTTTTATGATTCAAAGGGGTGAACTCCAATCCCAGCGCACCAGGGTTTTGACACAGTCCGAGAAATTAATCTTCAAGAGCTACTAGGGAGATCTGACAACCCAACAATGAACCATACCCATGGAGATTTCTTCCACAAGGACATTTATATAGCGGCTGTCACTACCACGGCGAAAATGGCTATGACCACTTGAGGTTCCGTCAACGCAGTTTGCCCTATGAAGGGATTGTCCGCTACGGTTAACCCTCTCTAAAGATGACTCACATATTTATACCACAAGGGGACTTGGCTCCAGATTCAAGGTTTTGACACCTCTTCACTTTTAACCCAAACAAAGCAAGCAGATTAATCCGACATGCTAAGACAAAGTTTTGTTCCACCAAGGTCTGTGATATCAACTCCATGTGATCTATCAACCTCTCCGGGGAGAGAATGTATCAATCAATAAGAGAAAATGCACTAACCAATTTTGATTCACCAAAGCTCGTGATATCAACCCCACGTGATCTATCAACCTCTCCGGAGAGAGAATGTGTCGATCAATAAGAGAAGACTCACTAACCAAGTTGAATGTGAAATGCACTCAGTATCCTCCCTACCTACAAGGATTCTATCATCAAGAAATATTTCTCTAGGAATCCAATCTCTCAAGAATCACGAATAGTGTTCATAGGGTCTAATTACTATGTGAGCACAGATATATTCCTGAAAGCAAATCTACCAAAAGTACCCAAAAAGTAGAAAGAGGAACACTTAACGCTTAAAGAAAATATGAGATGAGTCCACAAGGTGGAACACTTAACACCTCACACAAGCTAAAAATGAGTCCACAACTTAGAAAACAAGTGAGTTCCTAAAAGCACAAAAGGGTTGCCAAGTGGAACATTTAACGCTTCTGTCCTGTTGACCCCTCCCCTTTATGGCGCTGAGATTGCAACCACGGGGCGAAAATGAGGGGCCGACGGATTAGCGAGTCCAATAACCCAAGATAGCAATCAAGATCAATCACAAGTATTCTAAGCCTACTTAATGAATCCTTAAGGGATCACAACCTAGTATCAAATTATGCAAGTGTGTAGAAATAGATCAAAAGCATGAAAAGATGCACACAAGTTTGACACGTGAGAAATTTATTTTAAGTCCAAATCAAAATGTTTTTAGAAGAAGGAGAATACCTCGTGATCCTCGCAATGCGCTTAGTAGATTTTACCTAATTTTTAGCAATTCTTGCACTTTTCCCAATCAAAACCAGCAGAGAGCAATCAAAAACAGAGAATTTCAATTGTCAAAATTAGCAGTTAGCCGAAATATAAAAATCAAATCTGATACTCTGCTGTGAAAAATGAAACGACAGTCAAAAACTAGTATAGAAACTCGTACGACAGTGGGTATGCTCCCAGACGACAGTCCAGAAACTCGTACGACACTGGGTATGCTACCATACGACAGTTGATCTCCCAAATGACAGTGGGTATATAATGAAATGAGTCTCGATCTGATAGAATGTCATACGACAGTGGGTCAAGTATCATATGACAGTGGGTATGCTCCCATATGACATTTGTCAGAAACTCGTACGATAGATGTACGGACAAAAATTAAAAATTGTAGTTTTGCACAGATCCTGAGAAGAAAAAGATAGAAATTGATAGAATTGAATTGGAAACCCGTTTCAGGGCCCCACGATGGGCGCCAGAAATGTGTGTGAAAATTGTACCTGATCTGTAGACACAACACTCAGTAAAACATTAGAGGTTAGTGATAATCAAAATCGTGCAAAATTGAAATCTAATCTAACCAAGCGATTTACTGCCTTCTAATAGGTGCGAGATTAATGTTCTCAAATTGTAATCGAGATCAATGACCTAGACGACACCTAAATGAAGGATTTGAATGCAAAAGATGGATACGAAATTGAATGCAATTAATCTATATTTTTTATATTTTCTATGCAATAAGAATGATAAACTGATATGCTATGGATGCTAAATGATCTAACAATGAAGATTCTAACAATGATATAAAAACTATGAAATTCTATGCTAAGATATAAAAGCTATGCAATTGAAATTGATCTCACAAAGCTTTGAATTCGCAAGTTGATTTCCTCAACCTCCAATTCTCCAACGTGATTGTGCAAAATATGTGGATGACTTTGGCAAAGTAAGCTTGCAAAATTATGAGATGCTTGGATGCAAATTTGAGAGATGAATTATGAAGAGCTGAGCCTTATTTTTATAGAAATCCAAGGCTTTGGAGGTGCATGAAAAAAAAGCCATAAATCACTCAAATAACTTAGGTTGATTTTTGAGTTATTTTTAAATAAAGGATAATTAACTCACAAAAACATGCAAAAGCTAAGTTTTAACTCAAAATAGAGTTTAGCTTTAATTGATAATTGATAGTTGTCTGCTTTTATGATTGTGCATGTTTTATTTATGAATTAATTTAATAATAAAGTGATTTATGCTCAACTTAACTACTTTTTGAAATAAAATAATTAATTTATGGGTTAATTAACTATTTTACCAAACTTTTTATTAAAAATTATATTATTAAATAATGACAACATGCTTTAATTAATTAAATAAGAATTTAATCAATTATTCATAGGAATTTTGATTTATTGTCAAAATTAAATAATACAATTAATAATAGATAGAATTAAATTTAATTAAACAATTAAGTGGCAAATATTAAATCTAACTAATTAAATATGAAAATATTCAATTAATCAAACTTAGGATAAATGTGATTTATCGTCAAATAATCATTAAATTAAAGATAATTAAGATAATTTAGGAATATTGCTAAGAATATTCCCTAATGCAGAATTTAAGATAATCAATTAGGATTCGATGATGTGCAGATGTGCCTTAGATTAGGACTTCAATGTTGATTTCGTTCAATTTGTAGATGTAGGAGATTAATGAACTTATAGCCCATTTTTGGGGTATTACACTTGTTAACTTTGTAATGCCACTGACCTCTTATGACATGCCTTTATAAGTTTAGGCTTATTACATTCAAAACATCAAATATAAAAATGGATCATATATCCAATTACATTCAACTCTTTATCTTTCAAGATCAATTTGACCTTCACAAGTCTAAATGACTCTCTTCTCATGATTTTGCCAGCGTGCCCTGCACCATACTCCCAAGGATCAAATCAATCCAAGTCTCTTTGGATTGGATTGGGTAGAATTTTCAGCATATTATTATCATTCTATTTCTTTGTTGTAAACATGCCATTGGTTCGGTTTTGTATTTTTTTTTGTGTTAAATGCATTTAAATAAAGGTCTAATTCTATAGACTGCTAGTATGGATGCCCTAGCTTTAAACTAGTGCAATACAATGCAATAAAACCAAGTAACAAAAAAGACATGGCCACAAAAAAAAATTACAAAACTGAACCAATGGCATGTTTACAACAAAGAAATAGAATGATAATAATATGCTAAAAATTATATTCTATCTAATACACGCCAAAGGACCAATCCCAACAATTCTTAAACATACTTTATCTGATATGATGAATTCTTAAACAATTAAGGTTGGAGTAGACATAGTTATCACACAGTTTTTTGTGTGGTACAAGGAAGATTTAGCTGATTAAGAGTGAGGCCTTCTTTAGAATGGAGAATGGGGAATGATATTGTATATTCTAATTTTAATTCTAATGATATTGTATATATAATACAAAAAATCTTCAAGTAATTAAAATACACTCCCCTTCATTAGTTATATTATTGTATACTAATATAATATATAAAATCTTTCACATCTTCTAAAGTTATCAATAAAAGTTCTTCGACATATTACTAATTTTTATCAATAAAGAAGTGTGAATCCTCCATATTTGCATTGATTATGGGGAATCAAAAAATAGGATAATAACATTGATATGCCCTTTAAAGTAAAGATAAATGACATGTCAAACTAAATGTGAGAAATTAATAACTTGGATTGAATTGATATTTGTATGTCACCATTTAAGGTGAGTACATGTAACTATGAAGACTATGAGCTTTGAGTGGTAGATTGTGAGGTGACCATAATCATGTGGCAGCTCAAAGTAAGAGGCATTTTTGTACAAATGTAATGCATCCCATACTCACACCAAATGAAGCAATTAATGTTATATTTTGGAAATTTATTTGTCTTTTTGATAATTTTTACAATCTAGTAAAAATATAAAATATATTAACATCTACACCAATAAAATATTGCTCACAATCTCATTGCCAAAGTGGCCAAAGACTATGTTAGGCTGATAAAATATGGGGATTCTCTTTACCGCTACAAATCTTTGAAGGTTTCTGCACTTGGATGGATGTGTACCATTGTTAAGAGAATTGGACCGAGTTTGGTTTACCTTGAACATGTGAGGCATCATATGGCAAGGTTGTCAACTATTGACCTTAATACCAGGACTATTTTGATCTGTGGGTACCCTAATGTTGGCAAGAGTTCTTTTATTAATAAGATTACTAGGGCAGATGTGGATGTGCAACCTTATGCTTTTACTAGTCTCTATTTGTCAGGCATACTAATGATAAGTACTTGAGGTATCAAGTTATTGATACCCCTAGTATTTTGGACCACCCCTTGGAGGACAAGAACACCATCGAGATGCTCAGTATTACTGCCTTGGCTCATTTGAAGGTGGATGTTTTGTTTTTCCTTCATTTTTTGGGGTCCTATGGTTATAGTATTGCACAACAAAAAGCTCTATTTCACAGCATAAAACCTTTGTTTGCCAATAAGCCTCTTATTGTAGTTTGTAATAAGATTGATTTGCAACCACTAGAGACACTACTAAAGGAGGATGCAAAATTGGTTGCGGAGATGAGATTTGAGGTTGGGAAAAATATGGGTAGGTTCTTTAGGAATCAGGAGGGGGGGATGATGGTGCACTACTCTCTATGAGTGCTTTGAAGGAAGAAGGGGTGATTGCGATGAAGAATGAGGCATGTGATAGGTTGTTGGAGCAGAGAGTGGAAATTAAGATGAAGTCAAAGAAGATCAGTAGTTGTCTCAATTGGATTCATGTTGCAATGCCCAAGCTGGGAGATGGGAAAGAGAGGCCCCCTTGTATTCCTCAAGCTATTTTGGATGCTAGGGCACATGCTGCCAAGGAGGCCAGGAAGCTGGAGAAGGATATTGAGAATGAAAATGGTGGGGTTGGAGTTTACTCTGGAAGCTTGAAGAAGCAGTATATTTTGGCAAATGAAGAGTGGAAAGAAGATGATATTTCTAAGATCATAGATGGACATAATGTTGCAAACTTTATTGATCCAGATATATTGTAGAGGCTTGAAGAACTGGAGAGGGAAGAAGGGCTTAGGATGGCATCTGAGGGTGATGAGGATGATGAGATGGGGGAAGTGGAGTTGAATCCTGATGAAAAGAAAGCTCTGGATGCAATTAGGAAGAAGAAGAAGATGCTTATCATCAAACACAAATTGAAGAAGAGTACTGTAGAGAGTAGGCCTACCGTACCAAGGAAGTTTGACAAGAACAAGGAATATGGCTTAAATAGAATGGGAAGACATCTTTCTAGCCTGGGCCTAGATCCTTAGGTAGCAATAGAGAGAGTTTGAATTAGGTTAATGTCGCAAAAAGGCCACAAATGAGAGAGGTCCAGTGGAGCTGACAAAAATGTTGATGCCATGGATATTGATCAGCCAAACAAGAAGCAACATCTATTATCATGGTCAAGATCTAGGTCTACGCCTCTTGGTGAAGTTGTTCCAGGAGATGGTTTCAAAGATTCAACTCAGAAATTGAAAGCTATTAAACTTGGAAAGAAGGCATCAAAGAAGAGAAACAAGGATACTCGCAAGGGAGAGGCTGATAGAGTAATAGTGAACCTGAAACCAAAGCATTTGTTTTCTAGAAAGGGATCTATTGGGAAAATAGATAGAAGTTAAAACTTCAAAGGTTTTCTTCTTTAGAAAGTAGCATTTGTTCTTATCGGTTGTTGGCTTGAGATGCCAACTTATAGTAAATGCAGGCTATGGTTTCTGATGGGCTTCTAAATAGCCATATTTCTTAGTACTTTTTATCCTCTTTTTAGAATAGTTGATTGCACATAGACATGAATTTATGGTTTTCAAGCATATAAACTTATGGTTTTTATGTATATGTTCTATATATATATGTGTGTGTGTGTGTGTGTGAACATAAGATGGAAATATGGATACTTTAAAGAAATAATATTTTCTTGAATTCATGGATAGGAATGGTAAATGCAATAGCTATACATGTTAATAAATGTTTCCTTGCCTAAGCTATATTTTGGGTAGTTACCTCCTATATTTGTAGGAATTGCAAGAGTGTTAATTAGAACTTACACCTTTTCCTAATGTTAATGATGAGGATATATATGTATATGGTTTGATGTGTGTGCATTGATTGTTTTGCAGGTGTTGACTGTGGACATTCAAGAACCAACACAGTGGCACCAGAGTAATCAAATCTAGCCATGGGTTGCAGAATCTTCACAAGAAAAGTGAATCAATTGTTGTTTTTCTATTGCATGCAACGCACAAATTTAGCTTCCTTAACATGCTATATTCCTAGAGATTTATTCATGTTCAATAATGTTTTTGTTCTGAGACTTTATGAGTTGTAACCGATCCTCATTTATGAAGTGATTGTAGATTTAGGAAATAGTTGTAGTTTCCCTTTTAAATAATCGACTGTTGTGACTCTTTTGGCGTTAGTCGAATGAACTAGTTTTTATAACAGAACTCTTGCATACTATTTTCAATCAAGTGTAATCATTTTGTTATGGATGAATAGAATGTTTAGTTCAAGTTTATATCTTTTATCTTGATTGTATTTCCTATTCACTCATTCAAGGGGGCCCACTTAATGAGTGAATTATTCTGTTAGTGTAGAGCTCATTTTCCTATTTATTTCTAAGTATTTAGAACTTTGTTGTTCCTGCAGCTACTGATAACAGAATTAGTAGCCTTTTCCTATAGCACATTCAATTGGAGTAATTACTAGTCGCAATTCCCTGCTTTGTTAGAATAAATTTATTTACCAGTTTTAACATAGTTTTCTTGAAGCATAAGCATTTGAATTCTATAGATAGTCTTAGATTGAGAATGTTTGAATCATATACTTTACAAATTCCATTTTGAGTTTATGTCCCTGGTCGACAATTAAATGAGACTGAATAATCCATTTAGAAATCATTTGGGGTGTCCAATCCTAAAATAGGTAGTCCATTGCTTTGGGTTTCTGATACTATTATTTGGCCAAGCATCTTTGGCGCCATTTCCAGGGATGGTGTTAATTCAAACTTATCTTTGTAGTTGCATTCTCATTCCTAATCTAGCACTTAGTCTTAAGTAAGCATTTTATGCATAAAAGGAGAGATCACCTTGGGAGATTTCTTCCTTGTAACTACCAAGAGGACCCATTTGATATATTTAATCCTCAAGTTGAAGAACCCCAAAGCGAGAATGAAGAAGAAGAACCCTTTGAAAATCCATTTGTTGATGCTCAGGAACACATATCCTCTTCATTATTTGAGGAATCACTACATTTAAACAACCTATTTGTTGAACCTGAATACCAAGACAACCTACTTTCTCTTATTATCTATCATCCACCACCACCAAGTCCTCCTCCCAGAATGGATTCTTAGGCTCCCTTTCCTTTTCGTATCCCTCATCAGAAAGGTAACCAAAATTTGAAGAACATACCTACTGTTGCACTCCCCAAATTCTATGGCCTCCTTACAGAAGACCCTGAGACCTTCCTCTTTGAGTTTGACATCCTTTGTAGGAGTTATGACTATACCATTGATGCCTACAAGCTGAAGTTGTTTCCATCAACTCTAAAAGAGGTTGCATTGAGATGGTTCATGGGGTTGGGCACTAATGTTGTAGTAGACTAGAATGCCATGCGCAATCTATTTCTTTTAAAGTATAAATAATATTGTAGGGGTCAAGATTTGAAAGGTGATGATATTTTCAAAATGTCTCAAAAGGAGGCTGAAACCTTGGAGGATTACGTATCAAGATTCATGTTCAACCTGTAGCATAATACATAGCACCAGCTAAATGAGGCATCTTAGAAATACCTTTTCTTAAAGGGTGTGAATGATGGAAGTATTGAGGCTCTAGACCTGATGACAGGAGGAGATATCACACAGAAAGGTTGGTCTAATGTAAAGAATATATGTCTAAATTATTCAAGGGCCATTGTGAAGAAGGGTAGGGGACTTAGAGACCTACCACATAAGTCCAATGGTGGTTCAAGAGTATCCAAAATGTAGCTGTCTAATTTGTTGTCTGACTTCAAGCAGGACATCATCAATGATGTTGCCACTTAGCTAGATAGTATGCAGGCGAGGAGAAAAAAAGAGGAGGTAGATGTTATGTTGGCCGAGTTTTGTTCTCATTGTAGAGAAAAGAAAAGAAAATGTAAATGCAAAATAGTTGCATTTGTGGACATCAATCCAATGCCCACTAATTTTAAAGCCATAGATGAGGAGAATGGAGAAGTTTTCTATGTTGCTCAAAGGCATCCATGGGCTCAGAGACAAGGTATGCCTCCATACCCACTGAATAATTTTGGTTATAATAATAATAGTAGTCAATGGCCAAACCATAACCCCCAAAATTTTGCTCTTCAAGGTCAGAATTGGAATTATAACTGGTCCAACCAATAGCCGCACTATAACCAAGCCTATTAGAAATAGCCACCATTTAACCCATACCAACAATAGTTTAACTCCTATCAACAACCACAACAGAATAACCAATAGCCACCTCATGGTAACTAGCAACCACAACCTCAGTGGGGTACCAACTAGTCTAGTCAGCAGCAAGCAATAATGCCTCCACCTCAGCAGTAAGCTATTATGCCACCACCTCCTGTAGCCAATAGCAATCCTCAAAAAAAAACTCAACTTCCTGCTCAACCAACTCCAAATCCTAATAACAAGCAGCAAGCTTATTCCTTGCAAGTGAATGATATCCATCTTAGATCAAGAACTACATTGCATGCACCTAAGGAGCCAATAATAACTGAAGTTGTTGATGCTGAGGACATACCAGTGAACCCACCTATAGATGATCCACCTATTATTCAATCTTCACCATTGCTCAAAAATCCTCCTTATCCACAAAGAATGTCTCAGGCAGTTCCTCCAAAAGAAAATCCTATAGCAACTGATTTGATTGATCAGCTCAAGCAAATGACAGTGCAAATTCCCTTGTTGGATGCCCTTAAAGAAATTCCAGTCTATAACAAAGTAATTAAAGAGGCATGTATCAAATAGCCTAGAAGGAAGAAAAAAGACCCTGATATTGTCCATGTCTTAGGCCAGCTCTCCAATCTCATGCTAAGAAAAGTTGTAATGCCTAAGTATTTTGACCTAGGAAGCCCAGTGGTCACCGTCTATATTAATGGTATCCAAATTCAGAATGTCCTAATTGACTTGGGAGCATCAATCAATGTCATGACTAGGGAAGTTCTGCTAAAGCTCAGTATCATTGGTTTGCGAGATACACCTACAATATTGCAGTTAGCTGATAATACCATAGTCAATCTAGATGCTATGGTTGAAGATATTGTTATTATCTTAGATTCTTTAGATTACCCTTTGGATTTCATAGTCTTGTCACCCAAATCCACCTTAGGAGGATACCCATTAATCTTAGGATGGCCTTGGCTAGCCACGGTTGATGCTTGCATTGCATGCCGCTCAGGAAAAATGACCATATCAGATGGGATAAATACCAAGAGAGTAACTCTGTATTCTCTAGTAAAACCCCAAAGTGAACTTGATCAGGTTGTTTGGCCAAATTTAGGTGATGCTTCACTTGAAGAAAACTCTATGCAAAAACTTATGGTCATTGAGAGAAATCCATTCATGGTATCACAAGAAGAAGATGATATACTAGCAACAATCCTTACCAATCAGTATGGTTCTGAGGAATCATCTTGTGATGATCCTAATTGTTCCCTTCAAACAATAATGCCCAAGAAAACCACATCTTAGTTTCTTGTAGCACCTAATTATCTCCACACCTTGCTACCCCATGAGATAAAGTCTCCATCCATAGCGGAAGTCCAAATGCTAGAAAAAGTCAAAAGAGTTGAAATTGCTTCAAGAAAGGAGTTGAATGTTAATAAGAACCTCACTGAATCTCAGATGTCTAGTCTTCTCAAGCTTTTACAAGATAGTTAGCAAGCCTTTGCATGGGACTAGACTAATATGAAATGATTAGACCCTAAACTTTGCACTCACAGAATCTATATAAGCCCTGAATACAGGCCAGTGAGGCAAGCTCAAAGGAGAATTAATCCCACTTTGAGAGACATAGTGAAGACTGAGTTGCAGAAGCTCCTTAGTGCTAGTTTGATTTATCCTATCTCTGACAGTCAGTGGGTTTCTCCTCTTGTAATTGTTCTAAAGAAGGGGGGAAAGTGGAGAGTTTGTGTTGACTATAGGGAGCTTAACAAAACCACAAAAAAAAGATCACTTTCCATTACCTTTCATTGACCAAGTCCTTGATAATCTTGCTGGCAAAAAGTATTTTTCATTTCTAGATGGCTTTAGTGGGTATAACCAAATACAAATATCACCAGAAGACCAGAATAAGACAATGTTTACCTATCCCTGGGGAACATTTTCTTATTTAGTTTTTCCATTTGGGTTGTGCAACGCACCTGCTACTTTCCAAAGAGTGGTGCTGGGTATTTTCTCTGGCATTGTTGCTGACTGTGTTGAAATTTGCATGGATGACTTCACCACTCATAGAACCACATTTGAAGAAGTGCAAGCTAACTTGGAGAAGGTTCTTAAGAGATGTCAAGATTACAACCTCTCCCTTAATAGTGAGAAGTGTTATATGATGATGGAGGAGGGAGTTGTCCTGGGGCACTACCTCTCATATTTTGGAATTCAGGTTGACCCCACAAAAATTGTAGTTATCAACATACTTCCCACACCGGTTAAGCAGAAAGATGTCAGGAGTTTCCTTGGCCATGTTGGTTATTATAGGAGATTCATAAAGGATTTTAGCCAACATGCAACACCTTTATACAACTTGTTGAAGAAAGAAGTTGAATTTGAATGGACAGAGGAATGTGAAGCATCATTCCACAAATTGAAAGATGTTTTAACAACAACACCTATTCTTAGAGGACCTAATTGGTATCTACCATTTAACATCCACACATATGCATCTGACTATGCCATTGGAGCAGTACTTGGGCAGAAGGAAGGTACTGTTGAGCATGCAATTTACTATATTAGTAAGAACTTGCAAGGTGCTGAATTAAATTATACTATTACTGAAAAAGAGATGTTAGCAGTTGTCTATGCACTAAACAAATTTCAGCATTACATAACAAGTTATGAAGTATTTGTTTATACTGATCATTCAACTATCAAGTACTTAATGAATAAACCTACTATTAGTGGTAGATTAGCACGATGGTTACTCCTCATGTAGAAGTTTGATGTAAAGATAATAGACAAACCAAGCAAGGCTAATGTAGTGGCCGATTTCTTGTCAAGATTGCAAGTACCAGATGATCCTACAACAATTGATGATAGCTACCCTGATGATCACTTATTTTCTATTGATTCTTTTAATCCATGGTATGTAGACTTAGCCAATTACCTTACTTCAGGAAGAACACCGCCTCACTTCTCTCTAAGCAGTGTCGACTGCTGGTTGAAAAGATTTTTAACTTCTCTTGGATCTCAAGCTTCATGTTTTATATAGGACCATACCAAGTCACCAGGTGATGTGTTCATGAGGATGAAACTTATGACATTCTCTGAGTATGTCATGATGAACCATGCAGTGGACATTTTGTAGCAAAGCAGACCACCTATAAAATTTTGACAACTAGATACTACTGGCCTACTTTGCATAAAGATGTAGCAAATCATACCTAACATTGTGATAGGTGCCAACATATGGGGCATCCCACAAAGTCTGATGAAATGCCCCTACAGCCTCAGGTAATTGTCACATCATTTGACAAGTGGGGTATTGACTTTGTTGAACCCATTGAACCCTCTTCTCATGGGAAGTCCTACATCTTAGTGTGTACTGACTATGCCACCAAATGGGTTGAAGCCAAAGCTATGAGGCATGCCAGAGATCACAAAGCTGTTGAGTTCCTCTATGAATGCATATTCACTAGATTTGGATTACCAAGGGAGATAGTCATAGATCAGGGAGCACAATTCACCTCCAATCTTATCATCTAGTTGATGGAAGAATACATGGTGTGCCATGGGAAATCTTCCCCTATCATCCACAGGCCAATGGTAAGGCTGAAATAACAAACTAGGAAATAGAATCTATAATAACCAAAATAGTTGTTGTTCACAAAAAGGACTAGGCTACCCACCTTCTTGAAGCCATATGGGGCTACTGCAAAACATGGAAAACCACCATAGGGTTTACTCCTTTTGAGTTGGTGTATGGAAAATCAGCCTCCATGCCGATTGAGTTCCAACATAAAACACTCCGCACAACCTTGGATTTGGATATTGATCTCACCAAAGCACAAGAAGATGGGTTACTACAATTAAATGGATTGGATGAATATAGGAAGTCTGCTCTCCACAATACAGAGTTGATATAATAGGAAAGGAAAAAATGGCATGACAAGTTCATCCGTGACAATAAATTTTATGTGGGCGATTGGGCACTGTTGTGTGATTCAAGATACCAACACACACCCAGGAAATTTCATACCAGATGGCTTGGGCCTTATGAGATAATATCAATATTTGACAATGGAGTCATTCAACTTTCAACCATTGATCCTATCAGATTCAAGTTACTTGTCAATGGGCATCGCCTAAAACTTTACAACAAACTTATCAGTCATGATGAGTTCCTGAAGCAGTTCTAGAGCACAGATAATGCAAGCGATCTTGCAGCTGAAGAATCTGGGTCTCCTACCTAGCATTTTGTCGATTCTTGATTCCATTCAAGAACACCATAATAAAAATTTCACATTTTGTGGAATTATTTCTCCATAATAAATTTCATCTCACCTTCTCTCTCTTCTACCCATCCGCCCCATCCCATCACTTCATTCATTTCGATGCAGTTTTTTATAACACTTTTCCTGCAGTGCTTCTAGGTTCATGCCACACATAATCATACATATTTTATTTTATTCATTAATTTTTAGGATTTTGTCTTGTTTTAATTATCTACTCTTGCATAGCCTAGCTTGGTGGGACCCATGCCATTACTTAGTTGTGGGGGAATTATTCTATTTTCAAATTAGCATGTAAAAATTGAAAGTTCTTGTCCTTATGAGATGTCTGTGTCATGTCTTGCTAACCTATCTTTCTGTGATTGCATCATCACACCTGAAGTGAAATTAAAGGTATTAAAAGCTAAAATTAATTCCCAATGATATGCCACAACTTGTTCGGGGTGGCAGCCCTTGGCACAAGCGAGCTATTATGAGATGTTATGCAAAGAAACATATCATTAGATTTCATGCAAAAATCTTTAATTTCATGAATCAAGTTGTAGTTAGTACACCACATTTTTTGACTGCAACATCCTGTGCCGTAATACTTTGAATTCTGTGATTTACCATTGTTGAGCTCTGAGAAATAACAAGTTCTGAAAAATTCAAAAAAAATTAGTGTAACAATGGGAGGTGACCTTCAATGGCATGAGCCAGTAGATCATAGGGTTTTGTTAAGTGACACCTCTAGTTGTGAAATGTTTAGAAGAAGAGGATGGCTGGATTATTGTTTAAGTCTTAAAGGGTTTGATGAAGAAATTGCTTTGCAATTTCTATCCACCTTGAAGGGTGGATTTGTGGAGGTCAAAGGCTTAAATATTGAATTCACAGAGGATGTAGTAGTTGAAGTGACTAGTTTGTCGCAAGAAGGCAAGCAATGGGTGAAAGATTTTGACCTGCATTCGGTGAGAGCTCAGTTCACTTTGCATGGAGATCCCCACTTAGACATTGACAGGAAGCAAGGTACTTGGTGACTATCTTTGCCTCTAGAATTCATTCAACCATCTACATTCATTATCCAGTACTTCACCTATGAGGGACACTACAAGTATTTGCATGCTCTGCATTTCATAATTCTCAATCATCTTTAGCATGACAATAGATCGGTAAATCTTCCAAGCTTCCTATTTAACATTGTGAAAAAGAAAGCTTTATTAGTCTAGTCAGGAAGCAACTAGTCTATTTTGCATCATTGTTTGATAAAACTAATTGTAGAAAGAGAATTAAATAGACAAATGGTTGGGACATGTGAAGAATTCTTGCAAATGAATGAGGTTGAACCTAGAGTGATCGGCCCTAGAGGTCGGGGTGTTGGGCGGAGAGAACAAACATCCACTGGGGTTTGCAAAATTATTCAAAGAATTGAAACTGTTCTTGAAGCTTCCCCTTCCATTTCTAGGTCACCTAGGAAAAGAACTTACAATGCTGGTGCCTCCAATTCTAAGAGGAAGAAAAATAAAAATAAAGAAACTGCTAGTACTCCTGAAACATCATTGCCCGTAAGGACTAGGTCTACATCTAGGAAGGACAAGGGTAAAACAAAGGAGACAAAAGAAGAACTATCAGAGCAACAACCTAGTAGCAATATTGACAATGTTGAATAAACCTTATGTTCTCCTATGGAAGAAAATTCAGAAAATCCTCCAGAAGCAGTTGTAGAGGAAGTAACCACTAGTAGGAGGAAATAGAAGAGTCCTCTGAGCTCATCCTCACCCCCTAGGAGGAGAAGTCAAAGGCTTTTCAGAAAAGGATGCTAAGGCTCTTGTTCCTGTTGTTAACCTAGAGTCTTCTGAATCTTTAGAGAAGTCCTCTTCGAAGGAAATATTTCATCAAACTATAGTAAGTGACACTACATTCAATAACTAGAGTCCACAAACAGAAGTTAACCCTAGTGTTAACTACATACTTATTGACAGTGATGAGGATCTTGAGGAGGAAGAGGAATTTGTAAATAACTCTGTTGGGCTAGATATTTTTATGGATTTCGAAGAATCCCCTAAATTTGGAAAAAAAATTATTGAAGAAGTACCCAAACAAAGTAACTAGGATGGGTTAAAAATGTTGGCTAAGGTAGCAACTGATGTTAGTGAGGAAAGTAATGTAGTGAAAACTATTGTTTTGTGGAAAGGAGAATCCTCTACACCAAACAAAACAATAAAAGTTCCTCACTTGCCATCTGGTTGGGTGGATATTCTCAATTAGGAACCCTTACCACCACCAGATTTGTCTACACCCCTGGCTATAGGGATAAATTTGTATCAACAGTTATTGTGGGAGAATGCACAATGGAAATTGGAAAAGGAAAAATTGAAACGAGTCATTAATGAGCAAGGTTCTTAGTTAGAGTAGAAATCGAATCAGATTGAGGTGTTGAAAAGGAGGATTGATCAAATTACAAGATTAATTCCAGAGCTTATGGAATGCAGATCACCATCTCCGATGTATGCTACTATCTCTGGTGCTTATACTGATCTTGTAGGATCTGATACTGTAGGGTCTGATACTATAGGGTCTAGACTACCCTACCTATATAACTAGGGTTCGGATGCTAGAGGATCTATAACTACAACCATGAATGTTGCTAGTGGTGGTTATGAATCTACTATAGCAGAATCAACAACTCTATCACCATCTACTTCTGCATAATCATCAGAATCAATGGATGCCTTAAGGAACAACTTGTTAATTTCAAATTAATAAGAATTATAGAAGGGCTTAGTCCCTCTATCTCAACTCCTCATGAATTTTATGATGCATTCCAGTCTTCTCCAATGACTTTGAAAAACCTATTGTGTGAGTTTATACCTGCATAATTTGGTAGTCCCTGATGATACAGAGTGGAACTCACTCCTCTGTGTAGGAGATGTGTAGTTAAGGGCAGTTATGTCTTGGATGTAGAATGAAATAAGTAGGGAACATCAAGCTGCACCCTACAAAAATAATAAAATGATAGCTCCCTTGATTATGAGGCTTGAAGTTCAGCATTCTAGGAGGACATATCTAAATTGGCTTTCTATTACAACAAACTCAAGTGGAGCTAGTAAAATTTATCCAGTGAGAGAGCAAGTTTTTACAAATTGGGACCAACATTCCTGATGTGATGTTACAATAGCAATCAGTGCCTCCAGACAAACATGGATATGGATGTCACATGATCTAAAGTCAAGGGAACCTCACTCTCCACAGAATTTAACCCTTGCCACAAGAAGAGTTCCATGGTACATTATGCTGGGAAGGACACTCCTTAATTACTTGTTCCCATTGAGGTTTCAGCCTCCACTCTTCCTTTAGCCATTGCTAGCAATGAATGAAAGTGCAGCCGATTATGATATGGCCACCGAAGTCCAGTGATGGGAAAGACTTAGAGTAAATCATGGGTACTTTGACTATGTTAATGATGAGTCTGGGCAAAGAATAGCTAGTGACTTGAGAGTTCGTGCCAGAATTCAGAATTTCATGATTGTTGGGGACCAGCAATAGTTCATTTGGGGGGAATGACATGCTTATAAATAGCCATCTTTCTCAGTACTTTTTATCCTCTTTTCAAAACAATTGATTGCACATAGACATGAATTTATGGTTTTCAAGCATATGAACTTATGGTTTTTATGTATATGTTATATATATATGTGTGTGTGTGTGTGTGTGTGAACATAAGATGGAAATATGGATACTTTAAAGACATAATATTTTCTTGAATTCATGGACAGGAATGGTAAATGCAGTAGCTATACATGTTAATGAATGTTTCCTTGCCTAAGCTATGTTTTGGGTAGTTACCTCCTATAGTCGTAGGACTTGCAAGAGTGTTAATTAGAACTTACACCTTTTCCTAATGTTAATGATGAGGATATCTATGTATATGGCTAGATGTGTGCGCATTGATTATTTTGCAAGTGTTGACCGTGGACATTCAAGAACCAACATAGTGGTGCCGAAGTAATCAAAGCTAGCCGTGGGTTGCAGAATCTTCGAAAGAAAAGTGAATCAGTTGTTATTTTTCTGTTGCATGCAACGCGCAGATTTAGCTTCCTTAACATGCTATATTCCTGAAGATTTATTCATGTTCAATAATGTTTCTATTCTGAGACTTTATGAGTTATAATCAATCCTCATTTATGAAGTGATCATAGATTTAGGAGATAGTTGTAGTTTCCCTTTTAAATAATCAATTGTTGTGACTCTTTTGGAGTTAGTCAAATGAACTAGTTTTTATAATAGAACTCTTGCATATTATTTTCAATGAAGTGTAATCATTTTGTTATGGATGAATAGAATGTTTAGTTCAAGTTTATATCTTTTATCTTGATTGTATTTCCTATCCACTCATTCAAGGGGGCCCACTTGATGAGTGAATTGTTCTGTTAGTGTAGAGTTCATTTTCTTGTTTATTTCTAAGTAGTTAGAACTCTGTTGTTCCTACAACTACTAATAACAAAATTAGTAGCCTGTTCTTGCAGCACGGTCGGTTGGAGTAATTCCTAGCCACAATTTCCTACTTTGTTAGAATAAATTTATTTACCAGTTTTAGCATAGTTTTCCTGAAGCATAAGCATTTGAATTCCATAGATAGTCTTAGATTGAGAAGGTTTGAAGCATATACTTTGCAAATGTCATTCCAAGTTTGCATCCCTGGTCGATAATTAAATGAGACTGAATAATCCATTTAGAAATCATTTGGTGTGTCCAATCCTAAAATAGGCAGTCCATTGCTCGGGGTTTCTAATACTATTATTTGGCCAAGCAGTTTCCAGCTACAGATATCATATCCACTGCAGATTCAAACTAGTGACATCTATCACAAATGTTGCTAAGGTTGGCGAGATGATTACGCCTATCCTAAAAAAAGACTGTCAAATCATTATGCTTTCAAATCAATTACCTATAAGTGTATCCCTTGCGAGGGAGAGAAGCCAAACACATAAAGAACATGCACATAAACACGACAACTGAAAAACATAAATGTAGGTATCACAACAATTGAAAAACATAAATGTAGGCATCATGGTCATAGTTGTTTGGAGATACAACATAATTGAATGCCATACCCAGATGATGCAACACAACCACTACTCCTCCACTCTCTAAATTTATTCCTTATCTCTGGTTTTTGGATCCCGCAGTGTCAGCTTAGAACCGGAGGAGTATTGGTTGTGTTGCATCATCTGCGTATAGCATTCAATTATGTTGTGTCTCCAAACAACTGTGACCATGATGCCTACATTTATGTTTCTTAGCTCTTATGTCCCAAGACCCCTTATGACCCTTTATGACCCTTTACAATCCCTAAGAATACATCTTAGGGGTCTTAAAGTGTCGTAAAGGGTCATAAGAGGATCCTAGGAGGGGCCAGATGAGCTTTCACCTTCACGTGGTTGGCCCTATTAAGTAGAGAATGTTAAACTATTCTCAAAACAAAGAGAAGCTCAATAATTTAAGGTCTTATGTCTTATATATATATATATATATATATATATATATATATATATATATATATATATATATATATATATATATATATATATATATATATATATATATATATATATATATATATATATATATATATATATATATATATATATATATATATATATATATATATATATATATATATTCGTTAGAAGAAAAAGGGAAAATCCCCAATAAAGTAATGGTATAATTTGGATAGTAAGGATCACCAAACTTCATAAAACATACAGACTTGTCTAGTGATCATATTGTGCTGAAGGTGGTGCCTAATGCTTTGTTGCTACACAACTAGAGACTACATGATGCAAAATTAACTTCTTTAAGCCTTACCCTTATTGTTTTAAATATATAATTTGGGTACGCATAGAGGTCACAGGAATTGGGGTACACATAGTTCATTTATGATCTTTTTCTTGGGAAGCTAATTGCAACACCAGTTTGTGTCACTGATACTGAAACCAAAACTGCAACACCAGTTTGTGTCGCTTGATCGATGGAAGTGTGTCGAACTAATGTTTATGTTTTGATGTTTTAATCTTATGTGTTAATGAATGTTATGATGTGTTAATGGATGCTATGATGTGTTAATGAATGCTGATTAATGAGTCTTATGAATGCTAATGAATGTGTGTTAACGAATGCTAATTAATAAGATGAATGCTCAATGGAATACACCATCTCTAAATAGAATACTTTGTGCCTAACATACTTAAATGGAATACACCAAGAAGTACCAAATGATGAATGCCCAATTGTTGTAATGGCAAAGAATCATAACCGTCCATTTCTAGAACTTGATTTTCTAGTCTTAATGATTTTTCTATAGTCATAATGATTTTTATTATTTCTTGCCATTAGAGCCACTTCATATGCACAGGTGATGAATATGCAAATTTGCCTAAGTAGTACTAAGAGAGGACACAGGAACAAATGTACTATTGTGAAAATCATCACAAGTCCATTTGTTGTTGGGTCGTTCCTAGTGGTTTTTGGTCAAATCTGCATGTTTTTCACCTATTCATATACCAAATGATGAATTCTCAATTGTTGTAATGGTGAAGCATTAGAACCATCCATTTCTAGAACTTAATTTTCTAGTCTTAATGATTTTTCTACAGTCCTAATGATTTTTCTATAGTCTTAATGATTTTTCTTTTGTCCTAATGTTTGTTACTCTTGATAAATTAGGCCTTGAATTTGAATTTTTGTTCACTATTTTATTTTGGCTTGATATTTCATTCATTTTTCATATACACAGAGACTACACATGCTGATAAAAAAATGAGCTATTTGATTGTTCACTGTTCATGATTGTAAATGGTCAATATTTTTGATGGTACTCCTTGGTGTATTCCATTTAAAAATAATCATGTTTCTATGACTATTCCTTGGTGTATTACTTTGAGCAGTGTGCTTTATGTTGTGAAGCCCTATATAATAATGTAATGGAAATATTTCTGGTATGTAGGGATTTATTGTAGCCCTGCATATTGTAGTCTTCTCAGCTCCACCTACTATCCATGCATATTCTAGTTGTGTTGCACATGTATTCTCAATTTAGAGTGGGAAAATCTTATTTTCAATGTGAGCGAGAGAAGCCAAACACATAAAAAACATACAAATAAACATGACAACTGAAAAACATAAATGTAGATATCACAACAGCTGAAAAACATAACTGTAGATATCATGATTACAATTGTTTGGAGACACAACATAATTGAATGCTATACCCAAATGATGCAACACAACTACTACTCCTCCAGTTCTAAGTGGACACTGCGGGATCCAAAAACCATAGGTAAGGAATAAATTTAGAGAGCGGAGAAGGGTCGTAACAACCAAAATAATATAGGGTCCCTATATTATTTCTATCATTATGGCCCTCCTCCTTCACTCTCTAAATTTATTCCTTATCTCTGATTTTTGGATCCCGCAGTGTCCACTTAGAACTGGAGGAGTAGTGGTTGTGTTGCATCATCTGGGTATAGCATTCAATTATGTTGTGTCTCCAAACAATTGTGACCATGATACCTACATTTATGTTTCTTAGGTATTGTGTCCTAGGACCCCTTATGACCCTTTACGATCCCTAAGAATACATCTTAGAGGTCTTAAAGTGTCATAAAGGGTCATAAGAGGATCCTAGGAGGGGTCAGATTAGCTTCCACCTTCACGTGGTTCGCCCTATTAAAGTAGAGAATGTTAAACTATTCTCAAAACAAATAGTAGCTCAATAATTTAAGGTCTCAGTCCATGGAGATGTTGAAAAAATGATGGGAGTCAATGATGGATATTTTTTAGATTCTGAGAAGACGTATATGTAGTGGAGGCTAGAAGAGATTTTTGTGGAGATTTGCTAGATGTGGAGATTTTCTAGAGTGGCTATATACATACGAGGGTTTCCAGATTGAGTACCAGTGCAGAGATGACAATTTAGTAATGTCTATAAAACCTTCACAAAATTGCCTTCTTTGGCCTCCCACTCATATCTCTTCTCAGAATCTAGAAACTTTGGATACTGTTTCTCATCCATGTACGAAATGTGCTAGTGATCATATAAAATTACTTTTGCGAGATTGGGATCAATTATGAGAAGGTAAACAACAAGATAATATTATTGTATCTTTCATTTCTTTTATCCATTCATATTTTTTGCCTTCTCTTATATTGGATACCGTGCAATGTACATAAAGGCAAGGCGGTGATTATTCTCAACGATCGACAGGTATAAGTCTTCCAAGCCTTACCTAGTAGCTAGGAGTAAAAACAACAGAGCTCAAGAGACCATCATAGTTGGTCTCTTTCTTCCGTCCATATTACTAACAAAATGTTTTACTTTTCATTAGCTTATGAAATGCGGGGATTTGAAAGAATTTAATAGATGATATTTTCATCACTAACGTACATTATTTTAGTTTGATGCTAAATGAATTTATCTACTTCCCGCACTTATAAACTACGAGGAAAGCCATAAAGAAGCATCCCCTCCCGTGGCTTGAATAGTGTAGGCCATGGGAGGAGATGCTTCTTTATCGTTGTCCTCGTAGTCTATAAGTGCATGAAGTAGATAAATTCGTGCAACGTCAACTTAAATAATATACATTATCATGAAAATATTCTATTAAATTCTTTCAAATCCCCGCATTTGATGAGCTAATGAAAGGTAAACAGTTTTGTCAATAATATGGACAGAAGAAAGAGACCAACTATGATGGTCTATTGAGCTTTGTTACTTTTAATGTGCCTATCCATCACTTTTTCGATGACAACACTATACATCTGATGACTATCTATCAAAAATCTCCGACAGCTAGCCGTCACATGTACAACATCCCCATCGATTAAAAGCTACAAATGATGGCTAGCTGTCGCAAATATCCAACAGCTAGCCATCACATGTACAACATCCCCATTGATAAAAAATTTCAAACGATGGCTATCTGTCAGAAATATCCAATAGCTAGCCATCGCGTGCACCGAATCTTCGACGAACGCCCGTCAGAATTCCAACAGTAAGAAATGGACCTGACGGTATGTTCACCATGTTGGCTGCCCCTCTTCGGATGCAAATTATGATGGCGCATTGTGTCACTTAATCGATGGAATAGTGTCGTAATTCCGACGGAGGGCTGTCAGAAAAAGGGCTCAAATGTACTAGTGAATGAGTGATAACTACTACACTCATTCTCATGAGAGATGGGTTCTTGTGAACTGCTACTTGAAATGAATTGAAAGAAGGTGTAACTTCCTATTAATGTAAGAGAGAAGCATTTAGTTTGTGAGCTTGTAGGACCTAACATTCACCCTTCTTCACTTTTAAAAGATATGCATGCATACAAAAAATCCCATATGTTGCTTGATAGAAAAATGAGGAAGAACACTTGACACCATTAACAAATGAAAATTCTTCAAATAATACAAATTAATTGCAATAGTTTCAAGTATGTCCCATGTATTTACTTTTCCTAATCCTTAAAAGTTCACTAGAGAAATACAAATTTAAAGAAATTTAAAATAATATATATGTTTCAATAACTTTTGTTATCTACATCTTGTTCATTTAAGAATCAATATCTTCAAAAAATTGTCACCTATGTAAAATAAAACATAGTAGGTAAAATCTCCTATGTAACAACAATGATATATGGTCATCAGAAACATTATTTAATTTCCCCTAGCTGGCCTTTATTTAGTTTTTCCAGCGTAACTCTCGAGTCTCCCCCAACATGTTGTATTTGCCTTTTTTTGCATGAACAAAAAATACTGCGGGTACAAATATCAGCCACCAATTGCATCTTACTTTAGTTACGATAAATATTTTTTAAATATAAAAAAATACTGACATTTGATTTGTTAAAACAAGTGTTAATAATAATGAGTTAAAGACATAGCTTTTCCTATAGTTCTATAGCCAACAACAAGAACTTATATAAATAAATGCAAATATATTCAAAGATGTGACATATACAAATTTTTTCTACAATGATAGAACTGATTAGTTCATGCATCATTTGTTGAAGACATTCTTTTGTGATACTCCATGTTGAATTATTAACATTAATTTTATACTATAAAGCTTTGTAAAGTGCTTTTGCACTATAAAACATTTCTACAACACATGAAAATAGATGTGTTATTTACAATTGAGGACCCCCCCATGTTTGTGTCATTATTGCTCTTCTTCTTCTTCCAGGGTTGCTTCCTCTTGGGTGATGCAATTGGTGTGTCATACATCGTATTTGGTTGCATTCATTTGCTTCTAATTTGCAATTATTGAATCCTTTGTAAGTCCTATTTCAGAGGATAACCTATTTGGTTGCTTCTAATATGCATATCGTATTTGGTTGCATCTCACCATTGCAGAGGACAACCACTAGATTACCACTTTCTTCTTCAACCACAATGCCAAAAGTACAATAAAATATGTTGCATGTTCTTCAATACAATCCAAATTAATCTACCTCACAAATTACTCTGTGTGTGTCATTGACCATACTTCTTTTGACAAGGTCACCCCCATGAAAATACTTTTTCCACAACAAAGACTCTCTCCTCTTAATTGAAAAATAAAATATATTCCAAATCAAACATTAGGACAAAGATACAACTAAAGTGGCTATCACATTATATACAATCAAATTCCTTCAACAACATGACTTGTCCGTCTCAACACAATATTGAACACTATGTGAATCATCAAAACTAAACATTCTTGGTTGCATCCTCTCATCATATTTCATACCCATCCTCACTAACTATATATCTCTATGTCACACACACACACACACACACACACACGTGTTTCCTCTGCATTCAGGTCGATTTCTCAACTCTCCATTCTAATTTCTCTATCCTCTTGATCTCTCAATTTCTCTACAAATTTAATGCTTACACCTCTCTCCATGATTCATAGCCTCACACCACAAGCCCTTTTAACATCGTTGGCCCCTGCTCTTAGTTTTCTTTCTTTTTGTGCACGGGAATAATTTCCAAATTCCCTTACTCCACTGTTGTTCACAACACCTTTCTTGCAGTACTTTTTTGTTGTGGGTTCTTCTCGCTCTACCATCTTGCAATTTGGTGAAGAGAAAGGGTAATGCTTTAGGCATCTCCTTGTCACCCTCTAATCTTCCTCCTAACTAAGATGTTGCAGTGTCTCCTAGCGGTATTACTCTCCTCTTTTCTTGAAGAGCTCAACTCCCAAATAAAGGTGTTAATGACATCTACTACATGCTAACAAAGGTTGTGGAATTGGGTTTTATGCCTACCAATTTTTGCTTTGTTTCAAGGTTATAAGAATTACTCAAAAAATCCAACTTGTGCATCTTTTGCAATCATTACAATCCATAAGACACCGTTTCTTAGATGTATTTGTCAAACAATTCACATGGCTTGTCTATGCTTCCACACTTGTATACATCTATACCCAGGCAGTTGCTACATCATCTAGAAAAACTTATTTTTAATGATTTCATATTTGTTCATGTGATCAACCAAAACTCTTCAACCGCAAGCTCCCAACTCATCTTTTGAGTGTTACGAATGGAACTTTTATAGATATACGAAGATTCCAAACAAAGTCAAGACAAACCAAATCCAAAACTTGAACAAATGGGAAGTATTTATTTGGTTAATGTCACCAACGGTTCACCTAGAATTCTCTTGCATGATGTGCCCTTTTTTAATAATTAAAATTGATGTTCTTTCAATGGAGCTTGCTTACCATTTTAATTTAATGGTAATTTTGGTCATGCTTTGAAGGATACAAAATTTACTTATTTGAAGCTATCACTTCTCCATTGCGACTTTTTTTGTACACACATCATTCACAAATTGGCTTTTACGTTGATCTCATGTACGACACAAATGGTTGCAATTAATAGACAACAAAATTTTCCTAATAGTCCTTCCAAACCTCTTCGACGTACCCACCTAGGTGTGATTGCTAGTTATACATTTTAGGGGGGATTCTTGAAGTATAGATGCTTAAGATATGAAGGACTTTGTTCACCGTTCCAACTAACTGCTATCAAAATATTGAAAAGGGAAATGTCATTTGATTTTTTTGTAATTAGTTATTTGGTAGATTAATAGTTAATGTAAAACATATTTCAAGATAGATATTATATGCTAAAAAAAAATATTAATTTTGTTCTCTATTTTCATTAAATATTTTCTCTTTAAGTTATAACATATTTGTCGTCTCCCTTATTTTTAACTTAATTAATTATAATAAATTAAATTTTAAATTTTTGATAGATTTTATGATAATAAAGGCAACATATAGCTTATATTGGTATTCTTGTAATGTTAAATACAAGAAGGAGAAATTAATTTTTAAAAATAGTTTTAGGTCATTGATTTCTGAAGCGTGCCCTAACAGCTCTCTTTGTTAATCCATCTCTGCAACGTGCCCTAACAGCTCTGAAAAAAAAGCATGGCCGTTGAAAAAAAATCATGGCCGTGGAAATAAAAGCATGGCCGTTAAAATAAAAAAATCATGGCTGTTGAAAAAAAGCTTAACCGTTGAGAAAAAATCACAGACAACTTAAATTGAGGAGGGCAGACACTTCTCTAGAGGGCTTGTCTTCCTAATTCAATTTCTTAAAAAAAGCATGGCCGTTGAAAAAAACACATGGCCGTTGAAAAAAAAAAGCATGGCCGTTAAAAGAAAAGCATAACCGTTGAGAAAAAGCAGGCAACTTAAATTGTTTCTCCAGAGGGCGGCCTGGAGAAGACCAAGGCCGGAATCTGTAAATTGATTTTGCAGCCCTTCTGGGAGTGCTTGTCTTTCTCAGTTGATGATGTGCATACTCCTTTCTTTTCAGGTCTGAAAGTTGTCTAACATTGATGATTGGGGAGTCAATAATTGTGATGCTTTCACAGACAGCATCACTTCTCTAGAGGACGGCCTGGAGAAGACCAGATGCTGGAATCTGTAAATTGATTTTGCAGCCCTTGACGACAAAGAGGGCTTGTCTTCCTAATTCAATTTCTAAAAATAAACTATATTCGGGAGCTATTGTCTTTCTTGGGTGAGTGATGACGTGCCCATTGTGTCTGCCCTGTTCCATGCATTCTCCTTTCTTTTCAGGCCTCAGTTCTTCACGGGGAATTGATTATGAAAGTTGTCTACCATCATGAGTTGCCAACACATTGATGACTGGGGAATTGGTCATGGACGAGGAGTCAAAATTTGTGATGCCAGGGGTAGGGTGAAGATGATTGGGGAATCGGTTTTGCCAGTGGTATGTCAACACATTGATTGTATCTACAATTTTATTATAGATCTCTTATTTGTCTCTTTATATAGCATAAATGGTGCCCCTGCTTAATCGAATGTGCAATGTTCAGCTCTGCCCTGCAGAGGGAAGCGAAAGGAAGAGGAAGAGCACAACTGATGGAGGCAAAAATTCTTGTTCTAGGTAATTCCTGTTGCACGTGTGTGATGTTTTATATTGTTTTGATTACCATATTCTGTGACTGCCTGTGCTTGTTTATTACATTGCTATTTTGAATATGAATGAATTGCAACTGAAAGTAAGCTCTCCTTCAACTCCCATTGATGTTTGTTAAGAACACATCAATTGCCTTAAAAAATTAAATTGCTAGAACAAAGGAGGAAGGGGCATTTTCACAGTTTTCTCTATAGATTTTCACACCCTTACTAATAGAATGTGGTATAATTTCCAAAAGTAAAGGAGAATATTTACAGATCTATAATCACATTTGTTTGGAATATTGTTTATGAATTGACCATGTGGATATGTGAATGTATTAAAACTTAATAGTTATAATGCTTGTGGTGTTCCAGGATTTGATTAAACATTGATGGCATCAAAAGAGACTGCAGCATATGCTTAACAATATTCCTCTTCAAATGCCGGAAGGTAGCTATTTATGTGTAACCTATGAAGGAATGTTGTGTCCCACATGCTCAGTGCCTCTGACATCTATCAAGCAGCCCACTTTCTGCAGAGCATTGCTCAACATTATATCTCCTTCAGCAATCTCCATTTGGCTGAATTGTTGTAACTTGTAAGACATTCTTCTCAAGTATGCTTTGAAATTTCCCTTCATTTTTCAAAGGAATTCTTGGTGCACCATGGAAAGTGTTTTGCAAACTTCATAGATGTGTATTGTAACGAGTCAATGGCCCAATATAATTACTGAAATTTATGTGCTGATTTTTACTTTTTCTTATGTTCGATCTTTTTAATGGATATATGCTTTTGATAAGGCAATTTTTAATTTCAATGAAAGAGAATTATATTTTATGGTAATCATATTTTAGTTTTATTTTTAATAAAACAAGTTAAAATTTGGTCTGAAATTTAATTTATACAGCCTTAATATTGATGCTAATACATGATTTTCTGTTGCATTTGCAGTGCATTTAAGAGCTTGATTGGCGAAGTCAGATTCACTTCATGGACTTAATGAATGTTTGGACTGTTCTGTTTACATGTCATGTTTTTTTTTGGCTGTTGCTCTATTTTTATTTGGCATGGCCATGCCTCTTTTGCTTTTATTTTGTTTGGAGGTCTTCTTTTATATGTTTGGTATGCCTTTTTTGGTATTCTATCTTTTTATGAGTAGATTTTTCTCTTAAGTTTTATTGGTACTTTGTATTTTTTTTTCTGAGTGATGATTGTTTAATGGAGCACAATAAAGGCAGCAGTGATGTCAAGGAGGATGAGAAAAAGAAGCAGCGCTACACATCACAAGCATCAAGGAAATACAACAGGTACCAACCTTTGAATTTGTTTATCACAGGCACCACACTTGAGTAATTAAAACTTCCTTATACAATTATTTGATCAAATCTTCTATCATAATCCACCATATCTACGTCTTTGTTCACTTATTTTAGTTTGACTTAAAATATTGTTTTTCAAGTAGGTTATAAGTTTTGAATTATTATTTGCTTTGGCAAATCAGCTTTCCAATTATCTGATCCCCCCTTCTGCACCATTAGTACACATCATAAAATTTCATGAAAAACAATACTTAGTGCTTTGTATCTTGATTAAACATAACACTCAAAATATTCAGAAACCAGTCTGGGAGTCAATTTTTAACAGAACATGGAGGTTATAGGTTAAGTCTGTAGTCCTATAATTTATAATCCACACTTAGATTGCATTTAATTGTAACACACTCACAATGTCACATCTACAATTTCATTAAGTTTGAAGCCTGTATCATTCTTGAACACAAAAGTCCATATGGACTTGCTTCACCAAATATTTTAAATTCACTTCAAATCTATTGGACAACTCTAATATGAATTTTGAAATACTTAGTCTTTTCAAACCTGAGCTATAATATTGATTTTGATTGATTGCATAGTTCAAGTCCTTTTGGCTGAGTGAAAATTTGTAGGTGTCATAAACCATAAGTCATTTTAACCATAGATTTGAATCTCCTAATAAACCATAAAAGTTTGTAGCCTTGCTGAGCTTTCAACTCAGCTAGCGAAACATGGGATCTTTCTCTTCGTGTGTGTTCTTTGATAGTTGAAAGGAAAGGAAAGGAAAGGAAAGGTCCTTTTATAGTCCATGACTATAAAAGGTTGGTTCTTGAGACCAACCTTCAGAGAAGGTTGGTTCCTCTTGGTACTTCACCTGTAGTACTACTTAAGGGAGAGGAAAAGACTTGAAATTGGGTGATGCACCGGATAACTTTGTGCCCTTTAATGCTGTTTTCTTCTCACAATGTATCAAAAATCAACTTAATTTCATTGAAATCAATTGTTTTTTTATGCTAATACAATAATGTTTTGCAAGGAGGTTTGAGTTTTCAATAGTTTTTGAATGAGATGTTTTCACAACTAAATAAGTGTTTGCAACCTGCATAGAAGTGTACATTTTCTGCCTATAGTTGCTGGAATGAGTCATAATTTTTTTGCCTGAGAAAACACAATAATTCTTGAGTCATTATTTTGCACACAATGTAACAGTTCATGAGAAGGCAAAATCACTGAAATATTATTGTTGAAAGGTGTGTCTTTGCAATAGTATGAGTCTGAAAATGACTTCCTTTCTCTTGAAAAATGAAATATTACACATGCTTCAGCCTCTAAGGCTGATGTTCTATGTTACGGTACAATATTTCTTGGCTAGGTAGAACCTTTTCAGGTTTCAGTACACAGCAGAAAAAATACAAGAACTACCGCCCAAGAGATAATCCTAGGTGTCCCTTTATGGAAGAATAAATGCTTTTCCACTCCTTGAGGCCAAGTCAAACCTCCTTTTCAGCGTTGGGGAAAACTCACCGCCTTAAACAATTCCAACCAATCTCCTTTTAAGGCATAGAAGATGAGGTTGTTTTATTTTAAACTGAATGATCTAGATATTTTCCTTGGAAAAAATGAAAACTCTCTCTACCTTCTGCATGAGTCAATGATGGTTTCAACTGTCATAACTCTCCTTGCTAATCATAAATCCTGTCAAACAACATCTTGCTTGAAAATAGGGACATATTTCTAATGATTTTTAACTTGTCTTGATTCCTTGAAGGCATATCTTCAAACCTTTTTATGAACCATAATAGATCAACTGATCTGCTTCCTCCATGTTGATATTTGTTGGACCTTTTCTAGCATGCCTTGGTTGCTGACTTGAATATTTTCATTTGAGTAAATCTCTCATTCACATCTCATTATCATGAAAGGTTGATATGTGGAACTGGAAACAACTGTCACCAGACTAGTGAGCATGTCCAAATGCGTGTAAAAGATGTAACTTTTTAATTTCATTACACGAGCCTCTTATTGATGTTACTGTCTCCGGATTGACTGTCGTGAACACTTCTATGATGCCTCCAAATCTGCCACCATTTGCCTTTAGTTCTGAGATTGGAAAATAGTGTGAAATTGTGAATAGATCTGCTCTTCTTCGTCCTCAGTGGTAGTCTTAAATTATGAATTCCACCTTCATCATTTACATTATTAATGTAAATGATGAATGTGGAATTCATAATTTAAGAGTCAAGACTATCTTTAAATTAACGCCTTCTTTCCATTGACTCTCTATCCATTGCAGATGATTTGAACACGTTTATATCCATCTGCCTTTGTTTTCCAAGGCATTTCATATCATGCAAAAATGTTGTTACACAACTAGCTTTTGTGACTCCAAGGGAACAACCATAGGCCCATAGCTCCCCCATTAATATTTGCTTTTTCAAAGCCTAGTTTCTAGAACTATAAATTTATGTGAACTAGCGTAATTCATGCAAAAATGTTGTTACACAACTAGCTTTTGTGACTCCAAGGGAACAACCATAGGCCCATAGCTCCCCCATTAATATTTGCTTTTTCAAAGCCTAGTTTCTAGAGCTATAAATTTATGTGAACTAGTGTAATTAAGATAAGAATGAGTTTCTGTAAACACGTCTATACAAAAAAATGAAGTTGTTGTTTTCTTATGCTCGTCAACACCCAACGCCACAAATGTCTTAAACCTAGCTTTATTTGGAACAATGATGTGAAAAGGCCTTTCAACCATTGAAGGTATATCCGACCCTGACAAACTTTACTGCTAAATCCAGGCCAAGTTACGAGACTTGGTTCCTTGTCTCTTTTGATAGCATTAAGTGTACTCTCAGAAATAGTAATCGGAGGGTGAATGGTCAGGTATCCTACATTTGAAGCCCTGCAACCCACAACTTTACAACCTGCCTCAAGCTTGTTTATAATCTCAAAAACAGAATGCAAGCAATCACCTTTAGCGTCAAGTCCAATAAGGCCTATTGTACCCACAAATCTGGTTTTCTGAATCTGATGAAGCAATGCAGATATGTTGCTTGGTTCTCTTCTTTCTGCTGGACTAAAAGTTCCAATGGGAGTATCTGGACTACCGGACAAGTCATATTCTTTCTATTTGAAAAAGCTATTTATTGCTTTTATGATCACCCAAAGCACATCATATGCATAGAATGCCCACAGCTCTTAGATTTTGGTCTTCACAACAACTACTTTGTAGTCGTTTTCTCAGTTCATAGTGGATTTATTTGATCTTCAAAGATGGAGGAATATACACTCAAGTACATATTATACCTTCTAGTTCTGTTAATGAAGCAACACTAAAAGGTAGTGTGTCTAATATGTTTGTAATACCATCCGTAACAATCCAAATGTAGCTGCTATTGAACATTTTCAAATGAATAGCAACAGAGAGTAAAGTTTGGCCCAAATCAGGTTGCATGTGCACTAGAATTACCCTTGTTTCAATTTTATGAAGATCAATAGTACCTTTGTTAATGATTGTAGCACATCATATGCATAGAATGCCCACAGCTCTTAGATTTTGGTCTTCACAACAGCTACTTGGTAGTCATTTTCTCAGTTCATAGTGGATTTATTTGATCTTCAAAGATGGAGGAATATGCACTCAAGTACATATTATACCTTCTAGTTCTGTTAATGAAGCAACAATAAAAGGTAGTGTGTCTAATATGTCTGTAATACCATCCGTAACAATCCAAATGTAGCTGCTATTGAACATTTTCAAATGAATAGCAACAGAGAGTAAAGTTTGGCCCAAATCAGGTTGCATGTGCACTAAAATTACCCTTGTTTCAATTTTATGAAGATCAATAGTACCTTTGTTAATGATTGTAGCTTTGATCGGATGATTCCAATCGATGAAATCAAATGTTTGAATGGCCTATCGGCCTTAAACATTTGATATCTTTCCTATTATCATAGAACATTATTAATATTGATGACAGTTATCAAGATGACATACATATGAGATATATTATATATACATATACATATACTCTCTCTCTCTCTCTCTCTCTCTCTATATATATATATATATATATATATATATATACTATTCATAAATAATAAATAATTGTCGTACACATTATAATGATGATAATACATTAAACAAGATTTTTTGATATCAACTAACTATAATGTCGATTATGTGAATCAACTTAATATCAATGAATGACAATAGTAATCGGCAATACAAGGAAACGATGGTGACACAGTTGATGATGTTATCGACTGTGATTATCACACATCGACTATGGTTATCACAGCCGACAACATCATCGACTGTCATATGTCATATGTCATTGCTGTTGAATATATATTAGAAGCATTGATCGTTATCGACTGTGATGATCACAGTCGATAACCATTATCGAATGCGATATACTATCGTTGCCAATGAATACTATAAGAGTTGATCATTATATGGACTGTCTTATCATTGTTATTAAGTTATGGTTCAATCGTTATAGATCAGATTCAATGATATGTATTAGCAGTAACTAATGATTGGTTAAACCATTAACAAGAGACGTGTCTCATGTAGAGACATGTCTCTACATGACCTTTGTTAATGTACGGACATGTCCCTACGGGAGACATGTCCCATTATGTTATATATATACTCATTGAAAGAATAACTTGGAACACACATAAATCTACAAGTGTTATTACAAGTTACAAATAGAGATTCATATCAAGTCTTCTCAAGCAAAAGAAATATATCATCATTGTATTTGGAGTTCATTGTTTTCTCTCAGATCTGCATTATCATCACATAGACAATTTCGTTAGGATAAAAAGAGTTAGAATATAATTCTAATATAAGTATCATCATAGTTTCATTATACAGGAAATAAGTCAGAAAATTTAAAATTCCTCTATTCTAAATCTGATCACAATTTAACAACCTTCTGCCTCCATACACATGTTTTATTTTTCATTTTCATAGTACACAATACACAGTGTCTGCATATTTCTTCATGAAATACACCTGTCATTCAATTGTCTGTGTATGAAACTTTCACGTCTTTTCCATGACTGCCTGTGTTCTCGGTCTTCTTCAGGGACTGTCATTTGTCCCCGATCTGCCATTACGTCACATTGTCCTTTTAGCATGGTTAACTATGGATTGTCCACCATGCAACAATTGTCCTTGAATATTTGGTTGCCACTGGTCATTTCTTGCAAGGGTTTTTGATAGGGTTTTAAAAGTAGTTCTTCACTCTATTTTGTTGCTATGACCATTTGACAACCTTCTACGATCTTATCAGATAATGCCTTCGTCATTTGATGTTGGAGGTCAGTAGATTTATTGTCTTTTGTATGACAGTCTTTAGTTCTTTTTGTGTTGGCCTCTGTTACGTATTTTGCACTTTGGTTATATGGTTGACATTGTCATTCTAACCTCTGCCATATGTATATTGTCATCCTTTGCTTGCCTCATTGATTGGTCTACTTCTTGCTACGTGACTTTCTTTAACATGATTGTTTTTATCGAAAGTTTACTCACTGTCCCTTTTGGATTGTTACATATAATTTCTGACATTTCCTATACCCTTGAGCATGAAGGAGACTTTACTCTTTCATAGAGGCTCTCTTAACCTTTCACTGTTCAATATTTCATGATATCATGATATTTGATGGTATTTGTTTGGGTTTTATCAATGGAAAAAACAGAACAGCAACGCATCCTGTGCGCACCACTCCGGCATCCGCTCACTCCGGCATCCGCTCCCACATCCTAGGACTAGGTGGATGCATTGTTATCTGAGACTTTGAGTATTGATTGTCACTTTCTTGCTTCCATATGCACTGCTATCTTTTCATTATTGCAGGGAACCCGTGTGCATGCGAAGAATGATATTCTCTATCCTTTTGTTGATAGTCTTATCTTCTTACCTAGCCTTGTCTTCATGTTGTCTTTGCAATTTGTCATGCAATGACTCTTTGTTCATTCCCTTGTATATTGTACCCTCCACCACTTAATGTTCTGCAACAGTGTGACCTCTTCATGTTTAAGATTCATAGAATGCTCTTTGATCACTTCTTGAGACATTGAAGTCCCTTTGGTGTATTCTATACTTCTTTCTTGGTTTCATAACATCTGCCAGGCATCTAAAAATGAACAATTACATTTTTAGACATTATTCTTCCTAAAAAAGCTTCTTTTCAAATGTCTGAATGACTATCCATTTGATATTCTTGACTTTTGACTATTATCTCTTAGTAAACTGTCCTGACATTGTTCATATGCGCTATCTTGTTCATAATGTTTGATATGCGTCTCTTTCATATTCCTCCTTGTCATGCCTCGGTCTTTAAAATTTCATCTTATCCGTGCTATTCCTCTGCTTTCTCTGTTTTCTTACACCAAAGAAGATTCAAAGAGATTTTGATTACTCAAGACTAAAGGGTTGCATGGAGGAAAGAAACCTTCACTGTTACCCTGTCTTTTGTCTTTTGCACCTCATTCTTCCTTATGATATGCATTCACGAACCTATCTGCTCTTTGTCATTTGGCATGACTGTCCCTGTTTTGATCTTGAAAAAGGCATTGAGTTCTCCATCTTTATGGTTGTTTCTCATGTAATTGTGACTGTCATTGACACTAGTTAAGAAAAGCTCATATCCTTGATTGCATGGTGTCCCTTGTCAACCTTTTATGCTTGTTCAACAATTGTCCAGCTATTTTAATCTTCTCTCTCTCTGCGAGGACTGTGGCTGCCATTGTCCCTTCACTGTCTTTTTTTTTGTAGGTTTTCAAGCTTTGTTCAAACTGTTCATTGTCACTTTTAATAAAGGTGTTACAAATAAACAACTCATATGAGCTCAAGAGTCCCAAGAGAACTTCTCCATTTAAATTTGACTTGTACACTTGATGAAGGGAAAGATATCCCTGGCCACTCATCATAGACTCTGCAGATCCAATATGTAGAGACAATGAAGCCAGGTGTTTTTTAAAAACTGATGCCCTTTTAATCAAGATGACTGTCCTGTCACTATTATTTTGCCCCTTTTGTACATGTTGTGAGATTCTCTTCTTTATCTTATATTCCTTGAGACATTTGTTTTAATGATAGCAAAGAACACTCCAGTTTCTATCCTTTCCATTGAAGCTTTATATGTTGCATATTCAATATTGAAAATTGGCTTTTAATATCCAACCTATCATGACTCTTTGTCTTGTCAGTATTATAGAAACTTTGTATGGCATCAATCTTGCTTTAGTAGACTAAACACTTGCCCTATTCATCATGATGGAAGCAGCTCTTTGATTAACTCTATGGTTCATAGACTTGTTCACCTCTTTGTGACTGTCTTTTTACTAAACACAACATTTATTTGCATTTCTTGAAACAAGCTCCTATAAGTATTACCAAACTTGCTCTTAAGTGTCCTTTCATACACTGGTGTGTAACATATTAACAGCAGCAGGGATTTTTTACCGAGGTTTTGGCTAAAGACCTTGGATTTTTTACTCTCTAGTTGCCTAGAAGGGAGTGTTAACCCTTTCTAACATTGACGAGAATCATCCACCAATGTGAGTTTCAAAATTCAAACCATGGATCAACCTTCCATTGTATCTATAGATACTAACCATGGGGACCTAATTTGGATGCATTTGTCTTGTATGGGGTTAAAGTTGTACTTGGCCTAAAATAAACTAATTCATTCCAAGGTGCTAGACTTAGATTAATTACTCAAGTCTGATGAGAGCTCATCATGAGGCATTAAATCTTCATTTCTATATTTATCTGACATATTTCTAATTGCAGCAAATACTTTTTCATCTTGACAATGGACCTTCTCAATTGACTTAATCATCATCATGGTTTTCAACGTAGCAATTCATAACTCCTTATTGTAATCTTATATGGGTTTGACCTGTTTGTTAAGAGTACAACCCTATAAACTGTCATCACTATCCTAGAAGGTTATATTACACTTTTCATTTTCTTTGATTATTGGTCACTTTCCTTTCTTCCCTATCACACAATCTTTTGTGAAGTGTGTTAACTGTTTAACTGTCCCATTGATAAAATGCAGCCATTATCATGCCTCTGTGCTAAAACTAGCAATGAACAATGACATAAGCTTGTGATGAGTTACCCACTTCAAATATCAGAGTCGATATCACTGTTTACAGTCTCTGGCTTGTGAAATTCCTTCTCTTCTATTTGTTTCTCATCCTTTAGACTAACCGATCAGCTCTTTTGTAGCAACATAAGCATTTATCTTTGTAAATATGTCTCTTGAAATTCCTTCCCTTCAATTGGTTTTTCATCCCTAGACTAGCAAATAAGCTCTTTTGTAGAAATAGAAGCAATTACTTTCCTAAATATGTCTCTAATTCTGTATGTTCCAAAGGGTTTTGTTTTTTTACTTTAGTTTCAATAATGACATTCTATCCTCTTACAAATTTACAACAACTCTTCTGTATTTATGACCAGTAGGTGTGCCATACTCATCTTGTAACGAATTTGCTTACCATCACAAATTAAAAATGTTGTTGGAAAATATCCAAAAACAGATCCTCTATATCTAATAGCATGCGGTCATGCAACTTAATAAGTTTTAAAATCCTACTTTACATATCATTTAGCTGAGCTTGAAACTCCAAGTTTAGAGTGAATTATGAATGATGAATGAACATGAATAATTCTTAATCCTTATAGTCTCAATGGTTTCTCCATCAAGTCTGACCTCAATCAAGAAGTTCTTGGATTCTTCACAATCTAGAGGCTTTGACTGACTTAAGGAGCCGAGATGGATATAGTTGGGTTGGGGTGGGTACAGCCAACATCAGTCTTATCTTCCTTGTGAGTCTCTCTCTCTGCAAGATGATAGGTGTGGGCTCTGGTCTCTTCTCTTATATTATTATCTTTATCAAGATCATTCTGAGGTTTCTTTGTTTTTTCAATAACCTCAATGGAGTTTATAATCTGTTCTTCATCAGGATTTCTTTGAGAATCTATAATTTAATGCCTGTGATATTGACAGTCCAGTGTAATGCAGTCATGCATACCTGAAAAATGGTGTAGTTTCTTCCAGCATTATAAGAAGCAATTTAAACACGTTCAAATAGCAAGATAAGAAATTGAGTCTAACATTGACAATGGTATTTTTGCTATGGTCACAGGCATTTATCTTTTCATTTTGGTAATTTCAATTATTCGTCTATTGTTTGTATGTAAATAAATGATTCTGCTGGCCTTGTTTAGACATGGCAGCCTAACATGCATTGGGAAAACTTTCAGTTCTACCCCAAGCAATCTTTGAAAATATATGCTGAAAGAATTGGGGCTCCTGTTTTACAAACAGAGATTCCATAACAGTTTTTCTGGCTACTGTCAAACCTATAGAAGCCCCTTCCTTATATAAATGATTGTGTTGGTTTTGTTTAGTCAAGACAATGTTGCCTAATATGCATTTGGGAAACTTTCGGTTCTACCCCAAACAATCTTTGAAAATATATGCTCAAAGAATTGGGGCTCCTGTTTTACAGGTGGAGATTCCATAACATTTTTTCTGACTACTGTCAGACCTATAGAAAAGCCCCTTCCATAAGAGAGATCTGAGGGTCATGGTTTTATCATCTTTAACACCTAGACAACAGTTGTCACGTGACCTAACATGCACCAAAATAAATATGTAAAAATCAAATAGAGTTTGATACAGTTAGTTTTATGAGGCAATCTATGTTTGTTGGTAGCGTAGTCATGGTAGAGGTCAGGTTAAGAAAAAGGGAAAAACAACTCTACAAGAAGATTTAGTTGGAATAGTGTTTTAGCTTGATGCCTGAGAGTATAACCGATGATAAGTCATCTAAGTGTCAGAAATTGTGGAGGTTGTTTGAGAGTTAGTTTTATGGATTTGGCTGCCATAAGTCTGGAGTTTATATGCAATGCTCGAAGGATGAGAGTCATTTTGAAAATTATGAAACTTAAAAAATTCTTTCTGTAAGTGACACAACTACAATTGTTCCTTCTCTCCCCTCATAGTTTCACCATTCTGTTTGTAAATCTATGCTATTCAGTGGTCCACATACTTGTGCAATATTTATGGGTCATGCTCTGTTTTTTCATTCTGAAGTTTTGCTGAGTTGTTTCTTCTTTTTGAATTTTATGCTAATTTTTTTGTTTGAGAGTTAGTTTTATGGATTTGGCTGCCATAAGTCTGGAGTTTATATGTAATGCTGGAAGGATGAGAGTCATTTTTAAAATTATGAAACTTAAAAAATTCTTTCTGTGACACAACTGCAATCGTTCCTTCTCTCACCTCATAGTTTCACCATTCTATTTGTAAATCTATGCTATTCAGTGGTCCACATACTTGTGCAATATTTATGGGTCATGCTCTCTTTTTTCGTTCTGAAGTTTTGCTGAGTTGTTTCTTCTTTTTGAATTTTATGCTAATTTTTTTGTTTGAGTGATAAAGGATTCAAAGATTAAAAAAATTAAGTACCATGGGAATAAACCTGCATAATTCGAGGGAACTAACTCTCAAAGAACTTACAATTTATGACAGTTGGAATGATTGTATATACCACTATAACAGATAAATCCAGAAGATCTGGATAATGGGTTTCTGTGCTTGATTATGTATCTCTTAGGCTTAATTTTCTCATGGGCTGGCTGACTATTATAGATCCCAAAAAAGGATCAGTGAACATGTAGAGAGCCCCAATATTTATGAATTAGATCCTTACGAAGCTATAGAGCTTATTATTAAGTAAAAACTCACCTTGAAACGAGTGTTGCAGTTGCAAAACATTTAATCTTGCTAGAAAACTTGCATTTCTTGGTTGAGTCAAGTCCCCAGCTAGTAGTCCATATTTTTCATCCAATGCAACTTTTTCTGATCTGATATGATAACTTCCTTGAAGGGCTGAGTGACCCCAATCTAAATTTGGCCCAATGAGCCCAATCCAAGTAATTCCCAGCAGCCAAAGCCAGAAAGCAATTTATGTATCTATTGTCATTGACATTTGTTATTGCAAGAGAAAGCAATCTATGTATATATTGTCATTCGTTCCCCTCTGATCTATGTCAAGGAATAATTCTTTCTTGATGATGGTTTAGAACATGCATAATGGTCCTAATTTTAGTGCTTGCAAGAGAAATTTTCATTCTATGCAAAACCAATCATGAGCAATTATCTATAAATAATTTCTGACTATTTTTTAAAACATTTTTCATTGTTTTTACTATTTACAAAAACTTCTTGTTCTCTTGATTCCGAAAGGTTTGTGGGGTTGCATCCTCTACCACAATCCATTTTGGAAAACTACCTGCTATCTTTTATCCTATTAACAGTTTGATATAAATTGGAGCTCTGCATCTCAGCAACTGGAAATCACCATAGGACCTTTTTAATCCACTTGTTCTATAGGGGCTTTTATTTTAAAAAGCTATGTATTTTTTCCTTTCCAACTTTTGCTATATTGAACTATTGTTTGAATTTGTTAGATATACATAGCTAGGATAATGAAAATAAGTGAAGCAAAGGCAGCAGATGTACTACGCAGTGTTAATATTTTCATTTCCTATTTATACTATGTTGGGGTGTCATCACTCTATCATTCCAACAGCCCAACCTGCTTTAGACCATGGTTTTCATCCCCAGTTCCCTTTTTCTGCATTGCTTTCCTTTACCCTATCCTTCTACAAATCAATACCTTGGATCAATTGTCCTATTTTAAGGTGGTTACTAAAACAATGTGCTTGCATCCTTTAGATATATTTTCAAATACTTTATTGTCATGAGGATTCCTTGTTCCTGTAACGAACATGGTTTGCTTTGTGCATCAACAAGTGGGTAGGGTGTGTTATTCTAGAGTTGCATTTGCCAATAAAAAGTAAACCAAATATATGTGAAAATTCTGTGTTAGAGCATATTTGTCTAAACTATCATTTAATATATTTGTATAAGAGAGTTAGGCAGAGATTTATGCTCAGATTTTATTCTATTTGAAAGTTTTGGAGCATCTAAATGATTCTTTAACATTGGGTAGGTATTCATTTTAATTTCCATTAAAGTTATTTATTGAATTTTCTTATGTCGGGTTTACTCAGCCTGTCAAACATTAAATCATTTTATATTTTATGGGTTGGAAAATCATCTAAATTTAAACAATGGTTGATGTTGAGTGTTTGACAGGTCGAGTCAGTGTTCGGAAATCTTTGGAAGCTCGAATAGGTAAGTTGTTGAAGTCAAGTGATGAATGCAATTTATAGAATTTTAGAAAAATGTTTCAAATATTGGAATGAGATACTAAATTCAAAATTTAATATCTAAAATTGGAGAAAATATTATAGTTTTAATCGATTGTTGAAATTGGTGTAAACATAATTTGTACTCTTTGACAATTCATTGGATACAATATCTAAAATTTGAGAATATGTTGCAATTTTGAATCAGTTGCTCAAATTGGTGACATCAATAAATGTAATATGTAAATTGAAACAATGTCTATCCTGTAAATTGATATGTAAACTGCTTTATTATTTAATACCATTATTTTTATTTGGGAGGGGTTGAATTTTCCCCCTCCCTAAGCCTGAAAATAATGGTCATTAGCGATGGCCATTCTTTTTAGGTCCAGTGTCTTTTTAAAAAATTATATTATTTATTTTCTTGTAAGAAATTAAACTTTTTCCATTTTTTTTTCATTTCATTATCTATAATGACTTACATTTGTGGTCCAATGGAAATATTAAGTATAATGATATTCTTTAATTATAACGGAGTTTGGTGATATTTCAAGAATTAGTTGTGTTGTTAGCAAGCTGTAATTTAAACATGGTGGTTTAGTGTTTTATTTGGGAATTCATTCATCAATTTTGTGACACGTGTTTGAATCTTGAATCAGTTATTGTTTGTTGAAACTTGGGTTTGAATTTTGGTATTGACTTTTGATGCTTTGTTTAACATTTAATTTGTATGGTTGAATTTTGAATACTTTGCATTTATATGAAGTGTCCATTTGAGGTTTGACATCTAGTTTGCGTATGTGTTTGAATTTTTGTATACACTAAATGTTTGAAGTGACTTTTGGACTTCTGTGTTTAGTTTTTTTCACTTTGGCATCCACTATTAGTACATTTATTGTTAGAACTTAAACATTCATTTATTGAACATGTTTGAATTTCAGCATCCTCTCATTATATTTTTGAATTTGTATGAAGAGCACGTGTGGGCAACTACCCCTCATTGTTTGAGTTAACTTTGATATCCCTTTAATTGTATGTTGGCATTCCTTTTTGTGTGTGTGTTTATACAAAGTGTTTGCATTTACATTGTTTGTATTTGAATTTTGGCATCTACTAGTTTTTGGAAGTGTGTTTGAACTTTAGGCACTTACTATGTGTACATTTATTGTTAGAACTTAAACACTCATTTAGTGTGCATGTTTGAATTTCAGCACCCTCCCATTATGTTTTTGAACTTTATATGAATGCATAACATCCCCTTATTGTTAGAGTTAGCTTTGACATCCCTTTAATTATTTGTTAGCATTCCTTTTTTGTGTGTGTTTATGTGAAGTGTTTGCATTTACATTAATTGTTTGTTTAAAGTGTGCTCTAAACTTTTTATTTAATATATTTCACTTTGGCATCCACTAGTTGTTTGTTGGAAGTGCACATGAACTTAATCATTTAAACTTTAGCATTCACTTTGTGCGTATGTTTGAAATGTGCATTCCCTTATTATGAAGTGTGTTTTTACTTTGGCATTTACTTAATGTGTGGTTGAACTAAATTTGTTCGAAGTATATTTGTACTTTGGCATTCATTTTGTGTGAAGAGTTTGAATTTTTTCATTCACTTCGTGCATTTTTGAACTTCAACATTTACTTAGTGTAAATCATGTGTGTTTGTATTTGAGCTTCCACATTCACTTTGCATAAGTGGACTAACTTTGACATTTTTACACATGCATGTTCAAACTTCAACATTTATTTTGTATATGTGTGAAGTATGCCCTTGAACTTGAACTATGTGACTGTGCTTGAACTTCAGATTCACTTTAAATATGGATAGTGTTTTGGAAAAAACTATGTGTGAGATGCCATTCAACTTTGACAATAACTTTGTTGTGTTGTACTTTGGTTTGTGTTTATATGTGTGAACTTTTAATTCACTATGTGTGAATAGTGTTCTTACTTTGACATTCACCTATGTTGCATGTTTGAACTATAGTGTGAAATATGTGAATTTCGGCATTCACTTTGTGTATGTTTGAACTTTAGTGTTTTACCTTTGAAGTAACTTTTTTTGTGAAACATTTTTAAATTAGGCATGTTTGTGTGTTTGTACCTTAGTAGTGTAAGCTTTGTGTCTAATAAATTATATGTGAGATATGTTTTAACTGTGCAGTGTTTTGGAAAAAACTATGTGTGAGATGCCATTCAACTTTGACAATAACTTTGTTGTGTTGTACTTTGGTTTGTGTTTATATGTGTGAACTTTCAATTCACTATGTGTGAATAGTGTTCTTACTTTGACATTCACCTATGTTGCATGTTTGAACTATAGTGTGAAATATGTGAACTTCGGCATTCACTTTGTGTATGTTTGAACTTTAGTGTTTTACCTTTGAAGTAACTTTTTTTGTGAAACATTTTTAAATTAGGCATGTTTGTGTGTTTGTACCTTAGTAGTGTAAGCTTTGTGTCTAATAAATTATATGTGAGATATGTTTTAACTGTGTGTGCGTGTACTTTGATGTGTTTGGTCTTGAGTGCCTACTTTACTCAACGATTGAAGTAACTTTTTTGTAAAACATTTTTAAATTAAACATGTTTGTGTGTTTCTACTTAGTACGGTATGTATGAATTTAAGCATTTATGTGTAAACTTTGAGTCTTAATAAACTATATGTGAGATATGTTTTGACAACTATTTTTTATGTTTTTAATTTGGCACATATGTATATTTGAACTTTATAATTCACATTGGGGGATGAATTTTTAGTTATTTATTATTATTTAGCTTGTTGACTTTGACACTTTGATTGCGTTAATATTTTATGTAATAAACTATATGTGAAATAGGTTTCAACTTTGTCAAATATTTTATATGTTTTTAATTTGGCATGTATGTATATTTGAACTTACATGCACAATATGTGATGATTAATGATTAAGTATTCAAAAGTGTTTTGGTGTGGTTTAATTATTATCACAATATTTTTAAATTATTGACATAATTTGGTAGTATTGGTTTTTGGTGCGGTTTAATAATTATAACAATATTTTTTTATAACTATAACGTAATATTATTGATAATATTGTAATATTCAATGTTTTTGATTAAAGGATATTAGGTTTTGAAGGGGCCCCAAAACCGTGTACAGTTTGGTCAAATAAGATATTCAAAGCAACACTCTAAAATGGATCAGATCAAGACCACAACAAGGGTTTTACAATTGGCTCCCACAACTAGGATAAAAAATGGAACCAAAAGCAGGAATCTGGAAACCTGACTAGAAAAGCCACTGCAAAAAGCAATAAAGCAATTAAAACCAACAGCCCTGAAATTTCCAGTGAACAACAAAGTAAATCCAACCAACTTAGGTCTAGCTGCCCGCTAAGAAAAGCTTAAGAGAAATGATTTCTTCCCCTTCTGGGAACAAAGGGACATATCGAAAGAGGGTAGAAGTTTAGATGTTTTTTTCCTTTCAGAGAAGTCTACCCTTCTTCCGTTTTCTTAGCCAAGTCTTGCCAAGAAAACGAATTGAGAACTGAGGCACCCAAAAATGGAGAATCATGAGATAGTCCCAGGATAGGGCCACAAGTATCCAAAGAAGCTGAGTCGAGAGATGAATCGGTAGCTACCATTCCAGTGTGGGCCAGCGTAGCTTTGTTAGAAGGAGCAGGCGCCTCACAACCAACAGAGGCCTAAACAACTGAATCTATAAAAATCAATGTTCCAGGGTTGGAATCATCACCTGGGGAAGAGCTAGCAGCGGTCCCAAGAGGTAGGTTTTTTAAACTTTTCCAATCCACATTGATTTGCTAAGTGACCAATTTTAAAACATCTCATACATCTGAAGGGGAGATCTTCATAATCCAAGGATTGAATCAAGACTCCTTTAGAATGCTTCAGCATGATCTTTTCCGGGAAACCCTTGGAAGAATCCAAATCAACTAGAATCCTAGCATATATGAAGAATATCCATAGATTCCTCATTAACCAGCACAACCTCAAATCGAGAGTCAACCCAAAAGTGAAGAGGGAGGTTGGGAAGCCTCACCCAAGTGGGGGACCTTGGAGAAAGTCTCAGAAGAGGCATCAAAGTAGGGGAGATCTTCATGCATATGAAGGGGAGATCTTCATAATCCAAGGATTGAATCCAGACTCCTTTAGAATGCTTCAGCATGATCTTTTCCGGGAAACCCTTGGAGAATCCAAATCAACTAGAATCCTAGCATATGTGGAATGAAGAATATCCATAGATTCCTCATCAACCAGCACAACTTCAAATCGAGAGTCAACCCAAAAGTGAAGAGGGAGGTTGGGAAGCCTCACCCAAGTGGGGGACCTTGGAGAAAGTCTCAGAGGAGGCATCAAAGTAGGGGAGATCTTCATAATCCAAGGATTGAATCCAGACTCCTTTAGAATGCTTCAGCATGATCTTTTCGGGGAAACCCTTGGAAGAATCAAAATCAACTAGAATCCTAGCATATGTGGAATGAAGAATATCCACAGATTCCTCATCAACCAGCACAACCTCAAATCGAGAGTCAACCCAAAAGTGAAGAGGGAGGTTGGGAAGCCTCACCCAAGTGGGACCTTGGAGAAAGTCTCAGAAAAGGCATCAAAGTAGGATGCCATGGCTTCATCATGAGCATGAACCGGGCGTCCCAGCTAAAAAAGTTATCACAAAGAATCAGTTTCACCTTGGAGAAAGTCTCAGAAGAGGCATCAAAGTAGGATGCCATGGCTTCATCATGAGCATGAATCGGGCATCCCAGCTAAAAAAGTTATCACAAAGAATCAATTTCATATCTGCAGGATTCTCAAACTTAGCTATGAAAAAACCCCTTGCAAGA